>JARQOD010000001.1:938005862-938100002 GCA_033576555.1 Oophaga sylvatica
TCAGATTTTTTTTTTTTCCCCCAACACTTAAATAAAACAAAAACTATGCATGTTTGCTATCGCCGTAATTATAATGACCTGAAGAATCATAGTGCCAGCTAATTTTTACGGTAAAATCAATGCTATAGCCGGTTAAACGAACTCTATAATTAAAACGCACCAAAACCAGTTGCAGAATTGCAACTCCACATTTGGAATTTTGTCCTCACTTTCCGATGGTGTAATCTGAAAGTACAACTCATCCTGCAAAAAAAGGACACCGTGGATATAGGTGAATGGGTATGTGTTTGTGCTTTTTTTTTTTTTTTTTTTATTGCAGAATCAGAATGGAGAAAATGTATACAAAGAGGAGGGACATATGTGAAACGGAGGCCAGGGCGGTAGTCCATTCACTTGTATGTCGGTGTCCGCTCCACATGGCCATGGGTCCTTTTCTCTCAGCATCACACAATGATAGTCAGAGTCCATGTTCATTTTCAGCAAAACAACTTTAATCAGCTTGTCCAGTTTAGTCATAGAAACAGCACAAGATTCCTCGCAGAATATAATCATTCCGTTCCCTGTACTGTCCCTCACTCCTCTAGGAATATCTCATTTTTGTACCGTATCCTCCATTACCGCAGCTTCCTGACTGGTTGGAGTAACCCGCTTTAGGAGTTCCCACTCGCTTCCCTCTCCAAAGGCGAAGTTGAAGGATGCTGTCCCAATCCTTTCGCCTCGGATGTAAAGGGTTGTTCCCACGAAGCTAGCTGCTACCATTCTTATGCTGCCCTGATATTCCTCCACGACCGTGTGACTGTCAGCTCTTAGGCCCTGGACTGCTGGGCTCCTTGTCTTAAATGTTCCCCAGACACGACTGCACTGTCTTGGCTCCATTTTCAGCAAAACGACTTTACTCAGCTCGTCCAGTTTAGTCACAGAAACAGCACAAGATTCCTCTCAGAATATAATCATTCCGTTCCCTGTACTGTCCCTCACTCCTCCAGGAATATCCCATTTTTGTACCGTATCCTCCGGTACAGCAGCTTCCTGACTGGTCTGACTAACCCACTTCAGGAGTTCCCGCCCGCTTCCCTCTCCAAAGGCGAAGTTGAAGGATGGTTCTCCTAAACCTTTCCTGGCCGTAGGCCTTGGACGTTAAGCGTTTTTCCCACAAAGCTAGCTGCTACCATTCTTATGCTGCCCTGATATTCCTCCACGACTATGTGGCTGTCAGCTCTTAGGCCCTGGACTGCTGGGCTCCTTGTCTTAAATGTTCCCCAGAAACGACTGCACTGTCTTAGCTTCCGTCTCTCACTGACTAACTCCAGGAAGCTCCCCAACTACTCTTCCTTAGCCCCCTCCTATCTAGCCTAATCCTATTGGTCTAACTAATTCCCTATTCTATTCTACTGTGCCCCCCTCTACTAGTCTAAGTTACACTGTCCCTATATCTTCACAACACATAAACATAGGTACAATGCAGTACACATTATAACAACATTACAAGACATATGGGATGTACCCGCTTTACCAGGAACGTGGGCAAGGAGCACGAGGCATAAACGGACCCCCGTGCACCTCTTACATATGTACCAGGATGATCCCAGGATGGATGAAATGTACAGTATACCTGGAAGGGGTCCAGGATGGGGGACGTGTACAGTGCACATGGAAGGGGCCCAGGATGGGGGACATGTACAGTGCACCCTGAAGGGGCCCAGAATGGGGGAACATTACTACATAATTAAGTGGGGGCGAACACATATGTTTTTATAGGATTTAGAACACTACAAGGGCTCATGAATATGACCGATATTAAGGGGGGCCCTAGTGCAAAATTTGGACTCTAGTTATGCAACTGATGGGAGATCTAGCCAGACGCTTGATGTTTAAAAGTGTCATTAAGGCATCATGGACACAATTTGTTCCTTTTATTGCAAGTAAAACACAATATGTCTAGGTAGTTGAGTGATTATCCATACCCAGCACACTGAAATATCAATCAATGGCCAACTTTCTTTACATGGCTATGAATTGGCATATATCCACAGGTGATAACTTCTGGGCAGGATTACAATAGGTTGCAACTACTGGAATTAGAGAGCGAAAAATAAAAGCGGCACTTTTCATTGAAAAAATGCTGAATAGACTGATTTAAAGTTTTTTTATCACCCTCTGATTTTGGAGAGCTGCCCCTATTTTTTTTGGATTAGTGTATAAACATCATATGCGGGACTAATGAACACATCCTATGAAGTACTTGCCATCGGCATACCCATTGTTAGAGGATGAAAGGGCATGTGGTCATCAGAAAATTATATCGGGTTTTTGTTACATGTTTTATTTTTAACTTACTTTTTCTGTAATCATATGAAAAAATGCAATTTTCACACTTGTGACTAGGCCTGTTAGACTTCTTAATCCTTATAAGCTGCCACCTGAACATAGACCTTTCCCCAAAAATTATTTGTATAGCTGTCCACAATCTCTTATAATGAATGCTGGATCCTGTGTTATCTACTTTGTATGGACTGTTACTTTTCACTGTTATCTTTTCTGTGATAATGAGACTGCTGAAAAGTTTTCTGTACAGGACAAGTATTAAGGTACTGTCACATTAAGGCCTCTTTCACACTTCAGTCGTGCGACGTCAGTCAAAATCCGTCAAAATGTAAAAAAAAACGGATCCGCCATTTTTTTTTTTTTTTTGGCGGATCCGTTTTTTTCCCATTGACTTGCATTAGTGACGGATTTTGACAGATGGTCGTCCGTTAGGTCCGTTTTTTGACGGATCCGCCAAAAAATTGGCGTCCGTCATTTTACAAAAACGGCCAATGCAACGTTTTTTTTGCTCCGCCAAAATGGCGGACTACGGCGGATCCGCCGCATCCGCCATTTTGTTTAATGGCCGCCTATGGGCGGCGGATCCGCTGGCATCCGTTTGTGACGGAATCCGCCCGCGGATCCGTCGCCTCCATAGAAAGTGATTGAAAATGCTGCCAAAACTGTTTGGGGTCTCTCTCTCTCTCTCTCTCTCTCTCTCTCTCTCCTCTCCTCTCCTCTCTCTCTGACCAGTTTTACATCCGTTTTTACACTTTTCTGACGGATCCGCCATTTTCACACTTCGGCGGACATCACACAACGGAGGTGTGAAAGAGGCCTAAGCGATCGCACAGCGATCACGACCTGGCAGAGATCGTTTGTACATCGCTATATGGTCGCTAGTAGCTTCCAAACAGGAAGATCTCATAAACGACACATCAGCGATCTGTATAACGACCTCGGCGGTCGTTAGGACGTGTCAAACAGCATGCTCGTAGTTAAAGATCCCGACCTCGATAGGCCTGATTGAGCGCAACCTTTTCCACGCCCCTCAGCACAGATTGGTGGTCACTATATGTCATATGTCACAGCTCTCGCTTTGTGATTGGACGACCGCGTCATAAAAGACGACATATTAGCGCTCCCTTCCATTGTTCTCGAGCGTAAGTGGTTCATACGAATTTCCAGCATCGTTCCATACTGCGTCCTGCTAGCCTTCTGCTTTGCAGCTACTGCGATCCAGTCTGTGCCGCTATTGCGTTTGCCCTGGATTCATTTTTCAGGATCCCAAAAATGTCTTGTATAAGGCAAAGATGAAGCGCTGTAGCGACTCTGACAGGATCGCAAAACCCCACACACGATAGTATCCTCGCAACAACGCACAAAGGACTAGATGTTTTGGCCACCAATCGGAGCTGAGGGGCGTTAAAACTTAGTCCTGCCTGCGCCGCTGACATGAGTCGCCAATGAGATCGCTCGTCGTTCATAAAGGGTGTCAAACACAGCGATTCAGGCTCACCAGCGGGACGCCAACGATCAAAAAACGGTCCAGAACGTTCGTGCACGATCAGCGACATCACAGCAGGGGCCACATCGCTGCTACATGTCACACACAGCGACATCGCTAACGATGAAAATCGGTGTCGTTTAGTATGACAGTACCTTTACTCTAGTCTAGTGTAAGGCCTAATGGCCAGTGTGAATAATGCAGGTTTTCTATTGTTTTTTTTTTTCATATAGTGATATGAAAAATGTTATTTTATTTATTTTTTAATTTTAACATTAAAAACATGGTTTATACAATGGGCGACTTTCTGATGACGCATTCCCTTTAAGCTATCCAATGTGTTATATTTGTTTTTCACTTAGATCAGTCTCTTAATTTCAGTAAATCAAGCCTTCACATCAATGCTTTATATGCTCAGACTTGCCTTTCCTTGTCTTACAGTTTACAAAAGATTTTTGGACTTGATTCTGGATGAAGTGATGGACATTAAGCAAACAAATGGGAAGCACGTAATGCACAACGTGTACAATGTCAACAAGCAGGGGATCGTGCTGATGGATGATCGATCAAGTGAGTTGCTTCCTATTCCCCTCCCTCCGAGGCTCCTGATCAGCGATCCATTAATGTACAGCAGTATCACAATGTGCATCAATGTACATGGGAAAACCAATGTGGCTGTGGTTGTATATTTGTGTATGGCTGAGCTCTGCAGTACCAGGTGAAGTCACGCTCAAATGTGCAATACTCTGCCTGGACAAACTGTACAGGGGTCACATCCCAGCCTCTACCTTCTGCTGCTTGGTAAGACAGCTATGGGTCAGCCATCAATTAAAGGGGTTGCCATGTCGCAACTTATTGATGGACCCATCCATAGATGGGTGGATGGGGTTTGGCTCAACCTGATATTGATGACCTATCAGTTGTTATAAGCTCTGGCGACGTTCGACAATAAACACAATGAACGGTATGGCAATTCACAGCTCCATTAATTTTGTAGTGGCTGCTGCCAGTTACTGCAGAGCAGCTGTTACACTCCTATTCATGAAAATAGAAGAATATCTGCAGTATCCAGCAGCAGCCGCAACACAAGTAATGGAGCTGCACATTGCAGCTTTGTTTAGTGTCTTTACATCTGGCCGCCACCAGACCTATATATAATAGCTTGTCAGTAAAGGTGTCGACCCCAACCAACCTGGTATTGATGATCTGTCCTATATCTTGTGACCAATTGATTGTCCTTGATAATCTGTAACTGAAAACATACAATATTCACGTAAAGGGAATGTGTGATATGAAAATAGCATATTGTTTACATCATGTGTGTTACATCGACGTAGACATTTTTGGAAGTGAGTTTGTGTGTGTTTTTTCAAAATATCACAATCTGTATTATAAAAAAAATTTAGAAGTCTTTGCAATTTTCAAGCTGACCACTGTGGCTGTTTTAGACTTGCACTTCGTCTCATATTAGAAAGTCTCTTTATTATTAAAGGCAGAATTACATTCATGGGTAACACCTCAATATACAGGTCCTTCTCAAAAAATTAGCATATAGTGCTAAATTTCATTATTTTCCATAATGTAATGATTACAATTAAACTTTCATATATTTTAGATTCATTACACACCAACTGAAATTTGTCAGGTCTTTTATTGTTTTAATACTGATGATTTTGGCATACAACTCCTGATAACCCAAAAAACCTGTCTCAAAAAATTAACATATTTCAACCATCCAATAAAATAAAAGTGTTTTTTAAAAACAAACAAAAAAAACATCAAATAATAATGTTCAGTTATGCACTCAATACTTGGTCGGGAATCCTTTTGCAGAAATGACTGCTTCAATGCGGCGTGGCATGGAGGCAATCAGCCTGTGACACTGCTGAGGTGTTATGGAGGCCCAGGATGCTTCGATAGCGGCCTTAAGCTCATCCAGAGTGTTGGGTCTTGCGTCTTTCAACTTTCTCTTCACAATATCCCACAGATTCTCTATGGGGTTCAGGTCAGGAGAGTTGGCAGGCCAATTGAGCACAGTAATACCATGGTCAGTAAACCATTTACCAGTGGTTTTGGCACTGTGAGCAGGTGCCAGGTCGTGCTGAAAAATGAAATCTTCATCTCCATAAAGCATTTCAGCCGATGGAAGCATGAAGTGCTCCAAAATCTCCTGATAGCTAGCTGCATTGACCCTGCCCTTGATGAAACACAGTGGACCAACACCAGCAGCTGACATGGCACCCCACACCATCACTGACTGTGGGTACTTGACACTGGACTTCAGGCGTTTTGGTATTTCCTTTCCCCAGTCTTCCTCCAGACTCTGGCACCTTGATTTCCAAATGACATGCAAAATTTGCTTTCATCAGAAAAAAGTACTTGGGACCACTTAGCAACAGTCCAGTGCTGCTTCTCTGTAGCCCAGGTCAGGCGCTTCTGCCGCTGTTTATGGTTCAAAAGTGGCTTTACCTGGGGAATGCGGCACCTGTAGCCCATTTCCTGCACACGCCTGTGCACGGTGGCTCTGGATGTTTCTACACCAGACTCAGTCCACTGCTTCCTCAGGTCCCCCAAGGTCTGGAATCGGTCCTTCTCCACAATCTTCCTCAGGGTCCGGTCACCTCTTCTCGTTGTACAGCGTTTTCTGCCACATTGTTTCCTTCCAACAGACTTCCCATTGAGGTGCCTTGATACAGCACTCTGGGAACAGCCTATTTGTTGAGAAATTTCTTTCTGGGTCTTACCCTCTTGCTTGAGGGTGTCAATGATGGTCTTCTTGACATCAGTCAGGTCGCTAGTCTTACCCATGATGGGGGTTTTGAGTAATGAACCAGGCAGGGAGTTTTTAAAAGCCTCAGGAATCTTTTGCATGTGTTTAGAGTTAATTAGTTGATTCAGAAGATTAGGGTAATAGGTCGTTTAGAGAACCTTTTCTTGATATGCTAATTTTTTGAGACAGTTTTTTTGGGTTATCAGGAGTTGTATGCCAAAATCATTAGTATTAAAACAATAAAAGACCTGACAAATTTCAGTTGGTGTGTAATGAATCTAAAGGTACTGCCACACTAAACAATCCCGCTAGCGATCTTGTTAGCGTTGCATACTAATGAGATCGCTAGCGGGATTGTTTCTATATCGCTAAATGCTACCGCATTTAGCGATATAGTTAACGACGCTATCGCCGTTAGCGATCTTCTTAACGACTTTAGCGGTACAAAAGTACCGCTAAATCGCTAAGAAAAGGTGCCACACAGCGATAAGATACTTACCCAGCGGGAGCGCCAGCGATGAAATAGGGTGCGGAACGATTCCAGCGACGAGCGAGATCACAGCAGGAAGCTCGTCGCTGGAAGCTGCCGCACTGAACAATATCGCTAACGGGATCGCTAAATAGTGACGTTTTTTAGCGATCCCGTTAGCGATATTGTTTAGTGTGGCATACCCTTAAAATATATGAAAGTTTAATTGTAATCATTACATTATGGAAAATAATGAAATTTAGCACTATATGCTAATTTTTTGAGAAGGACCTGTATAGCTGATAACACAGGATCCACCAATCGCAGTAGCTGATGTCACAGGTGACCCTGCCCCCTTTCGCAATGACTTTAGCAAAGGCACATTCAGGACCCTCATTCCCTGTTCCTGATCAGGCACATTGTCAGGGTTTTTCTAACATGTGGTTTGAAGAGCTGTAAATGAAAAATTATTCGAATTTTTAAAGTTTTGCTTTTTTTTTTTTTTTTTTTTTGTAACACATTGGGCCTCATTTTTCTGTCATTTTCTCTTTTCCTACTCTATTGTCAATACAAAAACTAAACAGGAAAACTTGTGTTTTTCACCTTTTTTTATTTTCTAAACTTGATTTTCCCTGTAACTGGGGATGGTATTGTAAACCCAGTTAAAGTGGAAATGCACCTCCCTGGCTACATAGCAGAGCCGTCTGGGCTTCCTAGAACCCAGCAACAACTGTTCCTTTCCAAAACCAGGAGACCACACGACTGATGGGTCAGGAGCAGAACAGGAAGCGCTACTAGCACTTCCTATATGCTGTATATACAGTGCTTGTGAAGCGCCATGCATACATCGATCGGGAAGGCAGAGATGGAAATAAACCTGTGTGTTTGATGGCAGTCTCAGCATTTCCGCTGCTGCACAATCGTGTGTAGCTACTCTACAATGCAGTGACGTTTTAGAACATCACTGCAGAGTAGAACAAGGACCCCCCTTATGGTCTGAGTGGTCCAGAAGCAATTGAATACCAAAGGTAGAGTCTGAATCTGTTCATTATAACTCATATACTTGCAGATTTCCAGAAGCAGGACGTTAAAGTCTAAAAAAGCCTCAGTGGCCATTGTGAAAATAGTAACAGGATTTCTAATTTTTATTTAGCTGATAACGATTTGGAAAAAAAAAAATATTGCCAAAATTTGTTTAACCTACTCAGTCCATCATGGAGCATTTCAGGGAATTTGGTGAGGGCTCATAAGCAGCGCCCGCTCCACACAGGGTAGATGCTGGCTGTAATTTATAGCCGGCATCTGCCTCTTGCAGCAGCGAAACTCTGGGGGGGGGGGGAAGGAATAAACCCCAAAAAATCAATTGTGGAAGTGCTTTTTTTTTATTTTTTTTGCAATTTCACTAAATTCTCACTTTTTTTTTCTCACCCGTGTTTCAGTACACCGTATAATAAAGTGGATGGTGTCATTCAAAAGTACAACTAGTCTCACAAACACAAGCCCATCATATGTCATTGTTAGCCGGAAAAAAAAAAAAAAAGATGGCTCTTGGAAGAAGGGGAGGGAAGAATGATGGTGTAAAAATGAAAAATTAGTTACTCTTAAAGAGGTTAAAAAAAATCTATTTAACGCAAACTTGGTCAATGGGTCATTTTCCGAGTACTTGTTCCGTTTTAATCCTACTGATTGTGTTTTTACAGAGGAGCTTCCCCACTGGTTGCTGTCGGCAATGAAATGCCTGGCGAAGTGTAAGTCTGGCATATTACTATGTTCCTTCTTTCATTGTTCCGTGCAGTTATTTATGGCTTACCATTTGCGAGGTGTGACTTGGCCATACATTTATGCTTTTATAGTTGTAGTTTCCTTCCACTAAGATTATAGAAACCACATGTGTGATCTGTCCTCCCTAAAAAATCATCGGTCAGTTTTATGCACATTTGCACAGCATAGGTGAAGGCCCCAGCGGTTGGGAGGGTTTCAGTCTATGGGTTATGACTTATCCTGTAAGTATCCTAATAAAACATTACGGCATGGGAATTCTTGATTAGATTGTTAAAGTAATAGTCTGAAATTAGAAGAAATTTCAGACTAAGGGCCACCTTACATGTTAGCAGGTCCAGTGGATTTTAATCTATCTGACATGTATGGGGGTCGCCTTACTGAGGATTTGCTGATTGTGTGGTCTAAGGTTTATGGGCACCTCTGTCTCCATTCGCTTGACCAGGGATGACTTACAGTAGCCAACGCTGCCCATGAAGAAGAGTGGTTTCTGGTTGGGGGGGGCAAACTCCTTCCTTCTGTTCTGAAGCCATTCTGTATATTTTTTTCATACTATTGACTCCTTTCCCATTTGTTTAGGGCCAGATTGCTCGGAAATGAAGCAGCCAATGTATTTGGGCTTTGAGAGAGATGTATTTAGGACCATCGCTGACTATTACAGCTCTCTACAGGAGCCACTTCTGACATTTCCGCTGTTTGATGTTTTTGTGAACATACTTGGTAAGCCAGTAAATGAGTCTGATTTTCTGAAATAAGGAGCTAATCCTTGTGTTTTTTGTTTTTTTTTATCTCTGTACACAGCCATTATTAAGTTACTGTAGCTTTCTGTGAGAAGACAGGACATGTCTTTTATGTAGGACTTGTCTTGGGGGAATTAAATTTAACCATTGCTTCTGGTAGGTATCATTTAGGTTCTGACAATTTATCATGGTCCCGTTAGTATACATTGTTGTATTGCCATTTTTATGTTCACGCTACAATTGTGGCAATGCTTTACATTACAGGTTAAAGCCTGAGGCTGCACTACTGAGAACAGTCCTATTGTGATTTCCGTCTGGTGATGTGTTGTCATGTAACCCATGCCTGGATCCAAATGACCAAATATAATATACTTTTAAATCCTACCGTATTGAGTAGTATCTACAGGTGTAGCAGGCTTCTTCCTTACAGCCTCTGCACTATGGTATTAAAGAGAACCTGTAACCATGTTTTCCCCATATATAGTAGGGCCAGCATCTTTCAGCTCTCTGTAACAGTGTTCTGCACTGCTGTATAGAAGTTCCCAGTTCCCTCCGCAATGCAAAAAAAGAGCTTTTATTATAGTTATACATTGTGGTCCTGTCCGATGGGCATCTCTGGTCTTGATCCGGTGCCTCCTCTCTTCTTATGATCGCCATACTCCTCCCCATTTCATGTGCATGACATCATCCACACAGGGTCCTCCCATCGCTCTCCTGCGAGGGCGCACTTCTCTCTGCCCTGTCGAGGGAGAGCAAAGCATTGCAGTGCGCATGCGCCTACTTTACCTATGGTCACCGGCGCTCTTTGGCCTTTCCCCTCATATGCTCCCTACAGTAGAGCGCCGTATCAAGACCAAAGAAATGCTGACTTTTGGATTTACAGTAAAAGTCTCCATGACAGCATTGCTCCTAACAGTGAAGGAAAGTGTTCTCATACTATGTTTCTGCAGTGCAGTGTTTGCATTGGCCGTGACCAACACAGCATAGAAATAACTTGTTGGCTGGAATACCCTTTATGTTTCTCACATGGATAGGTAGTGACACTTAGATCTATGTCCATTGCATAACCCCCACGGTTGCAGAATTCCTGATCTGTGCCCCATCGTTCCCTGCACTCAGATATGTGTCATAGATGTAGATGTGGCAAGAAGAATAAGCAACCAGTTACTCCAACTCTGTGGTTAAGGTAACATGGGAGACAATTCTCATCTCATGCGGTTGGTACTGGTTTACTGGTTATCTCTGTCATGGATAACTGAAGGTTATAGGGGTTGTTCAAGTTTAGGAAAACTGAATTGGTGAAAACAATCTTGTGTTCTCTGTAGCCAAGTCACGGAGGATCGAGTGGCAGGCAGGAATGGCAGAGGATTTAAAGAGAATCTGTCACAACTTTTTTGGAATATCATGTAAAAATATGTCATTGTGTCACTACGCATTATAACAGTCTATATCCTCCGTGGTGTATGTAAATTGCTCGTCGATGGCGGGCTTATTGTCCGTCTCCACCCCCTTTGGCTTGCTGTACATATTCTTTTCTGTGACTATCACAGATGTTTTTTTTTTTTTACACGTAAAGTCCTTATCATAAATGCCCATAACTGAAGGCTGCACTTACTTTTCAAGCAATTATTCCACATATTTTTTTGCTAGAGACTACTTGCAAAAAAATAATTTGAAGTGACACAAACATTAGTTAATAAAAAACAAATTTTATTAATCATAGTTAAGAAACGAAAATTCACTATTTTACGGAGATAATACCGAAAAATTGGGAGTTTTAAAGGAAGAAGCTGGCGAAACGTACGTCGGGGTAGGAAGCCAGTGAGTCTTGAGGCAGCGACACTCTCATTTACATACACCGCGGGAGGAGTATAGCGGTATTTATTGATCAAGTGTGGTGAGTCAAGGGTATCAAAAGTACTGTTATAATGCATAGGTGACACTGAATTGAATGATATTTTTACATGATATGCCAAAAAAGTGGTGACAGATTCTCTTTAAACTATTACCTAAAATATAGACAGATCGATATATTGTATTATATTAATTTTTAATTGCATTTTGACCCTGTTTATGGCATTTTTGTTGTGTACACAAAATACGGTACTCCTTTTTTAGATGTATTTTTGGGGCAGATCTTTCAACAGTGTACTGCAGCGAAATTCATGCTTGTAACGCAGATTTTGCTGTGGATTTGATTGCAGATTTCCCCACTTCCACTACAAAATCTGCGTTGATTCTATGTAATGAATCGTCATGCTGCAGACTTTAAATCACGAATATCTACATTCTACACTGTGTGAGCGCTTGATTGTAAGTGATTTAAGGGGTAAATTTCAATGTAATACGAGAAGCTGCAGCGTGAATCTTTGTCGGATTGAGGTCTATTGTCCATGAAAAGTGTTAGTAAGAATGAAAAAAAAAAACTAAGATTGTTACCAAAGTAGTAATAACCCCGGCCAACTACAGCACTTCATCTTTTCCAACTCATTCATTCTGATTAATGCTGTCTCAGGTCTTCTGCAAAAGCGGCCCAAGATTTGAGCCCTCAGGTTTGCTGTCTGCTCTACCACGAAAATCGTAGGAAACTGCAAACTGCTAATGAGGATGATGGCGAGGATAAGCCTTAACGAGAAATGCCAGTCTGTGTGATACTGCTGGGAACCGAGCGTGGATGTTATTAGTCTGGATAATGGAAGCCTTGACTGCTGTGCTCAGCACTATAGGGGTCTCTTAGAGGAGGCGCTGCATCTGCTAACAAAGGATTCCCATGTTTCAGCTTAATTTCCATGCCAGAGCTTACATGTATGCATGTATGTATGTAAGTATGTGTAAAGATTTTTGAAGGAAAAAAAAAACAAAAAAAAGTACTGTGTTGTAGAAGTCCGGGTACAGACACTGTGGATTCCCAATTAGTTTCCTGAAAAACACAAGGGTTTATTACTCATCCGTCACTGTGGATTTGTGGAAACGGTGTTGCACATTTCAGTTTCTGAATGGCAATGAGTGTAATCTGTACTGATATTAATCTGCGGCGTACATTGACCTACATACTGTTGATTTCTAACCTGAAGTCTCACTTGCAGCGCTTCTATTATAATGGCCAGCAGATTTTTCACATGTGAGTTTACTACTTGTAAAATATCCTAAAAAAAGTGGCAGCACTCCTGGCAATGAAGATACAAAAAAAAACAAATTAACTTTTTAAACACACAGAAACAAAGTTTCAGCCCAAATCACTGGGTCCTTTGTCAGTATTGAGAATGAGCACCATGTGCAGAAATGTCTGAACTTACAGCTATCAATGAGGTTCTTAAAGGTTATTATACCACTCTGAATGCGCTTGGGCACACACATGGTCAAAATCCGCTTCTGGCAGCTTCCTTTTGCAATTGCCACCCTATAACGTCTTGGGACATTTTTATAAAAATGGCCATACCATTGGATGGAGCACAGATCAAGCATGTGTACCTCTATGCTATTCATTCTTAATGGGAGTGCTAGAAGCAAGCTGAGCCAGTGCTCTACTATCTCTGACGGTCCCATTGAGAATTATTAGTCGGGTTGAGGGATAGTTTCTTTGGGATCGGGGTGATTGTGAGATATTTGAAAGCAGAAGGGAAGTTACCAGACTTTAAGGAGGAGTATGGTGATGAGGTTGGGGAGCAGGTTGGATGGGGTCAAGTGCACAAATGGTGATGTAGGAGTTGGAGAGAATATAAGTAAGCTCTCCTTCAGTGATAGTGGGAGGAAGGTTATGGAGTAGTGCGACTGTTATACATAGGATTGTCATCTCTGGAGAAGGCTCAATCCTAGTGTTGTGAAGGTGATTGTAGCAAGAGAATACATCATTCCAGAGAGATCTAACTCCTTGACAGCTCCACCAAATATGTAGCATTGCCTGTACCTGAACACCTCCAGCGTGCATCTGAAACCGCTGGGTATATTCTATGTAATTTAACAGGTGTCCTATACCAATGAGCCAATATCTTATAGTTCAGGGATAATACCTGCAGCTTCAGCTCAGTTCTCCGTGCTTCCATCAGGGGTAGACAGTGTTATCTCGCTCATTTGCTGTAAAGAGGGAGAACATCACAGCGCCATCTTAGAGCTTAACGTCCCCCTTTAAAAATATTTAAAAGTTAATGCGCCCTATCTTCTTATTCTTAAAAATAAAGAAAAAATACATATTGCAGTATCTGTAAGCGGCCAATCAGAATGTAAAATTATTTAACCTGTTGGATAAACGCCATAAAGCACAACAAAAAAGTCAAATTATTTATTTAGTTTAGTCAAAACTTTATGTACCCCCCAAAATGGCCACAATAGAAACGTCTATTCACCATGCAGTGAATAAGCTCCTATACAGCTCCATCGACAGAAAAAGGAAATTGTTACAGATCTCAGAAAATGGCGACACAAAATACAACTTTTGTTCTTCTACTTTATTTTTGTTTTACAAATTCCTGAAATTTATTTATTTTTTTGCTGAAAGACAAAACAAAGTACAAGTTTGATGTCATAGTAATTGCACTGACGGAGAATCGTGTGGCCAGGTAATTTTTACCACGCTGTAAGACAAAACCCAAGTAAGAAATAATATTTTTGTCCACCTCACTTGGAATTTTTTTTTGCCATTTTTTAGTACATTACATGACCAAATGGATTATGTGATTCAAAATACAACTGGTTCAACAACAAAAAAAATTGTATGTTTATAAGGACGGAAAATAAAATGTTATGGCTATTAGAAGAAAAGATGCAAAAACTAACACAAAAGAATGGAAAAATGGTTCGGTCTTATATGAAAAATGGTGTCATAATCATATGTATCAGATATACATGTGGAATGATCCCAGTGTAAATCAGATCACGTTCTGGTGTCATCTTATGTGGATTTTTCATCCATCAGGTCATATTAGGTGACTTTCTTTTGTAAATTTACTCTTGCTTCATATCTCCATGTCATTGCTTTCAGATGGTGCAGACCTTTTCTCGCTCTGTCCTTCGCTCTAAAGAGGAGGTGGACCTGGGTGAACTTCTATCCACAAAGCTGGTAACCTTCATGATGGACAATTGCCAGGACATTCTGACTGTACCGACATCTTTTAGAAACTCTGTGGAAGATTACGTGGCACACCAAGAAGAGTCCAGGTACAAAGTTTAATGTGATTTGTTTTTACCATCCAGCTTTCCTTCCCTTGTACTTGATATCATTTGCACTTTCAGCAGCAGATGGAAGGAAGAGAGACACACTAGTCATAACTAGTGGTTAGGCGGAGCCCAGATGAGATAGACACCTCAGATTAAAAAGAGTGTTGACCGGCCCCTCCAGCTCGGGCTCCTCCTACTCAGCTCTCCAGTTTAAAATTTGAGGTCTCAGAGGATAGTCGCTGCTGGAAGCAGCTCCTCAGAAGATTTCATTATTTTTTATCGGACAGAGAATTGGATCACCAGAAGTGGTCTAGAGGTCTCAGGGGTCTCAGCGCTGCTGGACCCCAACCTCTCCCCTTTGGGGGATCTGTATTACCCTATATGGTGGTCCCTGCAGAACCCTGCCGGCCCGGGGGGATGAGGATGGCTTCCCTGGCGGGGACGCAAACCGCGCTGCAGGGGTCACTGCGTTCCCCGCCCTGGGGGGAAGCAATGGGCATAGCGCCACAAATCCCTGGGGGTCCCTGTGGCGCTCAGCTGGGTGAGTACTCAACATGTAATGTGTTTTGAGTGCGTTAGCGACTGCTGCGGCAGCCGCTGTTACATGTATACATGTCGGTGACTGGTGTTTTTTGTCCGCAGGTGGATGCCTGCAGGACATAGGAGCGGGGGAGAGAGGAGTTGCGCGCCTTTTTATTTGAATTTTCGCGCCGCTCTGAGCGCGCGCTTTACTGCTGTCTCCTTTCAGCAGCAGAACGGAAGGAAAGGAGACACACTAGTCATAACTAGTGGGTAGGCGGAGCCCAGATGGGATAGACACCTCAGATTAAAAAAGAGTGTTGACCGGCCCCTCCAGCTCGGGCTCCTCCTACTCAGCTCTCCAGTTTTCAATTTGAGGTCAGAGAAGATAGTCGCTGCTGGAAGCAGCTCCTCAGAAGATTTTATTATTTTTTATCGGACAAGAGACTTGGATCACCTAATGTGGTCTAGAGGTCTCAGGGGTCTCAGCGCTGCTGGACCCCAACCTCTCCCTTGGCGGATCTGTATTACCCTATATGGTGGTCCCTGCAGAACCCTGCCGGCCCGGGGGGATGAGGATGGCTTCCCTGGCGGGGACGCAAACCGCGCTGCAGGGGTCACTGCGATCCCTGCCCTGGGGGAAGCATGGGCACGCGCCAGAAACCCCTGGGGGTCCCTGTGGCGCATGGCGGGGTGAGTACTCCACATTTTTATAATGTGTATGAGTGATTCAGCGGCTGCTGCGGCAGCCGCTGTTACAGTATATGTGGTGACTGTTATATTTTGTCCGCAGGTGGATGCCTGCAGGACGGGGATCGCGGGACCGGAGAATGGAGGAGTCCCGCGCTTTTTTTTTTTTAAGGCGGGGGGCGTGGCTTCACGCTTCCCGAGCAGGAAGCGCTCACTGAGCGCGATTTTCCTCTGCCTTCTCTTCCGGCTGCCTCCTCAGTGCGGCGGCCATTGCAGCGCTCCGGGCTCCTCACTCTCCGTTCCTCCCGCACAAGATTAAGAAGACAGCACCGCGAAGTTTAACTGTGAGTCGCTTCTGCCTATCAGGGCAGAAGCTTAAAGACTGCTCTCCCCCGCAGCGCAGGGCTCTGCCACACTGAACGTCGCTAAAGTTAGCGACACTTTTTAAGTCGCAGGATTTTTATGAGATGCGAAAAAAGGCGCAATATTTTAGCGATTTTTTTTTTTTGGGTTTAGTGTGGCATTCCTTGAGGACGGTTCTGTCTGCACCTGCTACCTCATAAGAGGCACCTGGGGCTCACACATCTGTCACATTAATACAGGTTGTGGAGAGCTTGTGACTTTAACCCCTTATCAGGCGGTTAACCCTTAATGGTGGGACAGCTGGGGTAACCTTTTCTTTAAGAATTAACCCTTCAGCGTTCGTCTTATTTTTTTCTAGAAACCACACTGTTTCTTGTTACTGTCAGGTTTAACCTGCCATTGTACTGGGTAAGACATGTCAGATCAGAACCCAGGTGCGGACCATGTCCCGACTCCGCTACAAGATCGGTCTCGTGTATCTGACACACAGACGTCGACCGCGTCAAGCGCAGCGGTCGGAGGACCCAGTGATGTAAAGATGGAGGCTCTCACTCGTTCGATTGATAGCCTATCTAACCTTATAGGTTATTGGGTGTCAGCCAAACCCCCTCATGGCAGGAAGCGACACAGGCCGGTGACTTCTTTTACATATAGCGACTCAGAGAGTTCTGATATGGAGGGTTCCCCTTTAAGTTCAGGGGGAATATCCGATTCGGATAAAGAAGATCCGCAAAGGCACTCTGCCTCTTTTTCGGGCCGTGTAGAAGCTTTAATTGAAGCTATGAGAGAGGCGTTACAGTTACAGGAGGAGGTAACTACTCGCCCTGGTAAGTCGGCCCGGATGTTTCAGGAGTCGCATAAGTCACTTTCGACTTTGCCATCCCTGAGTGAGTTTAATCAAGCAGTGGAGAAGGAGCGTCTGTGTCCAGACAAACGTTTTCAGGGGACACGTCTATTTGAGTCACTGTATCCGTGTACTACGGAATCGATTGACAATTGGATCCCTTCTCCTGAAGTGGATGTCCCTTTATCTCAGCTTAGCAAATCTTCTTTACTTCCTGTTAACCCCTTAATGTCCACTGACGTGCACAGTCCGTCATGGCAAGGTGCCAGTTCCGGCACCAGGACGGACTATGCACGTCATGCCTTTGATCTACCACTGCGTGCAAACACGCAGTGGTAGATCAGTGCCGACAGCTGTCACAGACAGCTGACAGGCACGGCAAGCGGTGCGGGGACCTTTGCCGTCGGTCCCCGCACTCACAGCGCTGTTATTGGTCAGTCAATCTGACTGACCAAACACAGCAGCGATCGCGCAGGAGAAGCTGAAATTTCAGCTTCCCCAGCGCGATCAGTGCAGGAGCCGGCGCTGCAGTGGCCAGGCTTCCTGCACTGACAGCCAGGAGCGGAGCCCCCACCGCCCCTGGCTGTTAACCCCCTGACTGCTGCGATCCAGCGCGATCGCAGAGCTCAGGGGGGGAGGCAGAGGGTCGGGAGCTCCCTCTGCCTCAGATCGGCACCCTGCACTGTATTTGCAGGGCCCGATCTCTGCCTTGATGACCCGGGGGTTGTCATGACAACCTCCGGGTCATTTAGCTACAGGAAGCTGCTGTGATCATGTCACAGCAGCTTTCCCCATAGGTACAATGCATTGCAATGCTGGAGCATTGCAATGCATTGTAACTGCAATCAAAAGTAAAAAAAATGAAAGTCCCATAAAGGGACAAGTTGAAAAAAAATCATTTTTTTAAAAAATTGTAAAAAAAATATTAAAAAATAATTTTAAAAATAATCCCCTAAAAAATACACATTTTTATGTAATAAAAAAAATAAAAAACAAAAAAAATACACATGTTAGGTATCGCCATGTCCGTAAAAATCCCATCTATAAAAGCGTAACCCTAGTTAACCCCTTCAGTGAAAGGCGTAAAAAAAAAAACACAAAAAAGTAGTAAATTATACTTTTTCCAAGCGGTATCATCATACCGCTTGGAAAAAGTGGAATAACACGCGATCAAAAAGTCAGATATAAATAATCATGGTACTGCTGAAAACGTCATCTTGTCCCGCAAAAAACAAGCCGCTATATAGCATCATCAGCGAAAAAATAAAAAAGTTATAGCTCGCGGAATAAACTGATGCAAAAATAATTATTTTTTTCTAGAAAATTCTTTATTGTGTAAAAAACGCCAAAACATAAAAAAAATATATAAATGAGGTATCGCTGTAATCGTAGTGACCTAAGAATAAAGCTGCTTTATCAATTTTACCACACGCGGAACGGGGGAAAAAAAATAAAAAAAAAACCAATTCCTGAATTGCTGGTTTTTGTTCATTCTGCTTCCACAAAAATCGGAATAGGAAGCGATCAAAAAACATGTGCCCGAATATGGTACCAATAAATACGTCAGCTCGTCCCGCAAAAAATAAGCCCACAGATAACTCTGTCGGCCGAAATATGGAAAAATTATAGCTCTCAAAATACGGCGATGCAAAAAATTCTTACAAAAAATTATTCCAAAAAAAGCATCTTTTAGTGTGTGACAGAAGCTAAACATGAAAAAAGGATGTAAATCTGATGTCGCTGTAATCGCACCGACCCGAGGAATAAAGTCGCCTAATCACTAATACCGCACGAGGAACGGCGTAAAAAAGAAAACCAATTCTTCACCTTTTGTAGATTTGTTCATTGTGCCTCCCAAAGATCGCAGTAAGGCGATCACAGTGGTTCCCCCCCGCATATGGGGTATCAGCGTACTCAGGACAAAATGCACAATAGCTTTTGGGGTCCTATTTCTCCTGTTACCCTTATAAAAATAAAAATTTGGGGGCAAAAAGGTCATTTTTGTGGAAAAAAATATGATTTTTTTTATTTTCACGGCTCTACGTTATAAACCTCTGTGAAGCCCTTGGGGGTTCAAAGTGCTGACCACACATCTAGATAAGTTCCTTGGGGGGTCTAGTTTGCAAAATGGAGTCATTTGTGGGGGGTTTCTACTGTTTAGGCACATCAGGGGCTCTCCAAGCGCGACATGACACCCGCAGACCATTCCATCAAAGTCTGCATTTAAAAACGGTGCTCCTTCCCTTCCGATCTCTGCCATGCGTCAAAATAGTGGTTCCCCCCCACATATGGGATATCAGCGTACTCAGGACAAATTGCACAATAGCTTTTGGGGTCCTATTTCTCCTGTTACCCTTTAAAAAAATAAAAATTTGGGGCAAAAAGATTATTTTTGTGGAAAAAAATATGATTTTTTTATTTTCACGGCTCTACGTTATAAACTTCTGTGAAGCACTTGGGGGTTCAAAGTGCTCACCACACATCTAGAAAAGTTCCTTGGGGGGTCTAGTTTCCAAAATGGAGTCACTTGTGGGGGGTTTCTACTGTTTAGGCACATCAGGGGCTATCCAAACGTGACATGACACCCACAGACCATTCCATCAAATCTGCATTTGAAAAAGGCGCTCCTTCCCTTTCGAGCTCTGCCATGCGTCAAAATAGTGGTTTACCCCCACATATGGGGTATCAGCGTACTCAGGACTAATTGCACAATAACTTTTGGGGTCCTGTTACCCTTTGGAAAATAACAATTGGGGGTGGAAAGATCATTTTTGTGGAAAAGATATGATTTTTTAATTTTACTGCTCTACGTTATAACCTTCTGTGAAGCCCTTGGGGGTTCAAAGCTCTCACCACACATCTAGATAAGTTCCTTGGGGGGTCTAGTTTCCAAAATGGGGTCACTTGTGGGGGGTTTCCACTGTTTAGGCACACAGGGACTCTCCAAATGCGACATGGCGTCCAATCTCAATTCCAGCCAAAAAAGTCAAATGGCGCTGCTTCCCTTCCGAGCTCTGCCATGCGCCCAAATAGTGGTTTACCCCACATATGGGGTATCAGCGTACTCCGGACTAATTGCCCAATAACTTTTGGGATCCTTTTATTCTTTGGAAAATAATAATTGGGATGAAAAGATCATTTTTGTGGAAAAAATATGATTTTTTAATTTTACGGCTCTACGTTATAACCTTCTGTGAAGCCCTTGGGGGTTAAAAGCTCTCACAACACATTTAGATGAGTTCCTTGAGGGGTCCAGTTTCCAAAATGGGGTCACTTGTGGGGGGTTTCCACTGTTTAGGCACACAGGGACTCTCCAAATGCGACATGGCGTCCAATCTCAATTCCAGCCAAAAAAGTCAAATGGCGCTGCTTCCCTTCCGAGCTCTGCCATGCGCCCAAATAGTGGTTTACCCCACACATGGTATATCGGTGTACTCTGGAGAAATTGTACAACAAATATTGTGGTTCATTTTCTCCTGATACCCTTGACAAAATTTAAAAAAATTGTGTCGAAAGAAAAATTTTGGGAAAAAAAGTTAAATGTTCATTTTTTCCTTCCACATTGCTTCAATTCTTGTGAAGTACCTAAAGGGTTAATAAACTTCTTGAATGTGGCTTTGAACACGTTGAGGGGTGCAGTTTTTAGAATGGTGTCACTTTTGGGTATTTTCTGTCATATTGACCCCTCAAATTCACTTCAAATGTGAGGTGGTCCCTAAAAAAATGGTTTTGTAAATTTTGTTGGAAAAATGAGAAATTGCTGGTCAACTTTTAACACTTATAACTTCGTAACAAAAAAAAAATTTTGGTTCCAAAATTGTGCTGATGTAAAGTAGACATGTGGGAAATGTTATTTATTAACTAATTTTTGTGACATATCTCTCTGATTTAATGGCATAAAAATTAAAAGTTTGAAAATTGCAAAATTTTCAAAATTTTTGCCATATTTCCGTTTTTTTCATAAAAAAACGCAAGTTATATTGAAGAAATGTTACCACTATCATGAAGTACAATATGTCACGAGAAAACAATCTCAGAATCGCCAAGATCCGTAGAAGCGTTCCAGAGTTATAACCTCATAAAGAGACAGTGGTCAGAATTGTAAAAATTGGCCTGGTCTTTAACCTACAAAATGGCTTGGTCATTAAGGGGTTAAAGGGAAGGCGAGTCTACAAGACCCACTGGACAGAAAAGCGGAGTCGGCGGCAAGATCCATTTACGAGGCCGCGGGTCATGGTTTCAGAGCAGTGCTAGGCTCCATGTGTGCTTATAAAGCTTCCCTGGTCTGGTTGGACCGTTTGCAGAGGAAATGTGAACCTCAAGTACCTGAGGTGGACGAACTGTTCGAATTGTTAGAAAGTGCATTCCAATATGGTTATGATGCAAACCTGGATACTGTGTCATTGCTATCCAGGACACAATCCTCGGCGGTCTCAGTCAGGAGAGCTCTGTGGCTTAGACAATGGACCGGTGATGCGGTTTCCAAGCAAGGTTTGCTATCTTTAGCTTACAAGGGCGGTCAGCTATTTGGATCTGACCTCACGGAGCTGATTGCCAAAGTAAAGGCAAAAGAAGCAGCTTTACCGCAGCGAAGAACTGTGACTTCTACGCCTGGCAGACCTGGTGCCAGTAATGGTCGACGGTCCTTTCGGTCCAGGGGACGATTTGGTCAGCCCTCTTGGGGGTCGGGTCGTCCCTCTTTTTCGGGAAAAAAGACCGCTCAGAAATCCCGAACTCCCTGGAAACAAAGTTTCCGTCATGACAAGAGGGAATCTGACAAAAAGCCCGCTAAGGCGGATTGACGCCAGGGTCCCGCTCGAGGGATCTTGAGTGGGGGGTCGCCTGCTCCAATTCAAATTGACCTGGGTTTCCCGTGTCCCAGACTCCTGGGTGATGCGGGTTGTGTCGGCAGGCTATTTCATAGAGTTTTCTTCTCGACCCCCGAACAGTTATTGCCAATCTCGCATCCCGTCAGAGCCCGAGCTATGTGCCGCTTTACTGCAAGAAGTCGAATTTCTTCTGCAGAAGGGTGTGGTGGTACCGGTTCCACCAGAGGACAGGGGAAGAGGATTTTATTCCAATCTTTTTGTGGTCCCCAAAAAGGAGGACAAGTTTCGCCCCATCCTGGATCTCAAAAGATTGAATCGGCATGTCCACACCCGAAAGTTTCGCATGGAATCGCTTTGTTCCGTGGTGGCAGCCTTGTCGCAGAACGACTTTTTGGTTTCAATCGACATTCGCGACGCCTATTTACACGTTCCAATTGGAAGGGCTCACCAACGTTACCTTCGTTTTGCCATAGGGGAAGATCATTACCAATTTGTGGCCCTGCCTTTCGGTTTGGCCTCAGCGCCCAGAGTTTTTACAAAAATTCTGGCGCCTCTCATGGCGATTCTACGAAGACAGGGAGTCACGATCCTTCCTTATCTGGATGACCTTTTGATTGTGGCGCCCTCAAAGGAGGAGGCGGGTGACGACTCGCGACCTATCACTTCAGCTCCTGGAGGACTTCGGGTGGCTGGTCAATTGGGAGAAGTCGTCTCTGGAACCGTCACAATCAATCCTGTTTTTGGGGATGCGTTTCGACATGGTACGAGCAGTGGTGTCCCTGCCTCCAGACAAGCAAGCATGTCTCCTTCGGCATGTACGGGTGATGAAGTCTTCAAAGACAATGTCCCTTCGGAGATGTATGCGCCTTCTGGGGTTGATGGTGGCTTCAATGGAAGCACTTCCGTTTGCCCAATTTCATTCCAGGGCTCTCCAAAAGTTCATTCTGAACCACTGGGATCGGTCGCAGACCTCACTGGATTGCAGTGTTATCATCTCTCACAAAGTACGAGAGTCTCTAGGATGGTGGATCCATCCGAAAGAGTTATCCCTGGGGAGGTCTTTCCTTCCTCCAAAGTGGTCTGTCATAACCACCGATGCCAGCCTGACAGGCTGGGGGGGTGTTTGGAACGATCTCTGGACTCAGGGAGTATGGTCGTCGGAAGAGTCTGTTTTGCCGATCAACATCCTCGAATTGAGGGCGATTTTCCTTTGCCTCCAACACTGGACGGTCCCTTTAAGCGGTCTGCCTGTCCGAGTGCAGACAGACAATGCGACGGCGGTCGCATATATCAATCACCAAGGCGGGACAAGGAGTTCCAGACTCATGGTGGAGGTATCTCGGATCCTGATATGGGCAGAGACCAGAGTGCCAGCTATCTCTGCGATCCACATTCCAGGAGTTCAGAATATCACGGCGGACTTTCTCAGTCGCGAGAAGATGGATCCCGGAGAATGGAGTCTTCATCCGGAGATTTTTGCACTGCTGTTCTCCCGTTGGGGAACTCCCCAAGTGGATCTGATGGCATCCAGGTTCAATGCCAAGTTGCCGACATTCATGTCCAGGTACAAGGATCCGAAGGCTGTGGCGGTGGATGCTCTGGTGGCTCCGTTGGACCAATTCGAGCTGATCTATGTGTTTCCGCCGATATCCTTACTGCCTCTAGTTCTCCGTCGGATCAGACTGGAGAGAATCTCAGCTATAGTGATAGCCCCAGATTGGCCAAGGAGAACGTGGTTCTCGACTCTGGTGTCACTCCTGGCGGCACCGCCAGTTCCACTTCCTCTTCGCCCGGACCTGTTAACCCAAGGGCCCGTTCGTCATCCGGACCTGAAGTCTCTGCGTTTGACGGCGTGGCTCTTGAGACCGAAATATTGACCCGTCGAGGTTTTTCAGCCGAAGTCATTGCCACTTTACGAGCGGCCATAGGTCCGGCTACTACTAGAATTTACCACAAGACTTGGGAAGCCTTCTTTTCGTGGTGTTCGGGTTCCTCAAGGAATCCGAGGATTTTTTCCATTCCCAATTTGTTGGCTTTCCTGCAATTTGGACTGGACAAAGGTTTGGCAGTTAGCACCCTGAGGGGTCAGGTTTCTGCTCTGTCCTTGCTGTTCCGAAAGGCTATCGCCTCGCGTAGGGACGTGCGTTCCTTTTTTCGCGGAGTAACCCGCCAGTTTCCACCGCGTAGGGCGCCTGTGTCTCCTTGGCGTCTCAATCTTGTTTTGGAGGCTCTTCAACACGGGCCTTTTGAGCCTATGGACTCTGTTAGTCTTTCTTTGCTCTCTTGGAAGGTTGCCTTCCTAGTAGCGGTCACTTCTTTGAGAAGGGTTTCTGAGTTGGCGGCTCTTTCTTGCTCGCCTCCCTTCCTGGAGTTTCACCCGGATCGTGTAGTGCTACGCACACGGAGCGACTTCCTACCTAAGGTGGTGTCGCAATTTCATGTTAACCAGGATATTGTGTTGCCTTCTCTTTGTCCGAGTCCAAGGAATGCGAAGGAACGGGCCTTGCACGCATTGGATTTGGTGCGGGCTTTGAAGTTTTATTTGACTGTTACTCAAGGTTTTCGGAAGTCGGACTCTCTGTTTGTGATTCCAGCAGGTCGTCGACGTGGTCAACGAGCTTCCAAGGACTCTATAGCTCGTTGGATCCGGTCGGCCATTTTGGAAGCGTACCGACTTAAGGGCGAACCTTGCCCGATTAAGGTTCGAGCTCACTCCACGAGGGCTGTGGGCTCGTCATGGGCTTTCCATCAAGGGGCCTCGGCAGCTCAGCTTTGCAGGGCAGCTACCTGGCGCTCTGTCCACACTTTTACGAAATTTTATAAGGTGGACGTTAGTGCTTCCGCTGATGCAGCCTTGGGACGTAGAGTCCTATAGGCGGCGGTAGTTTAAAGTTTCCTTTAACCTGTTTTTTAGCGCTAGTTGCGCAGTTTTCTTAGGTTGTTGGGTTCTGCCGTTTCTGGTTTTTTCCCACCCTATATTTTTGGACTGCTTTGGGACGTCCCACTAGTTATGACTAGTGTGTCTCCTTTCCTTCCGTTCTGCTGCTGAAAGACGGATTTTGGTAAGGACTTACCTGTAAAATCCTTTTCAGCGAAGGAAGGAAAGGAGACACAGCTCCCTCCCTTGGCAGAAGTGTGTTGTTGTATTACAGATGCGGCGTGACCCTTCTCTGATAGCAGTTATCTGGGTCGAGGTCGACGCGCTACGGCTCTGTTCCAGCATCGCCAGCTCATTGCAGTGGTCAGGTCCAGTGAGTAGTACCTGGAACTGTGTGGTTTTTTACCTAAATGCATGCATAACCTGTACTCTTGTGTTTTTTGTCTCTGAAGTCCTTCAGAAGGGGTTATGTTGCTTCCGCTGGTGATATTGCTCTTCCTTAAGCTTGTGTACAACTGGAGAGCTGAGTAGGAGGAGCCCGAGCTGGAGGGGCCGGTCAACACTCTTTTTTAATCTGAGGTGTCTATCCCATCTGGGCTCCGCCTACCCACTAGTTATGACTAGTGTGTCTCCTTTCCTTCCTTCGCTGAAAAGGATTTTACAGGTAAGTCCTTACCAAAATCCGTCTTTTCCGGCTTCTCTCATGGAGCACATCGGAGGCACAGCGCGGCGGCCATTACTGAAGCAGGCTGAAAGCTTCCTCGGGCCTTTCACTCCTCCCCTCCCGGCAAGACGCTTCACCGTGACCAGCTGGGTGAGTCGCTTCTACCCGTCTGGGCAGAAGCTTAACCCCTCACCCCCACAGCGCGGGCGCCTTTCTGAAGCACAAATGAGTGGCAGACAGCGCTGTCCGGCAGCTGTTATCCCATAAGAGGGCTCGCACACTCTTTTCATTAAAGAGGTTGTTGGGAGTCTGCGACATTAATGCCACTATACGTTCCCGCTAACGATCCCGATAACGACGCATACTAATGCGATCGTTTGTGTGATCGTTTTAATGTCGCTAGTAGCTGCCAATCTGGGCGATCTCATTAACGACGCATAAGCGGTTAGCGATCTCCTTTACGAATTTGGCGGTCATTGCGATGTACAAAACAGCGCAATTTTTTAGCGATCTCGCTGAACGTTCTTGTTAGTGTGGCATAGCTGCCCTGCAGCTGCTGCCTTATAAAGGCACTTGGGGCTCGCACACCCTTTTCATTATCAAGGTTGTGGGGAGTCTGCTACTTTAACCGCTTCTTAGGCGGTTAACTCTTAATGGGGGACAGCTGAGGTAGCTCTCTCTTTAAGAGCTTTAATCCTTCAGCGTTCGTTTTTTCTTTAAGAAACACACTGTTCTAGTTACTGACAGATTTATCCTGCTATATACTGTGCAAGAACATGTCAGATGCGAACCGTCTCCCAGATCCGCTACTGGATCAGTCTCGCGTATCTGACACGCAGACCTCGACGGCGTCATGCGCAGCGGTCGGAGGTTCCAGTGGTATCAAAATGGAGGCCCTCGCTAGTTTCTATTGATGGCCGGTCTGACCTTCTAGGTTTTTGGGTGTCAGCTAGATCCTCTCAAGGAAGCGACACAAGCCGGTGCCTTCCTTCCCGCGTAACGAAGATGTCCAATTCGGACAAGGAGGATCGGCAGGGACACTCTGTCTCTCTTTTGGGCCGTACGGAGGCTTTTATTGAAGTCATGAGGGCGTTACAGTTACCGGAGGAGGTAACTAGATGTCCTGGTAAGTCGGCCCGGATTTTTCAGGAGTCGCATAGGTCGCGATCAGCTTTACAACGTTTTCACTGTATCCGTGTTCTACGGAGTTGATTGATAATTGGATCTCTTCTCCTGAAGGGGATGTCCCTTTATCCCAGCTTAGCAAATCTTCCTGTTAAAGGGAAGGCGAGTCTGCAGGACCCGCTGGACAAAAAAAACCAAAAAAACGGAGATGGCAGCAATATCCATCTGCGAGGCCGCGGGTCATGGATTCAGTACTAAGGATCCATGTGTGCTTGTAAAGCTTCCCTGAGCCGGTTGGACCGTCTACGGACGGCGTGGCAAGATGAATCTCCTCTATCGAGGTTGATGGGCTTTTTAAGTTGTTGAAGGATACTGCGTCACTGCTATCCAGGGCGCAATCCTCGGCAGTTACAGTCAGAGAGCACTGTGGCTTAGACAGTGGACTGGGGACGCGGTTTCCAAGCAGGGTATGCTAACTTTAGCTTACAAGGTGGTCAGCCTTTGGATCTGACCTCTCGGAGCTGATTGCCAAGGCAAAGGCAAAAGAAACGGCTTTACTGCAGCGAAGAGCTGTGACTTCTGCGTCTGGCAGGACTAGTGCCGGTAGTAGTCGGCGGTCCTTTCGGTCCAGGGGATGGTTCGGTCAGTCCTCTTGGGGATCGGGTCGTCCCTCTTTTTCAGGAAAACTCCCTGGAAACAAGTTTCCGTCAAGAAAAGCGAGAAGCTGACAAAAAGCCCGCTAAGGCGGACTGACGCCAGAGTCTCACTCGAGGGCTCTCGAGTGGGGGGTCGCTTGCTCCAATTCAAATTGACTTGGGTTTCCCGCGTCCCGGACGCCTGGATGACAGGGGTTGTATCGGCAGGCTACTTTATAGAGTTTTTCTTCTCGACCCCCAGACAGTTTTTGCCAATCTCGCATTCCGTCAGAGCCCGAGCTATTTGCCGCTCTACTGCGAGAGGTCGATTCCCTTCTGCAGAAGGGTGTGGTGGTACCGATTCCGCAGGAGGACCGGGGAAGAGGGTTTTATTCCAACCTCTTTGTGGTCCCCAAAAAGGAAGACAAATTTCGCCCCATTCTGGATCTCAAAAGATCGAATCGGCATGTCCACACCCGGAAGTTCCGCATGGAGTCGCTTCGCTCCTTTGTGGCAGCCTTGTCGCAGAACGACCTTTTGGTGTCAATCGACATTCGCGATGCTTATTTGCATGTTACAGTCGGAAGGGCTCACCAACGCTTCCTTCGTTTTGCCATAGGTCAGGACCATTACCAGTTTGTGGCTCTGCCATTCGGGTTGACCTCAGCGCCCAGAGTTTTTACAAAAATTCTGGCGCCTCTCATGGCAATTTTTCAAAGACAGGGGGTTTCGATTCTCCCTACCTGGACGACCTTTTGATGGTGGCGTCCCCAAAGGAGGAGGCGGGTGACGGCTCGCAATCTATCCTTCAGCTCCTGGAGGACTTCGGGTGACTGATCAATTGGGAAAAGTCGTCTCTGGACTCTGCCTCCAGACAAGCAAGCATGTCTCCTTCGACATGTACAGGTTATGAAGTCTTTGACAGCAATGTCCCTTCGAAGGTGTATGCGCCTTCTGGTTTTGATGGCGTCCATGGGGGCACTTCTGTTTGCCCAGTTTCATTCCAGGGCCCTCCAAAGGCTCATTTTGAGCCATTGGCGATCGCAGGCTTCGCTGGATTACAGTGTCATCATCTCCCACAGGGTGCGAGAGTCTCTAGGATGGTGGTTACGTCCGGGAGCGTTATCCCTGGGGAAGTCCTTCCTCTCTTCGAGGTGGTCGGTCATAACCACCGATGCCAGCCTGACGGGCTGGGGAGGTGTCTGGAACGATCTCTGGATTCAGGGAGTATTGTCGTCGGCTGTCCTGCCGATCAACATCCTGGGATTGAGGGCAATTTTCCCTTGCCTCCAACACTGGACGGTCCCTTTAAGCGGTCTGCCAGTCCGAGTGCAGACAGTCAATGCGACGGCGGTCGCGTATATCGAACATCTAGGCGGGACAAGGAGTTCCAGGCTCATGGTGGAGATATCTCGGATCCTGGTATGGGCCGAGACAGAGTGCCAGCCATTTCTGCGATCCACATTCCAGGAGTTCAGAATATCACGGCAGGCTTTCTCAGTCGCGAGAAGATGGATCCCGGAGAATGGAGTCTTCATCCGGAGATTTTTGCACTGCTGTGCTCCCGTTGGGGAACTCCCCAAGTGGATTTGATGGTATCCAGGTTCAATGCCAAGTTACCGACTTTCATGTCCAGGTACAAGGACCCGAAGGCTGTGGCGGTGGATGCTCTGGTGGCTCCGTTGGACCAGTTCGAGCTAATCTATGTGTTCCCGCCGATACCCTTACTTCCTTTGGGGTTGCATCGGATCAGACTGGAGAGAATCCCGGCTATGTTGATAGCCCCAGATTGGCCAAGGAGGACGTGGTTCTCGACATTGGTGTCGCTTCGGGTCAATGCCTCCTTTTCCACTTTTTCTTCGCCCGGACCTGTTATCCCAAGGGCCCGTTCGTCATCCGGAGCTGAAGTCTCTGCGTTTGGCGGCGTGGCTCTTGAGACCGAAATATTGACCGTCAAGGTTTTTCAGCCAAAGTCATTGCCACTTTGCGGGCTGCCAGAGGTCCGGCTACTACTAGGATTTGTCACAAGTCTTGGGAAGCCTTCTTTTCGTGGTGTTCGGGTTTTTCAAGGAACCCGAGGATTTTTTTCCATTCCCATTTTGTTGGCCTTCCTGCAATTCGGGCTGGACAAGGGTTTGGCAGTGAGCACCCTGAGGGGTCAGGTTTCTGCTCTGTCCTTGCTGTTCCGGAAGGCTATCGCCTCGCGTAGGGACGTACGTTCCTTTTTTCGCGGAGTAACCCGCCAGTTTCCGCCGCGGAAGGTGCCTGTGTCTCCTTGGCGTCTCAATCTTGTTTTGGAGGTTCTTCAACACGGGCCTTTTGAGCCTATGGACTCTGTTAGTCTTTCTTTGCTTTCTTGGAAGGTTGCCTTCCTAGTGGCGGTCACCTCTTTGAGAAGGGTTTCTGAGTTGGCGGCTCTTTCTTGCTCGCCTCCTTTCCTGGAGTTTCACCCGGATCGCGTAGTGCTTCGCACACGGGGCGACTTCTTACCTAAGGTGGTGTCGCAATTTCATGTTAACCAGGATATTGTGTTGTCCTCTCTTTGTCCGGGGCCGAGGAATGCGAAGGAACGGGCCTTGCACACATTGGATTTGGTGCGGGCTTTGAAGTTCTATTTGTCTGTTACCCAAGGTTTTCGGAAGTCGGACTCTCTGTTGGTGATTCCAGCAGGTCGTCGTCGTGGTCAATGAGCTTCCAAGGATTCTATAGCTCGTTGGATACGGTACGGCCATTTTGGAGGTTTACCGACTTAAGGGCGAACCTTGCCCGATTAAGGTTCGAGCTCACTCCACGAAAGCTGTGGCTCATCGTGGGCTTTCCATCAAGGGACCTCGGCAGCTCAGCTCTGCCGGGCGGCGACCTGGCGCTCCGTCCACACCTTTACAAAATTTTATAAGGTGGACGTTAGTGCTTCCGCTGATGCAGCCTTAGGACGTAGGGTCCTGCAGGTTCGGTAGTTTAAAGTTCTCTTTAACTTGTGTTTTAGCGCTAGTTGTGCATTTTCTTGGGTTGTTGGGTTCTGCCTTTTCTGGTTTTTTCCCACCCTTAATTTTTGGACTGCTTTGGGACGTCCCACTAGTTATGACTAGTGTGTCTCTCTTCCTTCCATCTGCTGCTGAAAGACGGATTTTGGTAAGAACTTACCTGTAAAATCCTTTTCAGCGAAGGAAGGAAGAGAGACACAGCTCCCTCCCATGGCAGAAGTGTGTTGTTGTGTTTCAGATGCGACGTGACCCTTCTCTGATAGCGATTATCTGGGCTGAGGTCGACGCGCTAAGGCTCTGTTCCAGCATTGCCAGCTCATCGCAGTGGTCAGGTCCAGTGAGTAGTACCTGGAACTGTGTGGTTTTTGCCTAAATGCATGCATAACCTGTATTCTTGTGTTTTTTTTTTTTCTCTGAAGTCCTTCAGAAGGGGTTATGTTGCTCCGCTGGTGATATTGCTCTTCCTTAAGCTTGTGTACAACTGGAGAGCTGAGTAGGAGGAGCCCGAGCTGGAGGGGCCGGTCAACACTCTTTTTAATCTGAGGTGTCTATCTCATCTGGGCTCCGCCTACCCACTAGTTATGACTAGTGTGTCTCTCTTCCTTCCTTCGCTGAAAAGGATTTTACAGGTAAGTTCTTACCAAAATCCGTCTTTTATGGTTTCATTTGGTTTTTTATGTGGTTTCAGATAAAGTATCCAGGGGCAAACATCGACAGTACCCTTCATCCAGCTTTTATTAAGCCACGGGGTGTTACACGTGAGTATGAATATCAGAAGCTGAGCCAACCTCCTGATCCTGTGAAGAGTGCACTTGAAGACCTCATAAATGACAAGTCTATGTCCTCCAAGGAAAAGAAGAAGAAGCTAAAACAGGTTCATATGTTCTCACTTATGTCTTTGTGCAATGTCAAGCATAGACCTATCCACAGGTGTCGGATTTGTCTGGGGGCTAGTTGGTTTCCTCTGTTATTTAAGTGTTGTCCAATACTAAATGGATTGGCTAAAAATGATAAACGAAGGCATACTTGTTGTTGAACGCCCCCACAGATCCAGCGCAGCCCATTCTGAAGATCAGTGCTGGTTCCTAAAGCTGTGTCTACACATTCAAAAGCCACAGCACTTCTGCAGCCCGAAATTGTCTGTAGCAGACAGGTGACTTGAAGAGCGTGTCATCGGAGAAGCATCCAATGGTGCGCTCTTCTAGTCCACAATTACAGGCTGCAGTAGTACTGTGATTTCCAAATGAGGCATACACTGCTTTCGGAGCCTGCGCTGACCTTTTTTTTAAAGAAGTTGTCTACTACTCGGTTGACCCCTTCTCAATCTGCAGCTCTCGCTTCTTCTGGATGTATGTGATACGTCCGAAGGCGAGGAAAGTAAAGCCAGCGCTGATTGGTTGCAGGGATTGTGTGACATAACAATGTTATGTGATGTGTGGGAGGGCCAGTGACAACACTGCTGGAACAATGCCGGCACTAGAGGTGGGTTTAAGTTTTTCTTAATTTACAAGGGGGAGTCAGGATTGAGAAGGGGTTGTCCGAATAGTGGACATCCCCTTTAAATTCCTGGCTATTTTATTTTTTATATGTTTTTTATTTATTTTTTATTTCTCATGTTAGTCTGTTTTAAGAAAGAAATTTGAAATCTTACAGATTTTCAGACTTGTCCATAAGCAGAATAGACTTGAACTTCCTGTTCTATACATGAAAATGGGCAATAATAGTCTGGTTCTCACTCAGTGACTTTCTAGTAAGGCTGCAATCTGGTAAGTCATTGTAAAAGTCCAGGGAGGAGGTGAGTTGTGACATCACCTAAATGGTGGATCCTGTGTTATCTACTGTATATAGAGGAGCTATGTCATTATGATCATAAAGAAACCGATGAAAGGTCGTCTGTACAGAACAGGAAATAGGAGTCTAATATTAGGCCTAGTGGGCGAGTTTGAAAATTGCAAGATTTCTGTGTAGTTTTTATTTTATGCCATAAATATGTATAGATACTAATATGAAAAACTGAAAAAAAAGATCTGTATGTTTTCTTTTACTGCAGCACCCCGCACAATTATGTCATGTAATGTAAGTTGAACTTTGGGTTGTATATGATCGCTTAGTCATGTTAGATTGGAGAATTTGATTTTAACCTCGACTGTTTGAAAAGAAAAAAAAAACTTCCAGAACGCTATAAAGTAATACCTTATCTACTCTCCCTGACACACAGCAACGTTTTCTGAAAAGTAAAAGCGTTCCGGCTCTCAGAAGCTGATAACACAGAACAAAATTGTTTTTACGTTTTTGGGTTTTTTTGTAAGTGATTTTATTTTGTAAAAGTAGTAAAACCTGAAAAATAAACCCCGTGAATTAACTATCGCTGTAAATGCGTCAACCCACAGAATAACATGTCAATCATACTCTAATCCTGACACAAAAGTACTATATATTGTCTGTAGAATAATTGTGACATGTAACTTATATTGTGTTATTTTGTTTGATACATCGATGGACGCATTTAAAAAAGTAATTGCTTTCAAAACATGACAAGATAAATTTTTTGTGTGTAAAATCTTATATGTTTTTTTTAAATTTCATATGAGATGTGTGTATGGATATATATATATATACACACACACACACACGTATTTGATACACTACCGATTAGTTTTTCCACCAACAGAGAATGGAGAGGTCTGTAATTTTCATCGTAGGTACACTTCAACTGTGAGAGACGAATCTAAAAATAAAACCCAGAAAATCACATTGTATGATTTTTAAATAATGCAATTACATTTTATTGCATGAAGTAAATATTTGATCACCTACTAACCAGCAAGAATTCTGCTCTCACAGACATCTTAATTTTTCTTTAAGAAGCCCTCCTTCTCTGCACTCATCACACGCCAACCTCTCCACCATGGCCAAGACTAAAGAGGACTGTTTAAGGACACCAGGGACAAAATTGTAGACCTGCACAAGACTGGAATGGGCTACAGAACAATAGACAAGCAGCTTGATGAGAAGGCGGCAACTGTTGGCACAATTATTAGAAAATGAAATAAACACAAGATGACTGTCAATCTTCTTCGGTCTGGTGCTCCATGCAGGATCTCGGATCATGGCATTAGGATGATTCTGAGCAAGGTCAGGAATCAGCCAAGAACTACATGGGAGGACCTGTTCAATGACCTGAATAGAGCTTGGACCACAGTCTCAAACAATACCGTTAGTAACACACTACTCCGTCATGCATTAAAATACTGCTGGGCACACAAGGTACCCCTGTTCAAGCCAGCACGTTTGAAGTTCGCCAATGACCATCTGGATGATCCAGAGGAGGCATGGGAGAAGGACAGATGAGACCTATAGAACCTTTTGGTATCAACTCTATTTGGAGGAAGAAGGATGAGTACAACCCCAAGAACACTGTCTCAACCATGAAGTGTGGTGGGGGAAACGTCATACTTTGGGGGTGCTTTTCTGCAAAGGGGGTCGGACAACTGCACCGTATTGAAGGGAGGATGGATGGGGTCATGTATCGCAAGATTTTGGCAAACAACCTACTTACCTCAGCAAGAGCATTGAAGATGGGTCGTGGCTGGGTCTTCCAGCATGACAATGACCTGAAACGCACAGCCAGGGCAACTGAGTAGTGGCACCATGAGAAGCTTTTCAAGGTCCTGGAGTGGCCTAGCCAGTCTCCAGACCTGAATCCAATAGAAAATCTTTGGAGGGAAGTGAATCTCAATGTTGCCCAGCCACAGCCCTGAAAGATCTGGAGAAGATCTGTATGGAGGAGTGGGCCAAAATCCCTGCTGCAGTTTGTGTGTGCAAAATTGCTCAAGAACTGCGGGAAATGTATAACCTCTGTAATTGCAAACAAAGGTTTCTGTACCAAATATTAAGTTCTGTTTTTATATTGTATCAAACACTTATTTCGTGCAATAAATTGCAAATTAATTATGTAAAAATCATACAATGTGATTTTCTGATTTGTTTTTTTAGGTATTCTCTCTCACAGTTGAAATGTACCTATGATAAAAATTACAGACCTTTCCATTCTTTGTAGGTGGGAAAACTTACAAAATCGGCAGTGTATCAAATGAAATTTTTTCTTTCTTTCTAACAGTACTACTCACTTGGGAGCAGAATTGGGTATCACAGGAATCGTTGCTATTTAGAAGTCAGGCTGGTTTATTTCACTCCTTACAAACCGCATCACAGAAAATTAAATACAGCCCTTGTCCAAGACGAAGTGAAACATAAAGTAAAAAGTCCATACAATAGTGCGGGTTCATCTGCTTGGGTTAGACTCCAGTTTCGCAGTTTTTTAGCAAAAGCACACAGTCCCGGAGATCTGTACACCTCCATACATAAACATCTGTGAGACAAACAGGTCCCATTTTACAATCTGAACCGCACCCAGGGGTGGAAGTATGGTGACCTGCTGTCCCACCCAACTCTTCAGGCTGCTCACATTACACCTGGCCCCTGACATGACCGATTAACCACTCTTAGTACTATGTGTACTAGAGCATTACTCCAGGTTTAAAGCACAGAGGACATCCACCTCTGTGATACATATCTCCCATCCACTATGTGTCCTGCAGCCAGCTTAAAATATATATATTTGTTATTACATGTTGCTTTTGTTTTTCTCAGTTCCAGAGAGCCCACTTTCAAGTCTACAAGGAGCGTTTCCCCACACCAGAGAGTGAAGCCGTAATATTCCCAGAGAAAACGGGCCTAATACCTCAGCTCTCATTTTTCACTCTAAAGCGGCCTTTCCAGCCATTTCAAAGGACACGAAGCTTTCGCATGTAAGAGAAAGCTCCGACTGCACCATGAATCTACGTGACGGTTTACAACACATGATAATCATACTTTACGTCCAGCGAGACACGAGATTCGATGACCACTTATCAGTATTCTATCCATTCAATAGGTCAGATTTTAACAAAAATTGCATTTTTTTATGCAGACATTTCAAGGCTTTTCCCTTTTGAATTGTGGATTTTAATTATGACTACTGAAAATCTAAAATTGTATTATTCTCTGGGAATGTTTTAAAAAAAAAAAAAACTTGACCAAACTTTTTTTATCGTGTAAATACTTGAATCTCTAATACACTGGATGACTGTAAAATAATGTAGCACTGTATATACATTAAAATATTTTTGTCTTTAAAAACTATTTAGTGTCATGAGTAAATATTTAAATTATTCTTTTAATTTTAATATGAATAAAATTTGACTAATAAAAAATAGAACATAAGCTCTAACTACTGATTAATATTAACTTCTCCTTTGCGATCACTTAGTACATTTCTTTTAATGTTATAATTATGAAAGTCTGGTAATTTGGGAAAATTCAGTTTTTAACTTTACTAATTCAAGACTAGCGTTTTATTCAGGCATTTCTTTGGGTAGTTCTCTACAATTACATGAAAGTTTAATTTTATTGATTTGATCCAATCGTTTTAAGATTAGGATAAAGAGATTTCACTTACCGTATATACTCATGTATAAGCCGACCCGTGTATAAGCCGACCCCCCTAATTTTGCCACAAAATACTTGGAAAACTTATTGACTCGCGTATAAGCCGGGTGTATAAGTTGCCGTCCTGCTCTGTGCTCCCCCATCCAGCTCTGTGCGCCCCCATTCTCCTCTGTGCTCCCCTCCTCCTGCTCCATTATCCTGTCCTGCTGGTGCTTTCCATCCTCCCCCGTCCTGCTCCGTGCTCCCCCATCCAGCTCTGCACTCCCCCATTCTCCTCTGTGCCCACCCCCGTCCTGCTCCGTGCTCCGTCCTCCCCCCGTTCTGCCCCTTGCTCTCCGTCCTCCCCCGTTCTGCTCCGTGCTCTCCGTCCTCCCCTCCCCCCCCGTCCTGCTCCATGCTCCTTGTCCTCCTCCATGCTCCCCCCATCCTCCTCCATCATACTCACCCTCCCCGTGCCATCGCTGAACGTCCCGGCCGGAAATCCTGCGTTCTCCCCAGCTTCCTGCAGCTCTCCCCGGCTTCCTGCAGCTCTCCAGCGCTGAGCGGTGACGTAATACCGCTCATTAAGGCCATGAATATGGAGGCCACGCCCATGGGAGTGGCGTCGCATCCATATTACATGACCTTAATGAGCGGGTATTACGTCACCGCTCAGCGCTGGAGAGCTGCAGGAAGCCGGGGAGAACGCAGGATTGCAGGGACGTTCAGCGATGGCACGGAGAGGGTGAGTATGATGTCCCAGCCACCGGCTCCTGCCGCCGCATCCCCTCCCCCGCTGGTTTCTGCCCTATGACTCGTGTATAAGCCGAGGGGGCATCTTCAGCACAAAAAAAGGTGCTGAAAATCTCGGCTTATACACGAGTATATACGGTAAATGGTTCTAACTGATCACTGCTGGGCCCAGCCACTGCGACTCCCAGCGTTCCCTAATAAGGGACTGTGGAACCTTGGTTCTGGGTTCTGCAGAACCCTGTTTATTGAGCATGGGACTGCTGGAAATAGCAAAGCGCCTTGCTTGCTCCATTCTCGGCATCGCTGGCAACCCCAGCGGTCAGACCTCCAGCATTCATTATGGTAAGTTATCTCCTATGCTAAAGATAAGGGATAACTTACTATAATATTGGGAATAACCCATTAAAGGGTTATCCCTTAGTTTTTCATGACCAGGCAATGACGACAGGATATGAGGCTGTGGAAACCGCCATGAGTGGCCAAGCTACAGTTTTTCTAAAGGCACAGACAAATGGCCATATAAATCGGACCGCAATGCATGGACTGGTCGGTGGCTCTATCAACCAGAGCGTGACTGCTGCATTGACGTGCATAAAGCTGTCACTCTCTGGTTGGGAGAGCTGCCAGCTAGTCTGTGCAATGCGTTACGATCTCGCTCCGATTTATAAGGCTGTTAGACTGTGCCCTAATGAGCGTTAATTTTTATAAAGAATACGGAAACGGTGTAGTTCATCTGCTCTTGACTGGAAAGATAACCTCATCCTATATGGTTGTCACTTAGGCGGTATTAATCCAATCTTAGTTCTGAAAGGCTGAGATGGAAATAGATCTTTTTAACCCCTTCTCAACATGCTGTGGGAGCCGCATTCCCGCAAATTGCCTTATATATACGGCGTGATAATCATGCGGGCTCACGCTGAGTGCAGCCGTGATCAAATGCGGTTGTCGGCTCTATATGAGAGTGTGAAGGACTAAATTAAGAAAAATCAAAACTGAATGCTCCATTTTGTGTTTGTAACTCCATCTTGTCTTTATGAGATAAATTCTGTTACTAGGCAATAGTTTCTGGCCGTTGTAGAGAAGTAGAATAAAGGTTATGGGCTGTGATAAAACCAGACTGCTCCAGTTTGGACAAGATATGAGACCTTGGGATTTATCACTGTAGAATGCTTTGAGAAATGAATGTTATTGTTCTGTCCTATGTTACGTAGACATGACCATATATGTAGTTTCCGATTTTCTTGTATTCTTATAGGTTAATTTCCTTGTATTCGTATAGGTCAATTTTCTTGTATTTTCATTGGTTAAATGTTGTAGGTGTGGTTTTATACTATTGGTTGAAGTACAAGCTCACTAAATACTATAAAAGATGATGATGTAATACATGGGATAGGAATCTTGCTAGATTCTCCCAGACAGAAATACGTGTCTGTTTGGTTATTTATGTTGCTAGCAACGTTCACTTAATTAATTTGGAAATCACTAGGTCAACCGTGAAGGGTCACTTAGATCCTACCTTAACAAGAGCTGACACCCTGCATCGCTACGCACAATCAGTGCTAGCACCAATCGACGTTTAACCCCTCTGACACCGCTGTCAATAGTGACCGCATCATTGCGGGGCATCGCAGAAGGAGGGAGCTCCCACTGTGCCCCCATCGGCACAATGATTATAATCGCGTTGTGCAGATGGTCTCCGGGCTTTAAGGAAATGCCGGTGGAGCCCCGACTCTGCACAAAGAGCCGCCGCTGCACCCCGCACAGAGCCCCCACGCTGCTGAAAGAGGAGCCACCACCGCCCCCAGTACAGAGACCCGCAGAGAGCACCGCTGCCACAATGAGGTAATAGGGGGATACTCCAATACCTTCCCTGTGAGACGCCCTCCCCCCTTTGTCATCGGGACCCCTCCCCCCACCATATGATGATTGGTCCGTACCCGCCCTATAAGACGACACCCGGCGTATAAGACGACCCCCGACTTTTAAGAAGATTTTCAGGGGTTAAAAAGTTGTCTTATATGCGGGAAAATATGGTAATGTTGTCTATGTACTGATCTACCCGTGCTCTAAATTGTATGTCGGTCAAACGTCGCAGGAAATGCAGAAATGCATACAGCTACATCTATCTAATATAAATTTGACTAGATCAGATGTGGCGAAGGGGAAGACTATAACCACTGTAGCTTCCCATTTTTTGGATTGCCATGCTGGACTAAGGGTATTGGGTCTTCAAAAGGTTAAGCCCAATATCCGCAGAGTGGATCGACAAGGGGAGTTGTTGAGATTGGAATCCCGATGGATTTATGAATTAAACTCTGTTAGGACTGCTGGTATTAATGAAGATTTATCTTTTACAGGTTTCGTTATGACTTAGAAATTTTTCTTTTTCTTTAGCTTTATATGCACTTTCTCCATCCAGGTGATACATCATTTGAGTAGATAAATGTGATGATTAATAAAGGACCCTAGTCTTTAGTCAGGTGATGGAGAATTTGTGCGATTCATACACATAAAAAATCTTTTTTTTTTTTTTACCTTAAGTGTTTGTATTAGGTGTCCTGTATGGGGACTTGTGGTTAATGGTTTATTTGTGGTTTTCGTAACTTGTTTAATGGGTGTTTAGTGTTATTTATAGGAGCCATTGAGATTGGCATAACTTGAAGTTTGACATTTACATATATTATTTTGAGATGGGATGCATTGAATAGATTTGCACAGGCTTTTTACATATTAGATTCTTTGTGTCTTTAAATAATATTGTTGAATACGCAAGTATACCATTTTTGCGATATGGGATTTATTGGACATGCGTGTTACTTGTTGGTGGCGGCTACAGCTGATGGTCGAAAAATGGGGTGACAGATTCCCTTTAAAGTAATGATGGCCACTCGTTTTTCTTAGCTGCTTTTTCTTGCCATAATACAAATTCTAACTGTCTATTCAGTAGGACTATCAGCTGTGTATCCACCAGACTTCTGCACAACACAACTGATGGTCCCAACCCTATTTATAAGGCCGGCGTCAGACACAACTACAAAAAATCGGACCGTTTTAGTCGGTCGATTATCGGAACAAAATGAAAACATCACACATCCGCCTGGCATCCGATTTTCCTTCAAAGATGCGATTTAGTCGCATGTGTGTGTACCTTGTAACATCCGATTTTCATCCGACTTGCGAGAATTTCTCGCAGGCTTGCAAAACTGACATATAATGGATCCAAAAGAATAGTATTTAAATCACAAAAGAAAGAATAGATATATACACATAGAACACAATATATATATATATATATATATATATATATATATACATGTCATTGTGACATATATATATATACATATATTTATAGTTCATACACTTCTACATACTGTAATAGCCGCTAATTCAATTGCCGGCTTTTGTGAAATCACAGAAGCCGACATGAAATGATACATTGTTTAGACACAGTTAACCATGTCATTTCCTGTATTTTGATATATGGTTTGAACTTACAATTACATAAGTTTATGTGTGCCAAATTTCAGACATGTAGGGGTTAATTAAAGGTGTAAATTCGTTGAAAAAAAATGGTGGGCTCCCGCTGTATTTTCTCCACCAGACAGGGAAAGCAAGCGAGTGGGGGCAGATAATAATAGCCTAGGGAGGGTACATTTTTTTTGTGCCCCCCCCCTGGCTACTAACATCTGCCCCCAGACACCCCAGAAAGGGCAAATCTATAATTAGATTTGCCCTTTCTGGCACTTTGCCCGTCTATTCCCATTGCCCTGTAGCGGTGGCGAATGGGTTAATAAGGGGTTACAGCCACCTTGCAATTGAAAGGTCACTGTAAGCCAGGTTAATAATTGAGAGCTGTCAATTAGACAACTATCAATTATTAATCCTATTGTATGAAAGAAAAATCAAACACACACAGTTTAATAAAAAAGAAGTTTAATGAAATAATCACACAGTTTTTGACCATATTTTATTTTCCTGCTAAAACCATTTCCTGTAATAAAAAGAAAATAAAAAAGCAAAATTATTCTTACCAATCCGATGTACAGTCAGGTCCCACGGTGTAATCCATCAGAAAGGGTTAACAGGTTAGAGCTCGCAGAGAGCTATAATGCTGTCTGCTGAGCTCTTACCCCCCGAATGAATAACTTACTCTCACAGCAAAAGGAGAGGAAGAGATGAATGAATGAAGCTTAATTGATTTATTGGCACTTTCACTTCAGTGACCTGACCTAAGGTGAAAGTGGACACAATCAATTAAGCTTCATTCATTAATCACATCCTCTCCTGTCGGCAGGAGATAAGCTCATTCATTCAGGAGCTATCAGCTGAGCACGCAGCATTAGTTGCGCTGCCTAGCTGATTGCTAGTTAACCCTTTGTGAAGGATTACATCGTGGGACATGACAGATCGCCAGATAGGTAAGAATAATGTTGTTTTATTATTTTATATTTATTTTAGGAGATCAAGGGCGTCGCACGGATTAAGAGTAAAATAAAAGATGGTCAAAAAAATGTGTTTTTATTTCATTAAAATTATTTATTCTTAAAGTGTGTGTGTTTTTTTATTTACTTCAATAGGATTAATAATTGATAGTTGTCTAATTGACAGCTCTCAATTATTAACCTGGCTTAAAGTGACCTTTCAATTGCAAGGTCATTTTAACCCCTTATTAACCCATTCGCCACCGCTACAGGGCAATGGGAATAGACGGGCAAAGTGCCAGAAAGGGCAAATCTAATTAGAGATTTGCCCTTTCTGGGGTGTCTGGGGGCAGATGTTAGTAGCCAGGGGGGGCACAAAAAAATGTACCCTCCCTAGGCTATTATTATCTGCCCCCACTCGCTTGCTTTGTCTGTCTGGTGGAGAAAATACAGCGGGAGCCCACGCATTTTTTTTCAACGAATTTACACCTTTAATTAACCCCTACATGTCTCAAATTTTGCACACATACACTTATGTAATTGTAAGTTCAAACCATATATCAAAATACAGGAAATGACATGGTTAACTGTGTCTAAACAATGTATCATTTCATGTCGGCTTCTGTGATTTCACAAAAGCCGGCAATTGAATTAGCGCCTATTACAGTATGTTGAAGTCTAGGAACTATAAATATATATATATATATATATATATAATGTCACAATTACATGTGTGTATATATATATATATATATATATGTGTTCTATGTGTATATATCTATTCTTTCTATTCTTTATTAAAGCTGTCAGTGTGATTTTACAGTATAGCCGGGGATGAATTGCCGGCTTTTCTAAAGGACACCGATGCGATTTCATCGCAAGTCACACGTGCGGTCCGTTTGTAATCCGATTTTTCATCGCTCCCATAGACTTGCATTGGCGATAGTCGACCCACAATCGGTGACAATCGCAGCATGCTGCGATTGCACTCGGACGTTTAAACCGGACCACAAAAAAGCGGATACTGGGAGCTGCTCCATAGATTAACATACGGCAGACTGCAATGCGATATTTCATCGTATTGCAGTCGTCCGATTCTGTCGCCAGTGTGACGCCGGCCTAAGGCCAGAAATCCCACTTATTAAACCTGACAGGGTACACCTGTGAAGTGAAAACCATTTCCGGTGACTACCTCTTGAAGCTCATCAAGAGAATGCCAAGAGTGTACAAAGCAGTCATCAAAGCAAAAGGTGGCTACTTTGAAGAACCTAGAATATAAGACATATTGTCAGTTGTTTCACACTTTTTTGTAAAGTATATAATTCCACATGTGTTAATTCATGTGTGATGCTTTCAGTGTGAATGTACAATTTTCATAGTCATGAAAATACAGAAAAATCTTTAAATGAGAAGGTGTGTCCAAACTTTTGGTCTGTACTGGATATAGTAGACTAGATGGTGGCCCGATTCTAACGCATCGGGTATTCTAGAATATGTATGTAGTTTATGAAGATTTGAGAATAATACAATGAATAAACAGGATTTTCCAGGTAAAATATATAGAGGCTGCTGCTGGGGTTATATGTGGAGGCTGCTGCTGCTGGGGTATATGTGGAGGCTGCTGCTGGGGTTTACGTGGAGGCTGCCGGTCGGGGTACTTCCGCTGCGAGCTGGCGCCGGTCATCTCCCGGCTGCATTGCCGCTGACCTCCATGCGGCAGGAGATGACCCGCGGCTACCGCCGGGAAATCAGCGGCTAGCGGCCGCTGATTTCCCGACGATAGCGGTGGCGTGCATGGTTAAAATCCTGAGCCAATTCGCGGCCGGACTGCGCCTGTCGGCCGGACGCAACCAATCTGCAACGTGGGATTTCCGTTACAGACAGACAGAATTTGACGATTATATAGTAGATGTGAATATCTTTGTACACACATTTCCCTTGCCTGCTTTCCTTTTCTTTGCATGTCGCTCCACAATGGTTTTAATTGTGATGTTCTGTCTGTCTGGCATTGTTGTTGATAATAAAGCATTTTTTCATACATTATTGCCTTGTGTGCACTACATTTTGCGCTCTATTTTCTTGGTTTATTCCATTCTTGTTTGCGCATTCAGTAGCACCTGGCTATATGGATTATTTATCATAGATTAAGTGGTGCCCACTATATTTTTCTGTATTCTTACTAGTATATTGCCAGTAGAGGGCAGCATTGTCAGTCTTATGGGGCCGTATACCTTGTACTGTAATCTACTGCTGTTGACATTTAGAAGACATAAGGATAGGTATGTAATAACTCTAGCTGAGATGGTACAATAAAGAACGTGGAAGACAAAGGAACGCGAGGTACTCTGGCAATTCAGAATATAATGTAGATCTTGCTGTGCAGTGATGGGAATATTTATGCTCAGAGGGGATTTAATACAACAGAAAACTAAAAAAAAAAAATGGATTTTCCTCCAGCCAAACAATACGAGCCTTTTACTGAGCCTTGATGTGGTTTAACTATGTGTGCGCAGGTTTTTACAAAGAAACCATAGGCCACCATATCTCAGCATAGCCCCTCTCCACAGTGAACCAGTGCCCATATAATAACAGCAAAATTTCCAATAGTCTTAATTTTGTTGGAACAATCCTGCAAAACAATGTCCAAAGGTGCTCATTTTAACAAAGTTAACACCTAAAGGGGACCTGTCAGTAGGTTTTAGCTCCCCCCATCTGAGAGCAGCATAATCTAGGGGCAGAGACCCTGATTCCAGTGATGTCATTTACTGACCTGCTTATTGCCGTTTTGATAAAATTCTGTTTTCTCTGCTGCAGATCTAGAAGTTCTTTGAATGCTGAGCTCTGTATAACCTCGCCCAGACCACTGATTGGCAGCTTTCTGCCTATGCACAGTGTACACAACGCTGCCAATCAGTGGTGGGGCGGGGTTGTGCAAGGAAGGACTACATAGCTGCATGTTTATTAGTCCTCTAGTGATAATCCCCTGCTTTATAACATGGATTTTTTTAAAAAAAAAAGCAGATTACTAAGTGACGCATCAATGGAATCGGGATCTCTGCTCCTACATCATGTTGCTCTCAGATTGAATAGGAAAAACATGGTGACAGATTCCCTTTTAAATATCTTAAATTAAAAAAAAATCCCTAAATTTTGTATTGTTATGGTTGGTACGTATGTGACAGCCGTAGTACCCCTTAAAATAACACCTGACAGCCATTGTATCCTCAAAATTTTTACTCATAATTTGCTTACTGTCATGCTTTATCCTACCTTACTAATCTATAATATAATGCTGGATGCATCCTGTCCGAAGCCGGTGTAGACTGCGCATGCGTTAACATACCGGGAGGAGGAGTGTGGCTACAAAGATTGCAGTCTGCGTTGGCGCTGACCTCATACTGCGATCTCCGGTGAGATTGGAGGAGGAGTGCACACATTTGTCTTCAACAAAATGGCACTGGATAGTGCGGTACGTGCACGAGCTGACTTCGGTGCCATTTTATTTAAATATTTAACGCAGACTACATGCTGCAGGGGAGTGGAGGAAAGGTGAGTAGGAGTGTTTTTTGTATGTATGGAACAACAACAGCAGCGGCAGGATGGGGGAGCATATACCAGGATGGGAGAGCAGGATGGGGGAACATAACAGAACTAGCTATTGAACCCGTTCTACAGCCGGGTGGTAAGCATTTTTATTGGTACATTTTTGTGTTATGCTAAAGGGAACCTGTCACCAAGAATAACGTTGTTAAGGACTCTTTCACACTTCAGTCGTTCGACGTCAGTCAAAATCCGCTTTTTTCCCATTGACTTGCATTAGTGGCGGATTTTCACGGATGGTCGTCCGTTAGGTCCGTTTTTTGACGGATCCGCCATAAATTTGGCGTCCGCCATTTTTGGAAAACGTTCGATGCAACGTTTTTTGTGTGCGTCAAAATGGCTGACTTGGCAAATCTGTGAAAAAAACAGATCTAACGGACGACCATCCGCCAGCGGATTCGTTGCTCCCATAGAAAATCCATTAAAAATGCCTAGAACACTGTCCGGGGTCTCTCTCTCCTCCGTGACAGACATGCGTACCTGCATTTTCTGGGTTGAAAACTTCATGGTGGATCTGTCACAAAACGGATCCGTTTTTCACCTTTTCTGGCGGATCCGCTATTTTCACACTTTGACGGATTTTAGCTGACGCCAAATGACTGAAGTGTGAAAGAGGCCTAACCTGTAGATATGCGGTCAATCTGCAAGCTGACAGAGTTATGATGCTGTCCGGTGCCTGCACGTAGCCGAACGTAGCGGGGGAGAAAATTAACTTTATTTTCCTGGCCAGCATTCCGTTTCAGTCATGGGGTCGGGGACATCACCGATGGGGTTGGGGACATCCCTGGTGCAGTCATTGAAGATTGAGAGAAACTAAGCAGGTGGGAAGGTGAACGTAAATGATTAACCATGACATGATGCACCGAGCGCCTGGTCTTGGATTGAACATTTATTCTGTGCTGGCAAAGAGTCATCAGCTGACACCAGACTTCTAAGGAGGCATATGGTCAAATACTCTTACCTGACTCATAAAGAACTGCAGCAAGATTTGATGGCAGCAGCAACAGAGATTTCAGTTTGCACACTAAGAAGCATACTGAATTCTTGAAGTCTCTATGCCCAAATGCAAAGATGTACATCTTCACTGACCCAAAAACAACGGAAACGACTGCTCAAAAATACTCAGAAAGCATATGAATAAGCCACTGAAATTTTGGGATTTTGTTCTGGGAAGTGATAATAACAAAACTGGAACTTTTTAGGCCTTTCGAATCTGCTATATGTTTGGAGAAAATGCTTAAAAAACACCCTGCCTGCAGTAAAGTATGATGGAGGTTCGGGAATGCCTACAATGAAGCATGGCTTGGTTGTGGTTACAGTTAAGCATGACTGTGGTTCAATAATGCTTAGGAGAAAATGTCATATCTTTTGTAAGAAAGCTTCACTTGGGTATCTTTTGGATCTTTTAACAGGACAATGAACCCAACCATACCTCAAAATTCCTCAAGACTTATTTTCAGAAGACGTCTTGATAGATTCTGGAGAGGCTGTTTCAGTCCCCTGACCTGAACCATATAGAAAATCTTGGTGGGTGTGATGTTGTTACTATATCTGTGATTGGCTTGCTGTTATCCTTGTTTCAGTTTCTGCCTAGTAACAGTGATGTAATGGGGAGGAGGAGACAAGGCAGGAGCAGGAAGTCCTGGGTAAGAGGAGCAGGAGAGAGGAACGAAAATAAAGTATGGCTGTTTAAACCTACCATCCAGCATCTCTGTGTGGCCTTCTGGAGTTCCCTTCATCTGCACAACAACACTACAACTGGCGACGAGGAAGCGTTCATCATCAGCTAAAGGTATTTCAGCTCTACAACAATGGCCTGTTTACCTGCCTTCCCTGCTTTTGATGTGCATCAGTCCCCAGCTAACCTAGCAGCATGTTGGGAGAAATGACTGAAGCGTTTTGATATATTCCTACAAGCCATGAACATATCAGATGATACCAGGAAGAAAGCCATGCTATTACATTATGCAGGGGAACAAGTCTATGATATCTTCACTACTCTGCCTAATACAGGAGAAGACAAAGACTATGAGCTCAGTAAAGCAGCATTAAGCAAGTATTTCTCCCCACACAGAAATGCAGCATTTGAAATCTTCAAGTTTAGACAATTAAAGCAGTCAGCAACAGAAAGCATTGATGAATATCATGTCCAACTACGGCACCTTGCAGCTTACTGTGAATTTACAGATGTCGACAAAGAGATCCAAATGCAGATTTTACAAGGCTGCATCTCCTCTAAGTTACGGAGACAAGCACTCAGAGATCCCACCATGACTTTAGCAAAACTGCTTGAAACAGCACGTGTAAATGATACCGCCGAAAAACAAGCTAAACTCATAGAGAACATTGAGTGCGAGGCGGAAGCACCATCTTGTATAGCAAAGCTGACACAGAGACCGCCTGTGCCTCGTATGCAGGGGGCAACTTGCTACAGCTTCGGAGGGTCGTATCCTCACCAGAATGTCTGCCCAGCAAAAGGGGGGACCTGCCATAATTGTGGAAAACAAAACCATTTTGCAAAAGTGTGTAGATCCAAACCACAATCCCCTCATTCCACACTACAACCCAGGTCACAGAAAATCCAAACGCTGCAGCTTACTGACGAGCCTCACAGTACTTATCTATTCTCAGTGACTGCAGAGGGATCTCAAACACTGCACGCACTTACCAGTCCAAGGCGACTTATCCTGATAAATGGTAGTCCGGTGGAAGCCCTAGTAGACACGGGGGCATCAGTAAACGTCATCAGCCGTGCAGTCTATAGCCAACTCCCGAACAGACCTGCTCTACAAAGCACTAGCCTAAAGATTTTTCCTTATGGTTCAGCATCTGCACTACCCCTGTGTGGCAAATTTCAGTCAGAACTTGCAGCTGACGGGAAGTCCTTCACCGACACTGTATATGTAGTAGAGTGCTCCGCAGACACGCTTCTCAGCTGCAGGAGTGCTATATCTCTGGGTCTGGTCAATAGCGTCACAGGTCCTTCGGCCCAACACATCATGCAGAGATACCCCAATCTCTTTAAAGGTCTCGGTAAGCTAAAAGACGTTCAGATAAAATTGCATATTGACCAGTCAATACAGCCGTCTGTTCAACCTCACAGGCGCATCCCATTTCATGTCCGCAAACTTGTGGAGCAAGAACTGCAGGATCTGGAAGCGTCTGATGTTGAACGAGTTGAAGGCCCGACTCCTTGGGTATCGCCCATTGTTGTTGCACCAAAACCAAAGCAGCCTGGTAAAATCCGGCTATGTGTGGATATGCGGCATGCCAATTTGGCTATTCAAAGTGAAAGGCACATCACGCCCACTATTGATGACATTATCACAGACCTGAATGGTGCAAAAGTATTTTCTAAAATTGATTTCAAATCAGGTTATCATCAACTTGAGTTGCATCCAGATTCCAGGTACATTACAACTTTTAGTACCCATGTGGGCTTACGACGATTCAAGAGGTTGAACTTTGGTATCTCATCTGCGGCAGAAATATTTCAGAACGTTATCAGTCAGGTTCTATCTGGAATAGCAGGAGTTCTAAACGTCAGTGATGACATTCTTATATATGGTACAACCCAAGAGGAGCATGACAGTCACTTAGAGCAAGTGTTTCAGAGACTGCAAGCCTGCAATCTAACTGTCAATCTGTCAAAATCTGAGTTTAACCAAAAGTCATTAAGCTTCTTTGGATATATCTTTTCGGAGCAAGGAGTTTCAGCAGATCCTCAGAAAGTTGCTGCCATAAAGTCAGCTAGCCAACCTCAAAATGTGTCAGAGGTTCGCAGTTTTCTAGGACTAGTCACGTACTGTGGGCGATTTATGCCTGATCTGGCCACGATCTCCGAACCCCTGCGACTACTCACGAAAAAAGACACTCCTTGGACATGGACTACTGAACACCAAGCAGCATTCGATTCCATGAAGTCCGGTCTGACTGGCGACACCGTCATGGCCTATTTTGACCCTCTAAAGTCCACAGAGCTGATCGTGGACGCTAGTCCGGTGGGCCTGGGTGCAATTCTCACACAAGTGTCCAAAGAAGGCAACGTTTCTACCATTTCCTATGCAAGCAAAGCCTTAACAGAGACAGAACAACGCTATTCACAAACTGAAAGGGAAGCTCTTGCGGTTGTGTGGGGATGCCTTCATTTTCATCTGTACCTTATGGGACATAAATTCACAGTGATAAGTGACCACAAACCGCTCATTCCGCTTTTCAACAAACATTCTTCAAAGCCTCCCCCACGACTTGAACGCTGGTTGCTCCGCCTACAGAACTACCAGTTTCGGTTGAGATACGAGGCAGGAGCTGGTAATCCGGCTGACTACTTTCGAGACACCCAACACCACAAACTACCAAGGACGACATCCCAGCAACTATCATTGCAGAGGAACATATCAATTTTATTGTTGCACATTCTGTGCCAAAAGCTATGACTATGGAGGAAATACAACAAACGGTGGATTCCGATCACCAACTTCAGTTAGTTATAGAGACTGTTCGATCTAAAAATTGGAGCAATTTTCTTGCTGAAGCCCGCCTCCAAACACCGGATCAAACAACCTACTTGACAGCCTTCTTTAATGCACGACATGATCTCTCCGTGTCTGATTCAAATCTACTGTTGCGTAACAATTGGCTGGTGATACCCCAGAAACTTCAAAGCAGAGTACTGGATCTGGCCCACGAGGCTCATCAAGGGGTGGTGAAAACAAAGCAATTACTGAGAGAGAAAGTCTGGTTTCCAGGACTAGACAAAAAAGTAGAGGCACTCATTGAAAATTGCATACCTTGCCAAGCAACTACAATCGACCATAGACGCGCACCCTTACAAATGACACCCCTGCCAGAGGGCCCGTGGTCTGCTGTTAGTGTTGATTTCTGTGTTTTACCGGATCACTCCTATCTGCTGGTTGTCATGGATGACTATTCGAGGTTCCCAGTCATTGAACATGTTTCGACAACCTCTGCCAGGGCTGTTATACCAAAATTAGACAAGATCTTCTCGGCATATGGCATACCGGAAACAGTGAAGTCCGACAATGGACCACCTTTTAATAGCACAGACTTTCGATCATTCGCAACCTATCTTGGTTTCACTCACAGGAAAATAACTCCTTACTGGCCTCAGGCCAATGGTGAAGTGGAACGGTTCATGCAATCAATCAACAAAACTTTGAGGATTGCTACCATGGAGCACAAGGATTTACAGCAAGAGTTACACAGATTTCTTAGACAGTACAGAGCTACACCCCATTCTACTACTGGGATACCACCTACCACTGCGCTTTTCAACAGGCCTATGCGTGTCAAAATCCCGAGCGTTCCGCAGAGCTCTGTTCAAACCCCAATTGCTACTAAGGATGAAGAGGTATGCAGATAAGAGCAGTCATCGTTGCAAGCCACCGGAAGTATTGGTGGGAGGTTGGGTCCTGGTAAAAAGGCTAAGACCTAGAGACAAGTTTGCATCACAATACTATCCTGAACCCTTTCAGGTCACACAAGTCAAAGGCACCATGGTTACTGCTCAAGATCACGGTCGCCAGGTCACAAGGAACGTGTCCCATTTTAAAAAACTTTGCGACTATGTCCCAGAAACAGACGAGGCAGATAGCGATGACGTCCTGCCGGATCCCCAGAGCTCAGCAGTTCCAAGGGAGGATACCTCAGGGGACTCAGAAAGTTCATCTGGGACTATGATGTCCACACGCTATCCAGCGAGGGCAAATCGTAGACCGCCAGCCCACCTCTTGGACTATGTTCTGCAGTAAAAAGAAAAAAAAAAAAATCCTTCGTACTAATGTGAACTTTTGGACCGTTATCCAGTTATAATGTTGTTTTGTTTGGTGAGAAGAGGAGAGATGTGATGTTGTTACTATATCTGTGATTGGCTTGCTGTTATCCTTGTTTCAGTTTCTGCCTAGTAACAATGATGTAATGGGGAGGAGGAGACAAGGCAGGAGCAGGAAGTCCTGGGTAAGGGGAGCAGGAGAGAGGAACGAAAATAAAGTATGGCTGTTTAAACCTACCATCCAGCATCTCTGTGTGGCCTTCTGGAGTTCCCTTCATCTGCACAACAACACTACAGTGGGCAGTGAATAAGGTGGTCCAGCACATAAATCAATCAAAGAATATTGTACCATTGTCCATGAGAAATGAGCTACGATTTCTCAGGCATGCTGCCAGAAGCTGGTGTCTTGCTACGTGTCACGTTTGAAACAAATCCTAACAGCCAAAGTTTCTTTACTAAGTACTAAAGATATTTGTCATCAAAGGGTTACATACTTCTGATACTGCTGTAGTCAGCAAAAGTGATATTTTGTGCTGAATTTGGAGAAAACCACTTGTTATCTTAGTTGTGTTGAACTATTTACATTTTTCTTGTTTCATTGCTTTATTGCCAAGAGTAGAAAGTTTTTACATTTTACTAATAAACCGAATGTACAGTGGGGATTAACTGATTTTGATTGCAACTGTCTGTATAATCCAGGACAAGTGCACCATAATCTCAGAGTTTGAATATTCAAGTCTGCTCACATGCAGTCCTGTGAAAAACCTTGTATCCAAAATTGTCAAACTGTAGATCAAAATGTAGCAGTGCTGAATTGATCAGAGAGAGTTATTGCCATTTGGCACAAACAAGTCCTATGACGGAAGTCTGATTGTGAATATCGTAGTTCTCCTTATCGTGTTCCGACACACTTCCCAAAAAGATAACATGCAAACTGAGCTGCACTAAAGCTTATATTGTGGAGGACCTAGTGGGCTTCAGCTGGAGTCACCTGCTGCACAACACAGTGCCAGCTATCTAAATGCCAAATGTCACCATCCGAGATTGACTCATGACATTTGGTATTTGCCTGCAGCATGCGGTGATGTCTTGTCTGTTTCTCTCTTTTAGGCTGATGGGATCTTTTAATTCTGGTGCACAAAAATCAGAGATTGTTTGCTAAAAATGTAATTATAATCAGGTACCTTTTTTTAAAAGAAACATGTCAGCAAAAACAAATAGAATTTACCTGCAGCAATAGTAAAAATCTGGTCCAACCAGATGTATTCTAGTTACACCAATACAATCTTGACAAATTATAAAGGCTAGTAATAGTAGAGGTATTTGTATTTGGTGAGTGGTCTATAAAAAAGAATTGCATATTTTATTCAAGTTTTACTACTAACATTTAATTTGATATTGTAGTTTTTTTTTTAAATGATTATCAGTTTTAAAACCGTCAAAGTATAGTAGTTTTACAATGGCCATTAGAGCAGTCACAATAGGCTGATACCACCTGGACACTGTAGCATGGCATATACTTCTCCGCATTGCTTCGTACATAGGATCAAGGATGCAAAGAGGATCTCCGGGAATGGAAAAAATAAAATACTAAAGGAAATGTCATTATGGATAAATTCCCAAATATTATAATTAGCAAATCATGTTTTGTCTAATGAGGTAATCACTACAGAATTAAAATGGCCATCAACTTGTTACTCTGGACAACACTTGTCCTATGTCAGGTGTCTATGAGCATGTGCAGTAGGAAGCTCCATCCCCCTTCATCTGGAAGAAGATATGCTCCCAGTGGATATTCAGATATGATACTGGATGTAGCAATAATGCTGAGGTAAGAAGAGGCTGCTTACTTTATCACCCTATCTGATCCGATATGGGAGATACCATCATTGCTGAGGTAAGAAGAGACTGCTCACACTGCTGTTCTTCCTGTTTATTTAACCTAATATGTGAGATACCAGACGGGCACGATTGGCAGGTGGGCACGGCTGGCACTCTGGCAGATAGGCGGGCACAGCTGGCATGGATCAGACTGGGGAAACAGGGACTGATTCAGGAAGGACAAGAACACTGACAGGTACGAGTGGAATATGGGAACAGGTAGGAAGTAGTGATGAGCAAGAAGCATTGTTGCTTGGGTGATCTCCGAGTATTTGGGCGTGCTCGGAGATTTAGTTTTCGTGGTCTCAACTGCATGATTTGCGACTTGTAGACAGGCTTAATACATGTGGGAATTCCCTAACAAACTGGCATTCCACACATGTATTCAAGCTGTCTAGCAGTTGTAAATCATGCAGCTGAGACAACGATAACTAAATCTCCGAGCACGCCAAAATACTCGGAGATCACCGAGCATGCTTGGCGAAACCCGAGCAACGAGTATACTCGCTCATCACTAGTAGGAAGCTGTTCAGATTAGAGGGATAAAGAGCCGCAGGGTGTGGAGCAAGAGCAGAGCCGCAGGGTGCAGAGCGAGCGCAAAGCAGAGGTTTAGATATAAGACTAAAGCCCCTGTCGCACACAGTGATCTCGCTAGCGAGATCACTACAAAGTCACTAGTTTTGTGACGCAACAGCGATCTCCCCAGCGATATCGCTGTGTGTGACATTCAGCGATGATCAGCCCCCCTACTGGGTATCGCTGATCGTCGCTGAATGTCCTGGACATTTTTTTGATCGTTGGTCTCCTGCTGGCCAGCACGCATCGCTGCGTGTGACAGGCAGGTGACCAGCGATCAGCTGGTAACCAAGGTACACATTGGGTTTCCAGGAGCCGGGCGGCGCCTGGAAACTCGATGTGTACATTGGATACCAGCGCACTGCTGCAGGGGAGCTGGTAACCAAGGTACACATCGGATTTCCAGGTGCCGCGCAGTGCCTGGAAACCCGATGTGTACTTTGGTTACCAGCTCCCTGCACCAACGGGCTGGTATCCAACGTACACTGCTGGTAACTAAGCGATGTTACCTGCAGTGTCGCTGTCCTGATAGCTGCCTGTTTGGCAGCTCACCAGCGATCATGTAGCGACACACCAGCGATCCTGACAAGTGCATATCGTTGTCGGGATCGCTTGTGTGTCACTTTGTGTGACGGGGCCCTTAGTTCAGAGAAGAGCAGACACGGGAACAAGTTCAGGACAAAGGATTCAGGCCTCGGTAAACAGCCCCCTAGGGTCACCCGAACGAGACAAACAGGAACAGGTCTGAGTATACAGCCTCCAGGGTGTAAGGAACTAGACAGTAACAGGACAGGACCTGGCAACTCATTAGCAGAACACAGACTGAAAGAGTTTGTTGCTCAGGCATCGCTCTATGGGTGGAGATGCCTCTTGGCAATAGGCTGGGGACACATTAGGAGTCTGCACACTGTCTCCATAAAACTCAGGAAGTGCAGGTGCCGCTGCCCTAAGCATACCACCCGGAAATATACACACAGCCAGCGGAGGAAATGAGGTTCACAGCATGGAGCAGGCAGAGGGCAGAACTCACAGCATGGCCTGGAGTCATGAGTAAGACAGTGTATCAGCCTGATGGGAGATGGGAAGCTATGCAGTGATGCCCTCAGGGATGTTACAATTTTCTTTGGCCGAAGACCTGTGTAAGATCACTTGGCATGCTGACGGAGGAGGAAAAAGCAGCAGATGTGGCTGATGGGACGGCAGTGGGTTGGCGAGGGCCACTAGTCGGTATTTTAGCGCAGTGAGATTCCAAGACTAAGGCATGTTGATCGCGCATGTGCTGGTTGATGCATGTAGTTTTCAAATTATTGCAATTTTTGCCTCTACTAAGTTTTTTTTCTTGCAAATTTGGCAGATAACGGGAGTTGGGTCATCCTTTGCGGTCTCAAAAAAGGCCCAGGCTAGGCAACCCTTTCTGCCCCTGCGAACTGCAGACCCGCGACCAGTCCTGGCCTCAGCCAGAGTTGAGGCTGAGGATGCAGTGCTTGTCCTGGTTGCATCACTCCGTCTCTGTGCATGAAGCCACAACATCAGCTTCTCCTCCACCTCTGCTGAGCTACTCAGCTACATACCTCTGGGTTTACACCAAGTGGGATCTAAAACATCATCATCCTCTCTGTTCTCCCACTCCTCACCCTGAGAGTTACCCTCCTCCTCTTCCTGCCCTGACACCACAATACAGTCTATGTGCACCTCTGGTATCTGAGTCTCATCAGGATCATCTCTACCCCCGAAGGTTAACATCTGGTGATGAGGGTCTGTATTCTACTGCGTATGGATCCAATAAGAAAAAAATTTGGACATCGGTGCAGATGCTTTTCTTTCTCTGGATTCTGTGAATCTTTGGAGCAGACCTCTAATGCCCATTGGATAGAATGTGTGAACAGCTCTGCAGAATGGCCCATCTGTAGTTCCCAGGAGTCAGTTTGGCGTTTGGAAATTTGTGATTGGGTGCCACCTCTGAGGATTGTACTGTATGTTATGTTAAGGTGGAGGAACAGGAGGAGAGGCCACTTGATTCAACACTTGCCATCCACTGGAACACATCCTCTTTCTGAGCCTCATCTACAAGGCGTACCGCTGAATGGCTGTCAAAGAAAGGGAGTCGAGTAGCCCGACCAGTGACAAATGTCAGTGGTCTTTGGATAGGACGGGATGGTGTTTGTTCAGTTGAGCTTTCATTAACATTAACACCTGGCCAACGTACACGTCGAACACCAATCCTATTCCCCCTTCCAACACGACCTTGCTTTTCCCACTCATGTTTTTTGTACCCCTCCCCTCTATTAACCTGCTATTTCACAACCTTAGGCCCACACCTGTCAGTCACCTGTCACTAAATGAACAATCACTATTTTCTTAGATAGTGTGCCTGAAGAACACTTATACCTTACGATTTTGATGAGCAAATGTGGCCTCCTGATTCTTCACTGCAACACAGTTTTATCCAAAATGATTTGGATTAGTAAATACAGGCTCCTGGCTGAACTATATTAGGCCTAACGATTTCTAAGAGGAAATCTTGCCTTCTTATTCCTTACTGCAACAGTTTTTGCCCAAACGATTTTCATTAGCAAATGGGGCCTCCTGAGACCGCAACACAGTTTTAGCACAATCTAATTAGATGCTGGAAGATCGATTTCACACAAGACAGGATTCTATCTAGCTAACTTGACAAGTTCACTTTCAGCAGCACTAGCAGGAGTGGACTCTGCACTGTGACACTGAGAAAATGGCAACCGCAAAAGAAGATGTATGCTTTTTATATGGACAGGGACATGTGACTTCGGCAGCCAATCACAGAAGACCTTGTGTCATGATGTTGTGAATGGTTTCTACTCCTTGATTGGCTGACGGAATGTACATACCGTATATACTCGAGTATAAGCCAAGATTTTCAGCCCAATTTTTAGGGCTGAAAGTCCCCCTCTCGGCTTATCCTCGAGTCATATACAGGGGGTCGGCGGAGCGCAGCTGTGCTGTATACTCACCCTCCTGCCAGCGCATCTCTGCAGCCCCTGCTCTTCTCCCACGGTCTCCGGCGCCTGTGTTCAGCCATCAGTGGTACCGCTCATTAAAGTCATGAATATGCATATATTCATGACTTTAATGAGCAGTACCATGAAGACCACTGAACACTGGCACCGGAGACCGCGGGAGAAGAGCAGGGCAGAGACGCGCCGGCGGAAGGGTGAGTATAAGCGATATTTACCTGTCCCGTTCCACCGCTGCTCCCCTCTGTGTCCTCGCGTCCTCTTGCTGTTATGATCAGGCAGAGGGCGCGATGACGTAGTTACTGCGTGCCGCGCCCTCTGCCTGATCATTCACTGCTGGAGGACCCGGAAGACAGCGGCGCTCAGCGGTGGACCGAGGATCGGTAAATATCGCAGGTGCCGGGGCCCTGAGCGAGCGGTGACACTGTCACCTGTCCCCCATAGCGCGCCGGTGTCCCCGCCTGCTCAGGACACCGGCACCTGGTCCCCAGCGACGAGAGGTGAGTATGTCTTTTTTTTTTGTTGTTGCAGCAGCTGCGGCAGCATAAGGGACCAATACTATGGAGCATCTATGGGGTCCTAATCTGTGGAGCATCTATAGGGGCATAATCTATGGGGGCATAATCTATGGAGCATCTATGGGGGCATAATCTATGGAGCATCTATGGGGCATAATCTATGGGGCATAATCTGTGGAGCATCTATGGGGGCTAATCGTGAGCATCTATGGGGCATAATCTGTGGAGCATCTATGGGGGCATAATCTGTGGAGCATCTATGGGGCATAATGGAGCATCTATGGGGAATAATCTATGGGGGCACAATCTATGGAGCATCTATGGGGGCATAATACATGGGGCATCTATGGGGACATAATCTAGCATCTATGGAGCATCTATGGGGGCATAATCTATGGAGCATCTATGGGGGCACAATCTATGGGCACAATACATGGGCAGCATATGCTGCACAATCTATGGAGCATCTTGTGGGGCATAATACATGGGGCAGCATATGGGGCACAATACATGGAGCATCTTGTGGGGCATAATAAATGGTGCAGCATATGGGGCATAATCTCATTTTCCACCCTAGGCTTATACTCGAGTCGATAAGTTTTCCCAGTTTTTTGTGGCAAAATTAGGGGGGTCGGCTTATACTCGAGTATATACGGTACATTACAACAAAAAAAAAGTCTGCCGCTGCTCTAACCTCACCACACCCTCTCCCCTCATCAAACACATCACCCCGCTCATCATATAGCACCACTATCCTAGAAAAAGTGAAAACAAAAGCATTAATGTAAACGCGATGATTTACCAAACTGTCTGAATTTTACCTACTTTGAGTAAAAATGCTCAGGAAACCGAACACGAATCCGAATGTGCTACGTACGGGCCGAGTTTGAGATTGGCCAACATTTTCTGAACAAGTTTGCTCATCTCTACTGCTAATGTCTTCTAAGTACTGTATCGTTACTGCATTGCAATACAGCAAGAGTTGAGAAGTAAACTCACTGGAGCACTTTAAGAATATGCCAAGTCAGTGCTGACACTCTTAAATTTGTGCACAATTGTGACTAATTTGGAAATGTCAAATTAGTTTATTTTATACTATAGGTATGGACTGGCTGGGATCAGGAGGCCTCTCATGATGGTACCTGCCATAATTTAAGTATTTTAGTAAGTTATTTTAAAGGGGTTATCTGGGGCGTTGATTATTTTTTCATATGGGTTGCTAATTATCTGCCTGTTCTGCTCAACGATGATTTCTGCTGGCTCAGGCAGTGATTCTACTGCTTACTTTTGACCTCACGTTGCCAAAGCACATCTTTCTCTTCAGATCTGCTCTGTCAATGGGGTGGCAGTACCGATGTCATACTGATTGATAGCTGGCTGTCGTGCCCAGCTTAAATCTCTGCTGGCTCACAGTGGTCACATACTGCTCTTGCCAGCGATTCTGCTGCTTCGTTTGACCTCACGTCAACATAGCAGTTCTTCCTCTTCCTGTATGCTCTGTCGACGTCGCTGGTGACGTCATACTGATTTATAGCCGATTCACTGCAGTTAAACATGGTCAGTGACGCTCCATCATCAGAGCGGAAGTGAAGAAGCTGCTTTGCCAAAGACATATCAGCGGAAGCTGCAGAATCATCGGCAGAAGTGGTTTGTGACCACTCTGAGCTCTCAGAGATCATTGTCAGGCAGAATAGAGAGGTTATTAGCAACTACATGCAATTAATTTCTTAGCCTCATAGGTAAAAATAAGCAAAGTCACAGACAACCCCTTTGAACCTATTTATGCGATCTGATGCAGGGGCATGCTGAGCTGTCTGTGTTTTGATTGACAGCTCAGCCATCCATTCTGAGACAGGGAGGTGCTGAGCTACCATCAGGTGTTCCCTGTTCCTAATGATTACTCAGCTACTTAACTGGGCTGGCAGTCCCAAATAGCTGTCAGTTTTAGCTTCAGCTTAGTGTAGTTTGTTTCTCTGTGCCTTGTGCTTTTCTTGTAGATCTATTGCTGCCAGTCGTTGGACCTTGTTCTGACCATCCGTTTGCCTACCCACTCTGCTCTGATCCACTATCTTCCTGGTATTCTGACCTAAGACTGTTACCTGACTTCGCTTTTTCCCTCTGTTTATGATGTACTCTTCCTGCTCTTGACCTCAGACTCATTGATTACCTTGACTCATGGTTTGTTTGTGAAAACTGACTAAACGTCACAATTGGTAATTGGAAATGTGTCATATTGTGCACTACTAAATAGAGAACCATAGCTCAAAACACGTCGCTGATTCATTGTTTTATTATATGCTTGATACTTGGGAAGTTGAGAAGTTTAATTCAAAGGACAGGATATATTGTATTGTATGCTCTTATCACTGGACACCGCTCAGTGTTTTCTGTGCACCAGGGATAAAAGCTCCAGCCATATGGTAGTTAAGCACATAGGGAACAAAGGTGAGCTGGTACTTTAATATTTACTCTGCACAAGAGAGACAGATCTATAGAGCACTCTAAATTTAAAGGAACACTAAACTTAGAAATAACTGTTCAAATAAAAAATAAATAGTTATCGTCACAGTTTATTCTTTTGTAGCAATTTTTTGATCATGACCTAGAAACAGTCAGAAATCCTGCAATGAACACGGTGGTTAGTCACCTGCACTTTCGGTCTAGTACTCACAGCCTCCATGACAATCATACCAGCGCCATCACCCGGGCGCCGCGTCACATCTGGTGATGGGCTTCCGGTACGGCGACATGCGCTGATATTTAATTCTCCCTACCACTCACCAGCACCTTGTCAGCAACAGGAGCAAGGCATGGGAGCGCCACCACAATCTCCAATTACAGGTACAAGAGCTGTGCCCCACGCCATCTTCAGAATATGCCATGATTGTCATGCTCTCTAACTACCATTATTTATAGCAACAGCACATTATACCTATGCCGTAAAATTGACTATATTTTGCAGTGTTATACCTCTAACATCACCTCTCTCTACATCAATCTACTTGTGCTCTCTCAAACTTGGGACTACCTCTGATTAAGCCATGTAAGCTTAAGCTCTGTAGATAAGCCCCCGATGTCACCTGAAAGAGAAGAAAAACAAGTTATATTATACTCACCCAGGGGCGGTCCGCCGTCCGGTCCGATGGGCGTTGCAGTGCGGTCCGGCGCCTCCCATCTTCTAGTGAAGCCCCCCTCTTCTTAGCTTCCCGTCGTGGCTCCGGTGCAGGCGCACTGCTCTGCCCTGGTGAGGGCCGGGCAGAGTACTGCAGTGCGCAGGCGCCAGTCCTCTCTGACCTTTCCCGGCGCATGCTCAGTGCAGTACTCTGCTCTGCCCTTACCAGGGCAGAGCAGTGCGCCGGAGCCGCGACGGGAAGCTAAGAAGAGGCCGGCTTCGCTAGAAGATGGGAGGCGCCAGACCACGATGCCCATCAGACCGGACAGCGGACCGCCCCTGGGTGAGTATAATATAACTCGTTTTTCTTCTCTTTCAGGTGACATCGGGGGCTTATCTACAGCATTCTGTAATGCTGTAGATAAGCACCTGATGGCGGTGGCTACAGCTGATGGTCGAAAAATGGGGTGACGGATTCCCTTTAAAAGGATGACCCATCATTTGTATAGGTCATCAATATAGAATCCGTGTGAACCCGACCTACCAATTAGCGGAAAACTGCTCCTGTGGTGGCAGAACTAAGTGAGGTACAGATGGAACCACGTATTAACGCAGTTGCTGCAGATGGGTAGTGTGCTTTATCTCCCGTTGAAGTGAATGTACTGCAGTACTCGGCAGCGGCCATTAACCTCTTGCTGACATGGTAAGTTATATGTCAGCTCCCTTCCTTTTGATGCAGGCTCACATGCCGAACCTCCATCTTTTCAAGCATATGATGGCTGATTTAATCTCTGCTCTGTCCCAGCTGTTAACCTGTTAAATGCTGCTTTCAATCTCTGACACCTGCATTTAATATGCGCCGGCAGGGTTGCGTGTCATTCCAACGCCCATCAGTGCGCTCATGACGTGATCCTGGGGCTCTAATGGTTGGTATTTTAGCCAGAGGTCTGCTGAAGACTCCGGTCATTGTCATTATGATACTTCTGTGAAAGCCAGCCCGTGGCTCGTGTTCAAAGGAGACTGATTTTCGCTATACATAGCACAAGCGATCAGATGATTGCAAGTGCAAGCTCCCTAACGGAACTAATAAATACAGTAGAGTGAAAAAAAAAACCTTTTTAAAAATCTGAAAAAATAAAACCCTACTTGTTCAAATCCCCCCTATTTCCCCAATAAAAATTAAACCATTAAAAAAAAATAACATTTAGTATTGATGAGTTTGTAAAAGTCCAATCCTGTTGCCGACACAATTCACAGCTGATCGTAAGGTCATTGGACCCCCACAGATCTTATGTTGGGATAATACATCAATTATTAATTTCTTGACAACCAGTTTAGCAGTTTATGGTTTGTGTGTCTCCAGAAGCATTAGCAGGGCACTTTGTATTGGTCACTTTAATGGCATAGCTGCAGCTTTCATTCTGCAACATCCACTGCACATTAATAGTCAGAATAGTCAAGACACCTGTACATGAATTTTCATTCCACCGATGTATCACTCACTGGGCTGCTTGCTGCAGTTTGGGTATAATAATAATTTTCACTGTTGTAGATGTAGCAGAGCTCAGAATGCTGAGCGCTCTATAACCCCCCCACCCCACTGATTGGCAGCTTCCTATGTACACTGTACATTGTCAGCAAGCTGCTAATCATTGGTGGGGGAGCGGTTACACAGATTAGCTGGACTGCTGAGACATGACACATTGTCCTGCAGTGATAATCTTCTGCTGATAAAACAGTGATGGTATTGAAGCTACAGCAGACAGCCCAGTAAGTGACACATCACTGTAACTAGCAAAAACCTGCTGACATATTCCCTTGAAAATATGGTATTAATTAAATTGATTGATAAATGCCATAAAGAAAAGAAAAATCAAAATGCCAGAACTGGGTTTTTTTTTGGACACCTCACCAATGTACAGTCATGGCCAAAAGTTTTGAGAATGACACAAATATTATATTTTCACATGATCTGCTGCCCTCTGTTTTTTTTGTGTGTTTGACAGATGTTTTTATCACAGACAGAAATATAATAATTGCAAACATATGAGTAACAAAAGCTTATATTGACAGTTAGAATGAGTTAATGCAGCAAGTCAATATTTGCAGTGTTGACCCTTCTTCTTCAGGACCTCTGCAATTCTCCCTGGCATGCTCTCAATCAACTTCTGAACCAAATCCTGACTGATAGCAGTCCATTCTTGCACAATCAATGCTTTCATTTTGTCAGAATTTTTAGGTTTTTGTTTGTCCACCCGTCTCTTGATGATTGACCACAAGTTCTCAATGGGATTAAGATCTGGGGAGTTTCCAGGCCATGGACCCAAAATCTCTATGTTTTGTTCCCTGAGCCATTTAGTTATCACCTTTGCTTTATGGCATGGTGCTCCATCATGCTGGAAAAGGCATTGTTGATCGCCAAACTCCTCTTGGAGTGTTGGGAGAAGTTGCTCTTGGAGGACATTCTGGTACCATTCTTTATTCATGGCTGTGTTTTTAGGCAAGACTGTGAGAGAGCCGATTCCCTTGGCTGAGAAGCAACCCCACACATGAATGGTTTCAGGATGCTTAACAGTTGGCATGAGACAAGACTGGTGGTAGCGCTCACCTTCTCTTCTCCGAATGAGGCGTTTTCCTGATGTCCCAAACAATTGAAAAGGGGATTCATCAGAGAAAATAACTACCCCAGTCCTCAGCAGTCCACTGCCTGTACCTTTTGCAGAATATCAGTCTGTCCATGATGTTTTTTTCTGGAGAGAAGTGGCTTCTTTGCTGCCCTCCTTGAGACCAGGCCTTGCTCCAAGAGTCTCCGCCTCACAGTGCGTGCAGATGCACTCACACCTGCCTGCTGCCATTTCTGAGCAAGCTCTGCACTGCTGGTAGCCCGATCCCGCAGCTGAAACACTTTTAAGAGACGGTCCTGGCGCTTGCTGGTCTTTCTTGGGCGCCCTGGAGCCTTTTTGGCAACAATGGAACCTCTCTCCTTGAAGTTCTTGATGATGCGATAGATTGTTGACTGAGGTGCAATCTTTCTAGCTGCGATACTCTTCCCTGTTAGGCCATTTTTGTGCATTGCAATGATGACTGCACGTGTTTCTTTAGAGATAACCATGGTTAACAGAAGAGAAACAATGATGCCAAGCACCAGCCTCCTTTTAAAGTGTCCAGTGGTGTCATTCTTACTTAATCATGACAGATTGATCTCCAGCCATGTCCTCATCAACACCCACACCTGTGTTAATGGAGCAATCACTGAAAAGAGGTTAGCTGGTCCTTTTAAGGCAGGGCTGCAATGATGTTGAAATGTGTTTTGGGGGATAAAGTTCATTTTCTAGCCAAATATTGACTTTGCAAGTAATTGCTGTTAAGCTGACCACTCTTTATAACATTCTGGAGTATATGCAAATTGCCATTAGAAAAAGTGAAGCAGTAGACTTTGTAAAAATTAATATTTGTGTCATTCTCAGCCATATCCTCCTTCTTCACCTCTCGCTTCCTAAAACTCAATGTTGACAAAACCGAACTCATCATCTTTCCTCCATCTCATGTATCTTCCCTACCCGATCTATCTATTATGGTAAATGGCATCACGATCTCTCCTGCACCTGAAATCCACTGCCTCGGAGTAACTCTCGACTCTGCCCTGTCCTTCAAACCACACATCCAAACTCTTTCCACCTCCTGTCGCCTCCAACTTAAAAACATTTCCAGAATCCGTCCCTTCCTCAGCCCTCAATCTACTAAAACTCTTGTGCATGCCCTCATCATCTCCCGCCTCAATTACTGCAACATCCTCCTCTGTGGCCTCCCCGTCAACTCTCTTGCACCACTCCAGTCTGTCCTCAACTCTGCTGCCCGACTAATCCTCTACTCCCCTGCTTCTCCCCTCTGCAAATCCCTCCACTGGCTCCCAATTCCCCAACGAATCCAGTTCAAACTACTAACACTGACTTACAAAGCCGTCCACAACCTGTCTCCTCCCTATATCTCTGAACTAATCTCCCAATATCTTCCTTCACGTAAACTTCGATCCTCCCAAGACCTCCTACTATCCTCCACACTTATTCGTTCCTCACACAACCGCCTCCAAGATTTCTCCCGAATATCCCCATCCTCTGGAATTCCACGCCTCAACATGTACGATTATCCACCACCCTTGGATCCTTCAAACGGAACCTGAAAACCCAACTCTTCAGGAAAGCCTACAGCCTGCAATAACCATTCTGCCTCGCCGCCACAACCCGAGCTTCCGCCTCGCTGCCACCTCACCGCCACCACCCGAGCTGCCGCCTCGCTGCCACCACCAGAGCTGCCGCCTCGCCACCACCAGAGCTGCCGCACCCCTGACCTTCTGTTTCTCCCCCATTATCCCGTAGAATGTAAGTCCGCAAGGACAGGGTCCTCTCCCCCTGTACCAGTCTGTCATTGTAAATTTGTTTACTGTAAACGATATCTATAACTTTGTATGTAACCCCTCTCATGTACAGCACCATGGAATTAATGGCGCTATATAAATAAATAATAATAATAATAATAATTCTCAAAACTTTTGTCCATGACTGTAGTTAAAGCATCATATGTATACAAAATTAGTATACATAAAAACCTTGGCTCACCACTGAAAAAAAAAGTAGTTCACTCAGCCGCATCCACAGAAAAATTTAAATCTTACAGGTCTCTGAAAATGGCGATGCAAAGCAAAAAAATGTTAACAATATTCTGAATTTTTTCAAATTTGGTATAGGCATATTCGGACTCATCTGAACAATCATGTTTCCTCCAGGTCATTGGTGCATCACCATGAACACCATAAAAGCAAGACCCCCCACCCCCCCAAAAAAAAAAAAAAATTTGCAAAATAGATTTATTTTTTTTTACCAAGTCATCCCATTTGGATTTTTTTTCCTTGTTTCTCTATACATTATATGTTAAATTGAATGGTGCCATTGAAAACTACAAAAATAAAAACTAAATCTCATACGTCTGTTGTTGGAAATTTTTTTTTAAAAGTTATGTTTCTTGGAAATAGGTGGAAAAACATCACAAAAGTACAAAAACCAAAAATTCCCTAGTCCCTTACCGGTAATGTAGGCCTTATTTCCAACTATTTTATGACCATAATTTTAACCCCAAGCAATCATGTCTTTAGTAACCAACATTAAAAATTTAAGCAACGGCACAAAATATTTCCAGTTCTTTTCTTTTTCCTTTATACGCTTTACACTAATGTTTGTGCACAGTAGCAGTGCTGACTTCAGCAGTAGATTTTCTGTGTATCCCAAAATACAAGGGTTCTTATCTCTCTTATTCCCAGAAGACAGAAACACCCACTGCTGTAGAGAAAAAAGATTAGAGAGACAGGGATGATTAATCAACTATATCTGATATAAACAGTTTATGGAGCCACACTGGGAGTTTATCCAGAGAGACCAAGAATGCGTGCGACACTGGAAGGGGAAAACAAGTTGTGTCCACATTACCCAGTAATTCTGCCCACTCCATAGTTTTCATTAGCTCAGAGATGACAGCTTATTTTGCTCTGCTTGTAATTTACCGTACTCAATGCATCTGATATTATCATTAAAACTGTAGATATTTTTCCAAGACATTACTTTATTACAAGACTTTTGCGTATTATGCTCAAATGAAGAATAAGTATATATATAATATATATATATTATATATATATATATGTGCGTATTATATTGTTTTATATAAATAGTGAGCAAAGACGCTTATACAGCTGAAACACATACACTTTATGTATTGGGACTTCTCCATATTACACATACTGGAGTTTCATGACCTCCCATTCTAAATCCACAGATATTAATAATGGAGTTATTTTCCGTTAACAGCTAAAATGTTGTCCAGTCTCTTGGGAAGGCATTCTGCAAGATTTTGGAGTGCGTCTGAGGGAATTTTTGCCCATTTTATTCATTGAAAGATATCCTATTCCACAGCTTTTACAGACATTATCATCACTGTCCCCATTGAGGCTAACAACCTAAACTCCCAGTATGATTTTGGAGTGTTGGAGGTTACTTGTGCACCTTTTTCTACCACACTTTTTCCTTCCACTCAACTTCCATTAGTATGCTCAGATACAGCACTCTGTGAACAGCCAGCTTCTTTAGCAATGACCTTTTGAGGTTTACCCTCCATGTGGAGTGTGTCAATGACTGCCTTCTGGACAGCTGACAACTCAGCAGTCTTCCCCATGATTGTGGAGCCTACTGAAACAGACTAAGGGACCTTTTTAAATGCTTAGGAAGTCTTTGCAGGTGTTTTTTGTTAATTATTCTAATTTAATGAGATAATGACTTTTGGGTTTTCAATGACTGTAAGCCATAATCATCAACATTAACAGAAATAAACACTTGAAAAAGATCACTCAATTTGTAATGACTCTATATAATATACTGTATGAGTTTCACTTTTTGGATTGAAGAGCTGAAATTAACTTTTTGATGATATTCTAATTTAGTGAGTAGCACTTGTACATCTCATTGGTTAAAGTTAATACAGTCTACACCCTGCTGTAGAGCTCAAGTGTGGTACCACTTATAATTAACACATAGCAATGTGAAAGTAAGAAGTAAAGAAATTCCTAAAACTCCTTATCTCAAAACATACATACTGGCTCAGACTGCATTTCACAGAAGAGGAGATGCATGTAGAAAAACCAAAATGGAGTCAAGATAGATAAATAAATCCTGCTCTCATAATATCACGGTATGCTTGTTACTTGTTATATAGTAATGTACTGTCAAAAATCTGTTCTCAGGTGTCCCAGAACCAGGGGATCCTTCCCTGTCCCTAATGCTAGGTGCGCCCTAGCTCACCCTGTTCCCCAGATTCTGATGGTGAAGACGCCGGTGCCACATACCTTGCCTAAGCTCCTGAATCCACCCTCAGTCTGTACCCTTCCCTCACCCAGAGAAGAGGGGCGTAGTAGTGTACTGTAACACACCAACCAGACTAACAAGGTAATACGAACAGAGATAAAGGAAAATACCAGTCATACAAATATACACCCATAAACAACAGAGGTAAACACCAGGGAGTGAAGGATGGGGTTAAACCAAAGTAGGAGAAGAAAGGGAATTATAACACACTCAAAACCTACCAACAGTCTCAGATAAATCCACCAAACACCTTCTTCAATAAAAACCATCAACAACCTCCAGCCATGCAGCATAAGTTACCTCTGACAATAAGTGCTAGCTAGGGCCCAGTTTATATAGGAGATGGGAGTGGCTAACAGTGCACAGCTGAGCCTTAATGCAGAAAAGCTTCTAGGATCTCTCAAATGGGCAGATTAACCTCTGCACTGCTTAAAGAAATTTACACCTTTTAATATGAAGGTGAAGTGCTTCCAAACAGCGCAGGAGTAGGAGAAAACAGATGCTGCGGTCTTCTGGCTTCTCTCTGTCCTGGTAAACCCTTTGACATCTACACTTTTACTGTGAATGGAAGAACGTAGGCTGTTGTGAATGGGTTTGAGATGAGTTCTGAGCAGAGGCTCCCTCTGGTGGTTACAAGCGGTACTAGTGAGGATTGTGAGGACTGGGAATCAGGTGTTACCGACTGGTCTTATATAAGGGAGTCATTTTCCCATCAGGGTTGCCGGTGATCAATTGTTCTGGTCTGAATCCTTCTTTCCAGTTTCCCTTGTAGCCTGCTGTGTCGTGTCTGCATCTCCTGCTATCAGATAAGACTATTTCTATCTTTAGGTGTAGTTAGTTTCTCAGGCTGTGACGAGGCGTCTAGGACCAACGTAGGAACGCTCCACGGCTGCCTCTAGTTGCGGTGGTTAGTCAGGGTACTGCACTCTCATAGATTCCAACTGCTCTGGTGTATTTCCTTTTTTACCTGCACTCCTCAGTTACCGTAACATAACAGTATCACCGGCCATAAAAATTGTATGGTACTCACAGAAGGGAAAAAAATATTCTGAAGGAAGAAAAGTTGTCAGAGATATTTTTCTGTTTGTTGCATTTTTTTTTTTTTCCTCTGTATCTCTGGGTGCTGGGGAGGATCTTTTCTCCCAATGGAGTTTGCACAGTTGTCTGGCCGTGTGGATCAGCTTGCCACTGAGGTTCAGAGTATTGCTGCATATCTTGCTAGGTTGCCTGTTGTGGAACCTAGGATCCCCATGCCAGATTTGTTTTTGGGGGATCGAGCTAAGTTTCAGAATTTCAAAAATAATTGTAAATTGTTTTTTGCCTTAAAATCTAAGTCCTCAGGAAACGCAGCGCAGCAGGTTCAAATTATCATCTCTCTCCTGCGCGGCGATCCTCAGGATTGGGCTTTTTCCCTGATACCTGGGGATCCTGTTTTGAGTGATGTTGATGCATTTTTTCAGGCTTTGGGGTTATTGTACGATGAGCCTAATGTCACTGATCAAGCTGAAAAAGCCTTTTTGGCATTAAATCAGGGGCTTGATGACGCTGAGTTATACTGTCAGAGATTCCGTAGGTGGGCAGTCCTGACCAAATGGAATGACGACGCTTTGGCGGTCCTTTTCCGGAAGGGTCTGTCGGATAATGTAAAGGATGTTATGGTGGGATTCCCTGTCCCCTCTGGTCTCAATGATTCTATGTCATTAGCGATTCAAATTGACAGACGTTTGCGTGAGCGGAGAAGTATGCGTGGAGTGGTGTTGCCTTGTGAGCCAGCTGCTGAGCCCATGCAGTGTGATGGAGTGGTGTCTGGGGCACAGCGTCATGAGTTTCGTAAGCGCAATGGGTTATGTTTCTACTGTGGTGATGCCTCTCATGCTATTTCAGTCTGCCCTAAGCGGGGAAGACATTTTGCACGCTCAGTTGTCTTGGGTAGTGTTCAGACTAAGTTTTTATTAACTGTCACTCTGATATGCTCTCTGTCCTCATTTTCTGCTCAGGCTTTCGTTGATTTTGGAGCAGCTATTAACCTGATGGATTATGATTTTGCTAAACGTTGTGGGTTTCCCTTGATACCCCTACAGAAGTTTATTCCTCTACTGGGGATCGATTCTACCCCTTTGGCTGAGAATAAACCCCAGTTTTCTACTCAGGTGATAATGAGGGTTGAACCTGATCACCAGGAGTGCTGCAAATTTTTGGTTCTATATAATCTGCATGACATTATCGTGCTGGGTTTCCCTTGGTTACAGTCTCATAATCCTGTTTTGGATTGGAAATCTGTGTCTGTAACCAGTTGGGGCTGCCAATGTGTTAATACCAACACTCCTGTTTTTTCTGCCTCCCCCCAGGCTGAGGATGTTCCTGACTTTTTGTTTGATTTTTCTGATGTGTTTAGCGAAAGTAAATCTGCATCCTTACCTCCCCATAGGAGCTATGACTGCGCTATCGAATTAGTGCCAGGTAGTAAATTCCCTAAAGGTCGCCTTTTTAACTTGTCTGTACCTGAACATGACGCTATGCGGTCTTATATCAAGGAATCATTGGAGAAGGGTCATATCAGACCATCCTCTTCACCCTTAGGTGCCGGTTTTTTCTTTGTGGCCAAAAAAGATGGTTCATTAAGGCCGTGTATTGATTATCGTCTCTTGAACAATATTACTGTGAAATATCAATACCCGTTACCCTTGATTTCTGACCTGTTTTCCAGGGTGAAAAACGCTACTTGGTTTACCAAGCTTGACCTCAGGGGGGCGTATAACCTTATTCGCATTAAGCACGGGGATGAATGGAAGACGGCATTCAATACCCCTGAAGGGCATTTTGAGTACCTAGTGATGCCCTTTGGGCTCACTAATGCTCCTTCCGTCTTCCAGTCCTTCATGAATGACATTTTCAGGGATTTTGTGGACAAATTTCTGATTGTTTATTTGGATGATATCTTGATTTTTTCTAATGACTGGGATTCTCATGTGAAACATGTTCGAACTGTATTCCAGATTTTGAGAGAGAATGCTCTGTATGTGAAGGGATCAAAGTGTCTTTTTGGCGTACAGAAGATCTCATTTCTGGGATTCATTTTGTCCCCATCTGTTATTGAAATGGACCCGGTCAAGGTTCAGGCCATCTGTGATTGGGTCCAACCTACTTCATTAAAGGCTCTTCAGAGATTTTTGGGTTTTGCCAATTTTTATCGTAAATTTATTGGTAATTTCTCGGTTATTGTTAAACCATTAACTGATTTGACCAGAAAGGGTTCTGATGTGGTGAATTGGCCTCCTGAGGCAGTCTCTGCGTTTCAGGAACTTAAGCAGAGATTCACTTCTGCTCCTGTTCTACGGCAGCCTGATGTTTCTCTGCCATTTCAGGTGGAGGTTGATGCCTCTGAAATTGGGGCAGGTGCCGTTTTGTCCCAAAAAGATCCAGAGACCTCTAAAAGTAACCCTTGTGCCTTTTTCTCTCGAAAATTTTCTCCTACTGAACGTAATTATGACGTGGGTAATCGGGAGTTATTGGCCATGAAGTGGGCTTTTGAAGAGTGGAGACATTGGCTGGAGGGAGCCAAACATCAGGTGGTGGTCCTTACGGACCATAAGAATCTGGTCTATCTGGAATCTGCCAAGCGACTCAATCCTAGACAGGCCAGGTGGGCCTTGTTTTTCACACGTTTTAATTTTGTGGTTTCCTTTCTTCCTGGCACTAAGAATGTTAAGGCGGATGCCCTCTCGAGGAGTTTCCTTGCGGACTCTCCTGAGTTATCTGATCCCTCTGTTATTTTGAAGGAGGGTGTAGTTCTTTCCGCCATCTCGCCCAATTTGAGACTTGCTCTGGAGGGGTGTCAGGAGGATAGGCCCGAGCGCTGCCCTGTTGGAAAATTGTTTGTCCCGGACCAATGGAAAAAGAGTGTGATGTCTGAGATTCATTGTTCCGCATTGGCTGGGCATCCCGGAATTTTTGGTACCAGAGACTTGGTTAGTCGGTCCTTTTGGTGGCCTACCTTGTCTCGCGATGTCAGGGAATTTGTGCAGTCCTGCGGGACTTGCTCTCGCTCCAAGCCTTGCTCTCGCTCTAGTGGTTTGTTGATGCCATTGCCTGTGCCCAAGAGACCATGGACCCATATCTCTATGGATTTCATTTCCGATCTTCCTGTTTCTCAGAGAATGACCACCATCTGGGTAATTTGTGATAGGTTTTCCAAAATGATACATCTTGTGCCATTACCTAAGTTGCCTTCCTCCTCTGAATTGGTGCCGTTGTTCCTTCAGCACGTGGTTCGTTTACACGGCATTCCTGAGAACATTGTGTCTGACAGAGGAGTCCAGTTTGTTTCCAGATTTTGGAGGACTTTTTGTTCTAAACTGGGTGTTCAATTGTCTTTCTCCTCGGCATTTCATCCTCAGACCAATGGTCAAACTGAGAGAACAAACCAGACATTGGAGACTTATCTAAGATGCTTTGTGTCTGCTGATCAGGATGACTGGGTCTCTTTTTTGCCTTTGGCTGAGTTTGCTCTTAATAATAGGGCTAGCTCTGCCACTTTGATGTCTCCGTTTTTCTGTAATTCTGGGTTTCACCCTCGATTTTCTTCAGGACAGACGGAGGCTTCTGTCTGTCCAGGTGTTGACTCTGTTGTTGAGCGTATGCAGCAGATTTGGGACCAGGTAGTGGAGAGGTTGTCCCTCTCTCAGGAGAAGGCCCAGCGGTTTGCTAACCGGCATAGGACTGATGGTCCTCGGTTTAAAGTGGGGGACTTGGTCTGGTTGTCCTCAAAGAATATTCCTATGAGAGTAGCATCTCCTAAATTTAAGCCTAGGTTCATTGGACCTTATAAGATCATGGAGATTATTAATCCTGTTTCTTTTCGTTTGCTTCTTCCAGGGACATTTAAGATCCATAACGTGTTCCACAAGTCCTTGTTGAAGAGGTTTGTTGAGCCAGTGGTTCCTGCTGCTGTGCCTCCTGACCCTGTTTTGGTTGAGGGCAATCTGGAGTATGTGGTTGAGAAAATATTGGATTCTCGTTTTTCTAGACGAAGACTCCAGTATTTGGTTAAATGGAGAGGTTATGGTCAGGAAGACAATTCTTGGGTGTTTGCTTCGGACATCCATGCTAGGAGACTTATCCGTGCGTATCATAGAACTCATCCTGACCGACCTGGTTGCTCAAATGAGGGTTCGGTGACCCCTCCTCAAGGGGGGGTACTGTTGTGAATGGGTTTGAGATGAGTTCTGAGCAGAGGCTCCCTCTGGTGGTTACAAGCGGTACTAGTGAGGATTGTGAGGACTGGGAATCAGGTGTTACCGACTGGTCTTATATAAGGGAGTCATTTTCCCATCAGGGTTGCCGGTGATCAATTGTTCTGGTCTGAATCCTTCTTTCCAGTTTCCCTTGTAGCCTGCTGTGTCGTGTCTGCATCTCCTGCTATCAGATAAGACTATTTCTATCTTTAGGTGTAGTTAGTTTCTCAGGCTGTGACGAGGCGTCTAGGACCAACGTAGGAACGCTCCACGGCTGCCTCTAGTTGCGGTGGTTAGTCAGGGTACTGCAATCTCATAGATTCCAACTGCTCTGGTGTATTTCCTTTTTTACCTGCACTCCTCAGTTACCGTAACATAACAGTAGGCCCAGAAGTATCTGCATAATGTTTAGGACATGGGACGCTGTTGACTTTTGAACGCATTGGTTTCTTAGGCTGTGTTGGTTTCTTAGGCTGACAAAAATGTCTAGCATATCTGGTAAAATAATGACAACTGTGTTGGAAACCTGACAAACACCCATTACAGATATGGAGCTAATTGGTGTTCAGTAAAGTTGGACAGATCATTTGACATTCGAATTTGCCATCTTCCAGAATTAAAAAAAATTATTTGAAATGCTAAAAAGCCTCTAGTTTCTTGAAAAATACCCATATAATACTTGGATGTCTCCTAGGACTATATTGAATCTATTTTGAGCTCTTTAATGCAAGCACAGCCTTATTAATATCCAAGTGACCTCAAACTATCTGGTTAGATGAAAACTGTTATCAACTGTTGGTATATAACAAGCTATTTAATAATGTCAGAATTGTTAGGCACTAAAATTCTAGACACGGTCCAAAAATTATCCATTTGTAGGAGCAGATCCCTGACTTGCTACTGTTTATACACAGGCACTGCAAACAGAAGAACAACAGTGGTAATTCGGTGGCATGTTTGGGTATAAAATTGGAATATTTCAACAACCAAGAGTGAAAAAAAATACATATGTATTTATGTGTATGAGGAGGAAAGAGAGCAACTAGGTAAATATAGTAAAAAGTCACATTATTAAATAATTCATTATCAAAAATACAGAGCATATAATTAAAGAGGATCACAGAACTATAGCAAGATAATCCAGATTACACGCAGGGAGGTGAAGGTGCCAATTAATGCATTAAGAAACGTAAAACCATAGAGTGTAGTACAATTGCTAGTGCCCAACCGTTTCATGCATTAGGAGAGCTCCAAGCAGCGGTCCATAATAAGAGTAAAGCGTAGGCAAAGGCAGGGTAAGCACGATTTGTCCCGGTGGCAAAACAAGATTGGCAGAGGCTGAAACGATCACTCCTTGTACTCCTCTGGAAGGAGTCGAGATACAGATAGAGCCAGCTCTTATGGAGCAACTACCTCCAGGGCTTCTCGTTGCACAGACGTTAGCCACTGTACATGATGGGATGGTCCCAGTACGATGTGTTAATTTGGGAGAAAGTAATATCACGCTCTGACCCAGGAGTGAAGTAGCGCAAATTCTGGGCATGGCGGAAGAATTGATCTCACCAAAGGCCGTGCAATTGATGGTGAAACAGGGAGATCCTTGGACCATGGCTGTAGACACATCTTTAGCACCTGAACCTCAGCACCTGCGGGAGGGGTGCCGTATACTAGAAAAAATGCAGGCCGAATTGACAGACCTTACACCTCAACAGGTCCAGCAGGTGGAAGCCCTATTAGGGCAATATAAAGATGTGTTCGCACGTCATGAGGACGATTTCGGCTGCATTACAGCAATCACGCATGAGATTCCGACTGGAAATACCGCACCCATAAGAGAACGGTACCTGCAAATTCCACCGCAAATGTACCGAGAGGTGAAAGGAATACTGAACCAGATGTTACAGAATGGTGTTATCTGAGACAGTAAAAGCCCGTGGGTTGCTCCCATCGTGCTGGTGCAAAAGAAAGATAGTATGTTGCGTTTTTGTCAGGACTATCACAAACTCAATGCCTGCACTGTGCGAGATTCCTATCTGTTGCCAAGGATTGAAGAATCTTTTTCTGCTCTAGGAAACGCAAAATTCTTCTCATCGATAGATCTAACCAGCGGCTACTGGCAAGTAACGATGTCCGAGCAGGACCGAGCAAAGATGGCCTTTATACTCTCCATGGGTCTATACGAATTCAACCGGATGCCGTTCGGCCAAGCTAATGCTCCTGGTACTTTTCAGCGGCTGATGGAGAGGTGTTTAGTAATGATAAGCGAGTATGATCGTTGCTCGGGTTTTCCCGAGCATGCTCGGGTGATCTCCGAAAATTTGGGCATCCTCAGAGATTTAGTTTCTGTCTCTGCAGCTGCATGATTTACGGCTGCTTGACAGCCTGAATATATGTGGGGATGCCCTAGCAAACAGGCAATCCCCACATGTATTCAGTCTGTCAAGCTGCCGCAATCATGCACTGCGTGGACAGAAACGAAATCTCTGAGCACGTCCAAATACTCGCATATCACCCGAGTGTGCTTGGAAAAACCAGAGCAACGAGCATACTCGCTCATCACTAGTGTTTAGGTGACTTGAATTTTGAAGCCACTCTCCTCTATCTAGACAATATCATCTTATATGCTGCCTCGGTCGAGGAACATCTTCAAAGACTGGAACAGGTGTTGCGCCGCCTTCACAGACACAGTTTGAAAGTGAAGCCTCAGAAGTGTCATTTGTTTTGCACTCAGATTGAGTACTTGGGACATGTAGTCTCTGCTGAAGGGGTGAGAGTACAGGATTGGCCTACCCTGAAGACCGTGAAGGGTGTACTGGCTTTTTTGGGACTTACCGGGTATTATTGGTGATTCGTGAAGAACTTTACTCGCAGAGTGAACCCGCTGTTAGAACTTTTAAAGGGGGTGCCATCTGGCACGAAGAACAGAACTATTCCGTGGGTAGAACGCCAGGAGAAAGCGTTTCATGCTCTGAAGGTGGCTTTGACTGAAGCGCCACTGTTAGCCTATGCCGACTTTTCACAGCCGTTTATTCTCCACACTGATGGAAGCCTGCATGGACTCGGAGCTGTGCTTTCCCAGATCCGTGATGGAAAAGAACAAGTAATCGCCTATGCGAGTCGGTCTCTCCATGACTCTGAAAGGAATCCAGACAATTACAGTTCATTCAAACAAGAACTGTTGGTATTAGTGTGGGCCATGATTGAGAAGTTTGCCAAATACTTGTCTGGCTCTGAAGTTCTGGTACGCACTGACAATAACCTTTTAGCCCATCTGAAAAATGCGAAACTAGGGGCCTTGGAGGAGCGCTGGGTGGGTCGGATAGCGAAGCTTCGATATAGAAGCGCCTACAAGAGAGTAGTGTTATGATTCGGCAACCGAGGAGGACAACAGGAAAAATAGGCTAGGCAAACAGACACCCAGAGAGTTTGGTAACTTAGCAGATTGCAGACCCCCTAAACTGACAACACAACTAGAATTAGCCGTGGGACGTACCGACGATGCCCTAGACGCCTCGACACATCCAAAGAGTTAACTAAGCCTAAAGAGAGAAAGGGGAAAGCTAACTGCCCCGGAGTGAGTAGAGCCCCAAAGGAATAGATAGCCCCCCAAACATATATTGCCGGTGAGACAGATGAAGCACAAGCACAGACAGAAAATAGAGTAAGCAAATGCTGGGGCCCAAACTGTCTAGATAGAACAAGACAGAAAAGGATACTGTCTGCAATCCAGCAAAAACCCTAAGAAAAATTCCAACACGTCTGATATGCAAAAATACTAAGGCCACACGACCTCCCCCCCACTAAATCAGATCTCTGGTGTGAACTGGATGCAAACAACAGATACTGAAATAACAGGGAACTAGAAATACATAGGGGAACCCGGCTGAACTAACTCCAGCAAGGCAGAAAGCTGAGAAAAGCAAAAGGTAAACAAATGCCACAGATATAAACAGCCAAATAACTTATCTGAAAGATGCAGGGAGCAAGCAGGCTTCCAAATGGCTCAGGAAGGAAACAAATCACAGGCAAGAACTATGGAAAGGCTGCTCACTTAAATCTCCCCAGTCAGTAACACCTGATCTCCAATCATCCCCCTCAGGTGATTGCTGCTGGTAATGAAGCTGCTCTTGCTGACAGAAGTCAACCACCAGAGGGAGCCCAAATTCAGAAGCCAGATTAAAAGTGTTCACAACAGAGGAGCTGAGAATACTCATGCCGACGCCTTATCCAGAGTGACACATGGAAAACCTGGGCCCAATCTAGATGAAAGCTGGAAGCTGAAGAGGTACCTGAGTTCTGGAATTCTGCCAGGACGGTGGCAGCTATGCAGGAGCAAGTGCAGGTAGTGTCCCAAGAATGCATATTGGGACGGTCCCGTGATGAGTGGGTCCGGTTACAGAAAGATGATGAGGAACGCGCTCAAATGAGACCGTGGGTAACGTTAAAGCAACTTCCCAGTCAGAGAGAGAGATGCCCTGTCCCCATGGACTCTGCAGATACCTCAGCAGTGGGAAAGGCTCCAACTGCGGAACGGATTACTGTATCAGAAGGTCCAACTTCAGTGGGAGCTGGGTGTCACCTGACAAGTGTTGATCCCTGAAGCGTTGCTATCCAAGGTGGCCACAGAAGTGCATGAAAGAGGAGCTCGCTTCAGTCAGGAGACCTTTCAGTGGCTGCAAAACTGCTAGAGCAGAGAGCTCCCACACAAACTATCGTGACTTCTGCTCCTCTGGAAGTACTGGTGATGACGGACTACTTCACGAAGTTTGCCGTCGTGACCCCGACACGTGACCAGGCTGCTGAATTCGCTGCACATGCCATTTGCAAGATTTTCATTCAAGTGTACGGCTGTCCGAAGCGAATCCACTCAGATCCAGGCACCTGTTTTCTTGGGAAAGTAATGGAAGAATTGCATCGTCTGTACCAGATCGAGAAATCTCGAACAACGCCTTACCACAGGGAAATGTGGTCTGTGGACTGTTCAACCGCACCCTGATTCAGATGTTGAGAATGCTGGAGGAAGACCGAAAGGCCCAGTGGCCCGAGTTCGTAGCTGAGTTAGTGTGGGTGTACAACAACCAAATACATCGCACCACTGGTTACAATCCTTATACTCTGCTGTTCGGCCATCCAGGAAGAGAGATTACCGAGCTGGAGCTGGATCTAGAGGAGGACTACCCACGGACGAGGGTGTCCTCCTGGGTCAGAGAACATCGTCATCATCTGCAGACTCTCCATCATCTGGTGCAGACCAGATTTCAGGAATTGGAGCATCCAGAAACAACTCCTCTGTGAGGGACAGGTCTCCAAGCTGGGGACCGTGTGTTGGTTCGGGATAAACTTCCTCGAGATAAACTGGACGACTGGTGGGAGAAAAACCCATATCGGGTGAAGCGGAGAATCAACTCTCAAGGGCCCATCTGCGAAATTCAACCTGAAGGGGAGGGGAACGCTTCCACTCGAACAGTTCACCAGAATATGCCACGACCCTGTTTATCAGGAGATCCTGACCAAATTGAGGAGGTGCAAAATGCTCCTGAAATACCCCTGCCAGTTGTTGCCGATTGTGAAGAAGGCCCTGAACAGCCACCTGTAGATTTAAGAGAGGGACAAGGGCCTGAAGTTCCTGAAGTGGCTGTCCCGTTGTTAATGGGCACATCCTGATGTTAATGGGCGCTTACCCGCCCTCACCTGTACAACCTGACAAGACTACCCAATTTGACTTGGCTACTCTTTCAGAATGAACAACAGCCGGGATATCCCCAACCGATACAATCAAGACCAATTTATTTGGCAACAAATTGTTCAAGGAATAGGAGAATCTCAACGTGTATTACAAGAGCTCTCGCCCATGGAATGGCGCGCAAAAGGAGAGGGGGAGTGTAAGAAGATGGGCCGGACTGGGGTTACCTCTCTTGCATCGATTCCGGAACTGTCGAGGCTGTCAACATTGCTGCCCGGGGGAAAGCTTTCTGACCCGGACCGACCATTGCACTTTACAGCAGCGGGCATGACTTTGATAAAGGGCACTGTGCACGAAAAGCGGAGAGAGACTTGGTGGAAAGACAGAGCGCAGCAGGGGAAGGTTTGTGCTTCTTCTTTTGAGCATTGTGTTAGCGCAGGCCCGCTTTGTAGATTCCCTGCATCCGTATACACTGACTGTGTACAGCAATCTGCCGTGTGCCCGCCGTCTCCCGTGACCGAAAGTTTGATACGCTCCGGGCAGGTGATTACTGCGCACGTGCCGCCTAAGACAAACCAGGTAACGCATCTAGAATTGTGTGATTCCTCACCCTCATTCACCGCCAAGCCGAGTCACGTTCCAGTGGTATCACAGACTGTGTTGCATCCCGTACGATGAACTATGGATCCAGGACCCCGCTTAGGACAGCAAGGATACACCGCCATCATCGGGAACCGGACCCCCAATTTCTTCAGGACTAGACCGGATTCATCACGTGCCACTTGCGTGAGCGCCACCGTTGGAACCCGAGACTTCGCAGCCAGGAAGCTGTGGACTGATAAATTAACCCTTTCATGAACAGTTGCTTTACCTTATACCTCACCTCTCATCCATACCGTGCTAATACTACCTCCCATACCCCCCTGCTTAACCCGTTATCTTCCTGCGTGGAGTATATCCCTGTTTATAAATCTGTTAACCCTTGCTCTGCCTCCTGTCCGTCACTGCATCCCGCAATCTGCTCACACATGCACAGTCTGATAGAATGAAAATGTTTTTTCAGCTCCATACAAGATGGGCCCAAGACATCAGGGCTCACTGGAAGGTCCAATATTATTATTATTTTTTTTAAATGTGCATGAAATTGAATTTGCTTCAGCAGCTTAACGTCAGGATCCTGTTTACGTTTGATGCCTACAAAGAATGGATACTAGTACCGCATAAAACAAGTGCACCAAGAGAGCAAAAGCAGATGGTGTAAATTAGAGGAACATTTCCCTTCATTGTTGTTGATTTAAAAATTCACATCTTGTATAGCTGACAACCGCTGTGTAATGAAATTTACAGGACAACTGCTCCAGCTAAAACACTGAACCAGTCATTACAATTTCCATGTGCGCCATATGTCTGTGGCTGGTAGTTACTTTTATTTGCATATGAGTCATAGCTAAAGTAGCACATAAAACTGTTCCAAAAAAACAATGATATGATTCTTCTTTATAACAATGTTTGACAACACTGTCTGCTCCAAGAAGTTCCAGATTATATTCCTTGTAATGTGCCAACAAATATGTGTAAAAGGAGCTTCCGTGCTGCAATGTTTATCTTGCTGAAAAATGGGTAATATGACAGATTATGGAGAAAAGTGTGTGCAAAAAATTGGGAATATTCCCTCACACACAAGGCTACGATGTATACAGTGACATAGACATATAAAAAAATGTATACCACACTGTATACAATGCCAAAGGATTTTTTCTTTTTTTGCATATACTTGGTAACTGGTGGTTGGCAGAGCTTCATCATTCACTGGGTGTTGAAGCCCTGCCAAAAATAAAATTAAAAGCCCTCATCTAATGTGTATTGGGGTTTCCCATCTCTCCCTTCATGTTCTGGAAAAGAAACATCATGCCTGTTGGATTTAATTTTTTTTTTAAAGATATTTTGCAGTGACTCTCTCCCAATAGAAAAAAAAAAGTATGATCTGCTGAGATAAGCGTGCATAAACACTGCAAAATTAATGTTCTATTGGCATACACAAGCCCTGAATATGTTGCGCCCCAACTGTCTTAATTCCTTCCCTCTCCATGGGGTATAAAAAAATGTAAAGGGAATCTGTCAGCAGGCTTTTGCTATGTAATCTGAGGACAGCATGAGGTAGGGGTTAAAACACAGATTTCAATGATGTCACATGTCTGGCTGTGTGTTGTTTTTTACTTACACTGAAGGTTTTATCACCTGATGATTATCATTGTCTGGACTACAGCAGCATGTGCCTGGTAGTCCAACTCCGCCCCCCTAAGCAGCTCACTGTCTCTAGCTAAGTACACTGAGAGCCGAGTATGGGTGGGGTTAGCTTTCTCAGCTGTGCTGCATTGCTAAATCTAAAAGCTTTGACCTAGTAAACTAAATAATTCATTGTTGGAATCAGGGTCTCTTTGCCAACATAATGCTGCTCTCAGATGAGATAGCAAAAACCTGGTGACTGATTCCCTTTAACCAATCTCTGACAGTGACATTTAAGTGGTCCAATCCTGTTCGGGCTTTGTGATTGTGGGAAGCTGATGCGTTGTCATTGTAGCCATGGCCTGTTGAAGGGCCACATAACTACCATCTTGGTATTTATGAGTTTTACTATATAATGTATAGTAAAAATTATCTCAGGTCAAGTCCTCTAGGGGAACTAAAAATAAAAAATGTTTAAAAATTTTTTTTAAAGTTTGAATCACCAACCTTTTTCCAATACAAAAATAAAGAAATAAAAAAGAAGTATATTCAATATGAAATATCAAAATATAAAATTATTTAATCTATTTAAGTAAATTGCCGTAAAAAAATTAATTCCAGAATTGCAGTTTTTCGGTTACTGCAGCTCCCGACAAAAATATAATTCAAAGCAAACAAAATGTTATATCAACAGAACAATGCTACCATATAGAAACTTCATATAGAAACTGCACCTTGGTACAGAAAAATCAAGCTTTACATGTCTATTGATAAAAAAAAGTTATAACTTTCGAAAATGGAGATATAAACCAAATATTTTTAATTTTTAACATGTCTGATTTTTTTAAGACACTGAAGTAATAGTAATGATAATAAATAATAAAAAACAAACTATGTACATTTGGTAATGCTGTAATTGCATTGACCTGGGGAATCATGTTACTTGTTCATTTTTAGTGCAAAATTAATATTGTAAAAACAAAAACAAAAGACCAGTGGCAGTATTGGATATTTTTTCACCATTTCACCGCAAAAGGATTTTTTTTTTTTAAGTACGGTACATTAGATGATAAAATGAATAGTGTCATTTAAAACTATAACTAATCCAGCAAAAAAATGGGCCTCAGATGAGCTTAGAAGATAAGTAAGGAAATACAGTAATTTTCTGCATCCTTAAGGGGTTGTTTCTTGGGATTTTTTATTTCCTGAAAGCTGGCTTAGGCCGATGTCACACTTGCAAGTGTGACACCAGCATTAAAGGGATGATATTTCCCCCAATGTTCCTGGAACCTTAGAGTAGCTGTCCGGTCATAACATATTGATGATCTTTCGACACCACGTGCCAATGAGCTGTTGTTTGTGCTGGCGGCTCCCGGATGTAAACACGTTACAGAGCTACAAATCGAAGGTCCATTCCTTGTGTGTAACTGTGACCATAAGTTTTGGCTGGCATAAAATTTGCTGCTTCAGTCTTTTTATCGAAGAAATAAATATAATGGTCAGTACTCAGCATTGTAAAGGTTGAGTTTTTGAATAAACCTGATATATTTGTCAATGGAAGCGTAAAAACGTGCTGATAATTGTACTTCTTTCAAAAGACCTAAAAATAGTGAAGCAGCAAACTTTGTAAAATCCATACTCTGTGCTAGTCTCAAACTTTTGTAAAAACTTTTGTACTTTAGTCTCAAAATTGTAGTAGGCTCTGCCATGTACTGCAGAACAGCTCCAATCAATAGCACAGCTGCAGCATTTGGTAACAGCTTCTACAAATTGAATGGAGACGCACTTTGCAGCTCCATCCCATGTGCTTTCATCCAACATAAGAGCTAATCAGCGGGGGTGCCGGAAGTCCTTTGGATAGGTGATCAATATCTTATGACTGGACAACACCTTTAAGGACAAGTTAATGGCCCGTCTCACACAACGATCTTGCTAGCGAGATCGCTGCTGAGTCACTAGTTTTGTGACGCAGCAGCGATGTCCCAGCGATATCGCTGTGTGTGACATTCAGCGACGATCAGCCCCCCTGCCGGGTATCGCTGATCGTCGCTGAAATGTCTGGACATTTTTTTGATCGCTGGTCTCCCGCTGACAGGCACGCATCGCTGCGTGTGACAGGCGGGAGACCAGCGATCCGCTGGTAACCAAGGTACACAGCGGGTTTCCAGGCGTGGGGCTGTGCCTAGAAACCCGCTGTGTACCTTGGATACCAGCGCCCTGATGCAGGGAGCTGGTAACCAAGGTACACAGCGGGTTTCCAGGCACCGCGCAGAGCCTGGAAACCCGATGTGTACCTTGGTTACCAGCTCCCTGCATCAGGGCGCTGGTATCCAAGGTACACTGCGGGTAACTAGCGATGTTTACCCGCAGTGTCCTTGTGCTGATCGCTGCCCTGAGTTGCCTGTTTGGCAGCTCAGCAGCGATAATATAGCGATACACCAGCGATCCTGATCGTTGTCGGGATCGCTGGTGTATCGCTATGTGAGACCCAGCCTTTATTTCTACAGACTGCAGTCTTCTTGTCCTGATATAGCTGCTGAGTCACTTTCTTATCAATTATATGAATAAGAATACTGTTCTCAACAAGGTCAAGACTTCAGGAATCTGCTGCCATGCACTGAGCACTGCCCAGACCATCAATCAGGTACAGTTTATTAGACAAGTTAAACTGGGGGTCATTAAAGAGAGAGGAGACTATCAAGCAATCTGATGTGCTATTGTGTTAAATGAGATGTCACATAGCAAAGTGGTTTTTGCGGAATGATTAATTAAAGGTTTCGTAGAAATATCTGCCCTGTTCAGCTAGCAAAGTGGCTTTCTCTGTTTTCTATTTTTGACAGTTTTTCAACACATAATATTGCCCTACAGTGCAGAAATAATATTGCTATATGCAGCCAACATGATACGATCAAATAGAGCCCAAATAATTAGCATACTCCAAGAACTAGACCCTTAAATGTGTATTCTCAAGTTTGGAAGTCTTCCCCTATTCACAGCATATACAGATTAGAAAGCAAAAATGTAGGAAAAGTAATCAGATTGGCAGAAGGCCCAAACATGTCACTTTCACTTTATTGCTAGCAGTGCAGTAGACTATTAGTCTAATTCAGAGCCAAGGGAAAGTAAATTCCAGGACAGAGCGTCCTTCACTGTGTGTAGAATGTGAAGTGGATATTTAGCATGTCCTAAAATACAATGGGGAATTCAAACAGGCCTAACGTATGTGTGACAGTCATATTCTTTTTCGTGCAATCTGTGCACATATGGTTAACTTATATTTGACGACTCTTCTGGAGCATTCGAGAGGCTGCATAGGATCCAAAAAGAAAAGACTTCCCGGACTCCTCTCAGATGCCACCAAAAGGTTTCTTTTCTCTGACCCCTTTATGCTTTGTCATTAGATGGAGCACTGGCATCTGATTGTATTTTATAAGAAGGCCCTGGTATGTGGTGTGGCTGCAAAATGGAACTAAATTTGTACATTAAGAATTCTCAAAATTTTGACACATATAGGTTAAGGGTTGGAAGTGGGATCATGGTCTCCTCGTTTTTAAAAATAATTAATGTCACAGAAATTGGACCCTTGCCTCTTAGGGGCATAGCTATACAAAGTTCAGTGCTGGAAGATATATCTTGGCCTGGTGGTCTCTACTTTGCTATTCATGATGTGACCATGAATAAAAACGCACACAGCATCTATAGCCTGCTGATGTTGAGCTATCTGCACCAATAAAGCCTAAATGTATTTATCCTAGGAGCTGAATCTATTCTATTTTCTTTACTTTAGATTTCTTTACAGCTCTGTATCCTCCCCTACAATCATTGATTCTGGGAGATACTATCTCCATAAAACTAAACAGGGTAGAATAAGGTGCACTTTTTTCCCTCATTGATGGCACATGGAGGTACAATATGAGTCGATGGATTTTGATTTCCATTTGCTTCTGTAAGGTGTGTTAGAGCCTCCTTCCAAAATGTGTGCAGTCATGAGAATCTGCATTATATAATAATAATAATAATAATAATAATAATCTTTATTTATATAGCGCCATCATATTCCGCAGCGCTTTACAGTTTAACAGTATATATATATATGTATATACTGTATATATATATATGTATATGTATATATACATATATATATATATTTCCATGCTAAATGTGACCTCTGATTTCTGTGTTTTTTCATCACAATCTGGAGGACAAGTAGTGGTGTAACTTGAAGGTCTTGGACCTCAAAGCAAAATCCCAAACTATCATATGTCTTCATTAGTATTTCTCAGATGGGCCAAAGAAATCTTTCAAGCCCCTTAGGCTCCAAAGTCCTGGTGCAAATGCAACCCCTGCATCCCTTATAGTTACTCCCTTGCGGACAAGTATTGTCGATACATTAATATGCTGTTTCATACAGACTAAAGATAAGCTGGTCAAGAAAATCCGAATTTGCCTGTTCACGGGAATTTTTCTGAGAATTTAATGTCCCTTATTATGCACTGGAGTCGCTCAAGACCCCAGAGCATATTAAATATAATATGTAAAAAAAAATCCTAATGCTCACCTCTTCGTCACCTTCGCTCTTCACCACTACCCAACCTTTCCTCATTGCATCTTCTTATAGCCACTGCTCACGCTGAAATCCCTAAGACTCTCCCGCTGGGCCGGGACTTTGATGAGGTCCTTGGGGTTCTGCGAATGTGCGTGCCAGGTCTGGCACATACCGTGGCGTCATGATGCAGTGACATTTTGCGCGCTTGCACGGAATCCTCCAAGGAAACTTCAAAGCTGAAGTCCTGGCCCAGTGTGAGATGCCTGGGGATTTCCACATGAGAGGTGGCTATCTCAAGGTGCTGCCAGGATCAGTTGGGTGATCTGTAGTACCTGGAGAAATGAGCTGTAAGGAGAGAATAAGAATTTTTTTTATTTTTTAACACTTTGATGACCTTTTATGGTTCAGAAAAATGGCAGCCAGTGGCTGCCATTTTCTCAATCCAAGCAGATGTGAATTACAAAAAAAATCCACAGTTAGGTTAAACCTGTTAATATAATGCCAAACACCGGACTGTGCTTGTAATCATCCATTTTGTCATGAGCAAGGTAAATGTGAGCTGGTCTTTCAGAGTGGATGTTGACTTCAGGAGACGGGGAAGAGGAGGGTGGGAGGGAGAAAGAGAAAAAAAATGGCTCATAAGTGGAGAAAAAAACTGAATTCTCTGATAAGATTTATTACAAAGCTTTTTTTTTACTCACTTGTACTGCTGATTTATGCAAAGTTTGTTGAAATATCTGTGACCCTTTATGTAGTCTAAACAATGTGGCCCTCAGATCAGAATAGATTGTACCTCTGTGTTATAATGACTAAAGGGTATGCCACACTAAACAATATCGCTAACGGGATCGCTAAAAAACGTCACTATTTAGCGATCCCGTTAGCGATATTGTTCAGTGCGGCAGCTTCCAGCGACGAGCTTCCTGCTGTGATCTCGCTCGTCGCTGGAATCGTTCCGGACCCTATTTCATCGCTGGAGCTCCCGCTGGGTAAGTATCTTATCGCTGTGTGCACCTTTTCTTAGCGATTTAGCGGTACTTTTGTACCGCTAAAGTCGTTAAGAGATCGCTAACGGCGATAGCGTCGTTAACTATATCGCTAAATGCGGCAGCATTTAGCGATATAGAAACAATCCCGCTAGCGATCTCATTAGTATGCAACGCTAACGAGATCGCTAGCGGGATTGCTTAGTGTGGCAGTACCTTTACACGCCATTTAGCTTTGCTAAACTCTCTTCAGCCTTTAAAGCCATTAAATAAACTTCACCACAAAACCCTCATTTAATAAAATGCCTTGCAGTAAGTATGTCCCTTGTCACATTGCATTCTGAAAATTAGAAAATTGCACTTTTCCATGGAGCTAAATACCAAGTCTTACATTTATTAAATTAAAAATCCCTTTGAGTTTATCTTGTTTCTAATTTTATCAGCATTGCGGAAAGGCTGCAAAAGACCTTGAGCATCATGTCTGCCTAAAAATAGCTACTTGATGAATCCATCATCAATAGTGAGTCATGTAAAAATATACTGGGGACTTGATGTTGTGTGGTTATCTTACTACTGCTGTCATGGTTGGTTCTTATATTTATAGTATGTGGTCCCTCTTCTTAGTGATATGTCCATTTTAGTTGTGAAATAAATGCTAGTGCACTAATCAGATGAGGCTGAACTGTGTAATAAAGTGTCCTCAGATGGGCCAAGATCTGACACAATAATGAGACTGATACAAAGGTCCAACAGAAGGCACCTACAATTAGAACTGGCTTTGGAAGCAATCACTTGTCACTATTTTTGTATGAGTCTATTTCTTACAGTATGATTCCCATATTTCCAGGTAAGTGAACATGAGCATGTGATGTACAGATGAAGGATTATACACTCTAATCAGTTATAACATTGAAAACCCACTGAGGAACATAATGTAAGCCTTTATTTTACTTCACAAGACCTCTCCAGGTAGCCTCTGGTAAGTGATAAAAGACAGTAGCAGCAGACCCTGTAAGTTATCGGGTGAGGTCTTCATGGATCGGAATTATTTTCATATTCCAATATACTAAGTTCAACAATTTTTCCCCAAAATGTGATTGGCAGCGAATCACAATAAGGTCTTTGAGCTCTCCTATCACGACCGACACAGGTAAGTCCAGCGGACGACACAATAAACACCAATAACGGGAGGCGAAAAGGCAGAGCAAGGCTCTAACAGTAGGGAGTGAGGGATGGGGCACCTCCTAACCAGAGCCTGAGCCTACCCCTAAGCTCCCCTAATGCCCTATGCGGGTCCTTTCCCCTACCGCTGTCACGTGCCTAGTCCCTAGCTGTCACCTCACTATACCCTGGCTAGTACACTGGCCAGTAAGGACGCTAGCCTCACCACTGCAGATGGTACAAAACAGGGGATAGTGACAAGAACGAGACAGACAAGAAAAGGGGAACAAAGAAACTTAGCTCCCGCCCCGCTGCCAAGCTCCACACAGCAGAGGACACGGAATCAGGTAACCGAACTCCACAGAAGTAGCAGATAAACTCCTGGCACCAGAGAGCTCCAAACTCCTATGCTGGTCTTCATAGAATAACTCTATTACCAACAGTCAGTTGATGCGTCGTGTGACTATTAAAGGATGGTGGGAGTAGTCACCACCCACATCAGCTGACCAGTAACAAAACAAGTGCCAGCAAGGAAACTGACATTAACCCTTGCTGGCCCAAAAAGGAAAAAAAGACATTTAAATTGTAGCAGAACCAGAGCTGCCACGAAACCAAAAATGAATAGTGACATCACCTAGAACTACATCCAACCACTTTCCAGTTTTTTAGCCAAATGCAGACTTAGTAATGTCAAGTGACCTTACTATAGAAATGAATGGTAACCAGCAAGTAACGAACAGCCTGTTTAATAACACAGCACACTGACAGACTTTGCATAGTTTTTTTAAATTAAAAAATAGTCAAAAACTTATCTCTCCTTTTATTATTGTGCAAAAATGTATCTTATACCAAAATGTGTCATGGGTAGCAGAAGTGGTGGCATGATAGAAAAAAACACCAATAACACAGAAAAAAAATGTGTGAGGTGCTAGCAGCAGTAACACTATCGACATTGCTGATAACAATAATTCTTGCAGTAGTAGTACCAAATACAGGCATCAATTGCTTCCTTTGCCTCTGAAGGTGTATCAGTGTGGAAGAATGAAGGGTGTAATGGAATATCTGTTATAGGACTTTTCTCAATAACAGGATGATGCAGCCTGTTAGCGACTCATCTTTTTGAGTCTGTGTTCGGCTCAGTTCACCTCCTCCACTGCATTAACATTTAATGTTGTTCACCGTGGAATTACCATTCCTTCAATGACACCTGTATCTGTTCTGCTCCATAGTTCTAACCCACTGCACACAGGTTTCTAAGGAACATTTACTAGAACTGTGATGGGCAACTTTTTGAGCTTGGTGTGTCAAAATTCTCCAAAAAAAAGAGCAGAACTTGGGGTGGCGTGTCCTTCGAGAAAAAAAAATGTAATGTCGTGATATTTATAGTTTAAATAACAAAAATGTATAACTTTATTTAGTAACCAAAAACTAATTATTTAACTTGCTGTTTAGTAACTTCTTTGTTCATCCGTCATCGGTTTCTTTTGTTGGTCTTGATATTATTTAAGTTGTGTTAACCCCTTAATGACAAGCCATTTTGTAGGTTAATGACCAGGCTATTTTTACAATTCTGACCACTGCCTCTTTATGAGGTTATAACTCTGGAACGCTTCAACGGATTTTGGCGATTCTGAGATTGTTTTCTCGTCACATATTTTACTTCATGTTAGTGGTAAAATTTCTTCGATATAACTTGCGTTTATTTATGAAAAAACGGAAATATGGCAAATAAATTTAAAATTTTGCAATTTTCAAACTTTCATTTTTTGCCCTTAAATCAGAGAGATATGTCACAAAAAATAGTTAATAAATAACCATTTTCCCACATGTCTACTTTACATCAGCTCAATTTTGGAACAAAAATTTATTTTTGTTAGGAAGTTGTAAGTGTTAAAAGTTGACAGCGATTTCTCATTTTTCCAACAAAATTTACAAAACCATTTTTTTAGGGACCACCTCACATTTGAAGTCACTTCAAGGGGTCAATATGACAGAAAAATACCCAAAAGTGACACCATTCTAAAAACTGCACCCCTCAAGCTACTCAAAACCACATTCAAGAAGTTTATTAACCCTTTAGGTACTTCATAGAATTGAAGCAATGTAGAAGGAAAAATGAACATTTAACTTTTTTTCTCCAAATTTTTTCTTTCGACCAATTTTTTTTATTTTGTCAAGGGTATCAGGAGAAAATGAACCACAATATTTGTTGTACAATTTCTCCTGAGTACACGATACCCCATGTGTGGAGGAAGACCTATCTTTAGGCACACGGCAGTGCTCAAAAGGGAAGGGCATCATTTGAGATTTTGAATGTCAAATTGGCTGGAATCGAGAGCGGACACCATGTCGCATTTGAAGAGCCCCTGATGTACCTAAACGTGGAACCCCCCCTTTAAATGCACCTTTTTTTTTGGAAATTTAGCCCCCCCAAGGAACCTACTAAATGTTTTGGTGAGCATTTTTGAACCCCCAGGGTTTCCAGAAAGTTATAACGTAGAGCTGTAAATTAAAAAATCATATTTTTTTTAAAAAAAATTATCTTTTTCACCCCCAATTTTTTTTTCCAAGGGTAACAGGACCCCAAAAGTTATTGTGCAATTTGTCCTGAGTATGTTTAAAACCCCATATGTGGGGGTAAAACCACTATTTGGGCGCATGGCAGAGCTCGGAGGGAAGGAGCGCCTTTTTGGGAATACAGATTTTGATGGATGGTCTGCGGGGTGTCATGTTGCGTTTTCAGAGCCCTGATGTGCCAAACAGTAGAAACCCCCCCAAAAGGACCCCATTTTGGAACTAGACCCCCAAGGAATTTTCTGATGTGTGGTGGCACTCTGAACCCCCAAGTGCTTCACGAATTTATAACTTGAGCCGTGGGAAAATAAAAAAAATATTTTTTTTTAACAAAAATGATCTTTTTGCCCCCAAATTTTTTTTTTAAAGGGTAAAGGAAAAAATAGGGACCCAAAAGTTGTTGTGCTATTTGTCCTGATAGCTGAATACCCCATTTGGGGGGAAACCACTGTGATCGCCTTACGCCATCTTTGGGAGGCAGAAGAACAAATCCACAAAAGGTGAAGAATTGGTTTTCTTTTTTTACCGCCTTTCCCTCGTGCGGTAATTAGTGATTAAGCGACTTATTCCTCGGGTCGGTGCATTACAGCGATACCAGATTTACACCCTTTTTTCTGTTTACTTCTGTCACACACTAAAAGACGCTTTTTTTTGGAAGATTTTTTTGTAAGAAATTTTTAAAATTGCCGTATTTTGGACTAAAATTTTTTCCAACTTCGGCGACGAGTCAGTGTGGGCTTTTTTTAAATTTTATTATTTAAAATATTCGGGCACATAACGTTTTTTGAACGCTTCCTAATTAATTTTGTGGAGAAGAATGAACAAAAACCAGAATTCAGGAATTGTTTTTTTTTTTTTTTCCTCCGTTCCGGTGGAAAATTGGTAAGGCATTTTATTCTTCGGGTCACTATGATTGCAGCGATACCCCATTTTATTTTTTTTTATTTTTGGGGTTTTTACACATAAAAACTTTTACGAAAAAAATTTAAATTTTTTTTGCTCACTTTTTCCGCGACTATAATTTTTTTTTTTCGCTGTGATGCTGTATGCGCTTGTTTTTGCGGGACAAGATGACTTTTCGCGGTACCATGTTTATTTATATCCATTTTTTTTATGCGTGTTATTGCACTTTTTCCAAAGTGGTATGGATACCGCTTAGAAAAATATAATTTACTCTTTTTTGTGTTTTTTTTTTAGGCTTTCCGAAGTGGTTAACAGAGTTCGCTTTTTTGATGTAATTTTTACGGACGTGTGTACCAAAATGTGTATTTTTTTGTTTTTTTTGTTTTTTTTTTTATAAAAATGTGTATTTTTAGGGGGAAATTTTTTTTTTTATTTTTAACATTTTTTTTTTACAATTTTTTTTAAAAAAATTTTTTTTTTTTTACCTAGTCCCTTTATGGGACTTTCACTTTTTCAGTTTTGTTGCGGTATTAATGCATGCTTAACCAATGCTGGTATTTCCTAGCTGGATGACCCGGGGGTTGCATGACAACCCCCGGGTCACAAGGCAAGCTGGGCCCGCAATTACATTGCGGAGATCAGATCTGAGGCAAGGGAGCCCCCCGACCCTCTGCCTCCCTCCATGAACCTGCGATCGCGCTTGTCGCAGCAGTCAGGGGGTTAACAGCCAGGGGCGGCGGGACGCCGCCCCGGCTGTATGCAGGAAGCGGGCCCCTACAGCGCTGACTCCCTGCACTGAGGGCCGGAGAAGCTGATATTTCAGCCTCTCCTGCCCGTCGCTGCTGTGTTTGGTCATCAGATTGACTGACCAATCATAGCGTGTGGGGCGGGGACCGACTGCAAAGGTCCCCGCACCTCTTGCCGTGCCTGCAGCTATCATGAAGCTGTCGGCACTGAACACCACGCGTTTTTACACGCAGTGGTAGTTCAAAGGCATATGTGCACAGTCCGTATGGTCAAAAACGAACCCCTGCCATGAGGATAATTGTTTTCCTGGCTAGGTTGAATTCAGCTTGCCTTTCTTCTGTTCCTGCTTCATTCAGAAAGTTACTTTCTGTTTTTTTTATTTCTGTTATGTTTTGGTAGCTGAGGGGGGGCAGGAGCAAAAAACCGCAAAGACACCAAAACCAGAAGGGGTTGGGAACTAATAGGTTTCAGACCCCTAAACTAACCGCACAACTAGAAGCACCGTGGGACGTCCTACGGTGCCCAGACCCCTCGTTACAGCGGAGAGATTAGCTATCCCCTGAATATGGGGAAAAAGGAAAGCTAACGCCCCGGAGTAGAGCCCCAAAGAATAGGAAGCCCCCAACTATAATGGCGGTTAGAAAGAAAAACACGAACACAGACAAAAATAGAAAAGCAAACGCTGGGGCTCAAAAAATGTCTAGATAGGACAGCACAAGAGAAATACGTCTGCAACCCGAAAAACCTAGGAAAAACTCAACTCTTCTGAAATCCAAAAATACTGAGACCACACGGTCTCGACCACCTATATCAGATCTCTGGTGTGAACACGCGCTACCCAGCAGTAAAAAATAACAAGAACTGAGCAAAAGAAAAATACAAAAGAGACCGAGACCAGCACAAGCCCCCAAAGGGGCCCGGCGAACTCAAAAAGCAAGGCAGCAAAACAAGGAAAATCAAACCACAACAAAAAAAACAGAAAGTAATTATCTGAATGTAGCAGGAGACCGAAGAAAGGAAACTGAATTCCAACCTAGCCCAGGAAGAACAACGACACCGGCGAGGATCATGGGGAGGTCCTCACTTTAATCAGGCCATCCCCACCTGATAACCATCATCCAATTGCGGTGGTGGATTTTACTGTTCAACAAGGTTTCAATACCCTCAGCAAACCACCAGAGGGAGCCTCAGCTCCGAAGTGCTCCAAACGTTCACAACAGGGAAGTGCACGCGGCAGTGACCGGACTGTCCCGGGGCCCAAAATAAAAGGGGTATATTTCGGGGATAAATAGGGTTTGCAGCAGAGTGTTCGTGACGCCCCCCTGTGGTTTCTGGTCAGGGGCGACCAGTGTGCATGCAGACCTTGGGCTGATGGTGATGCAGTAAGTGGTTAGTTCTCCCACAGGCAGAGCTTAAATCCAGGGCAGATTAGGATGTAAAAGATGGTGAAGATGTAATGTAGCAGGTGGGTGAGTGTCGCGGGAAGAACTTGAGAGGCCACGTCAGATGCATTTCCAAAGCTTTACTCAAGTTTTGTCTGCAGCAAGGTACCCCTTGGTGCCAGTCCCCCAGGAAAGGAATCCAGCCAATTCTCAGGTAGTGGAGAACATCGTCCAGAGCTCCTGTCAGTATATGCCTCTCCCGGCCGTCTCATGTGCTGATTTTTACTCCTCTTCCTTCCCGCACCACACAATCATGTCCCCAGACCAGCAGCTGCAATCCTTCGATAATGGCCCCCAAGCGTTTTCCTTGATTCTATAAAGCTGCTTTTCCGGAATATAATTGTGGTTTGTTGGCTGTGACCCCTAAAGTTGCCCAGTGTCGGCTTGCTAGCTGAGTCCTTTACCCCCACTAGGCTAGGGACGAGACCCTTTTGCGACCTGGATTTTTCCCGCTAACCCGTCAGCCTGAAATAGCCCCGGGTGCCTCGCCAGCCCTGCCTCTGGAAATCCCTTTCCCCTCCAGGGAACTCCTTCTGTCCTTTTGTTGTCTAGCAGTCCTCCAGACAGGAGACTGCTGTCGGTTCTACTCTTCCCGCCTTCCCCTATGGGAAGGTTTCTATTACGTCTTTTCCCTTCTTCCCCCCGAGAAAAACTCTTCCCTTTTTTCCCCCCAATTCTTTCTGAACCCACAAGCTCCACCCCCCTTCTAACCACCTTTCCTAGCCAGCAGGGAAAAGTGGAACTTTGAAGGGTGTTGTGGATGCAGGTTGTGTTTAGAGCCAGGTTCAGTGTCCATTCACCCGAAAGAGGGATACCACACCCCTGGTTGAGGTGCAGTACCTCTGTGGCGCTGGACCTCAGGGGGGCCCACCCCTTTCATTGGGAAAAGGCACCCATAGCACAGGCCCTCGCCTCTCCACCTCCTCAAATTACCAGTAATGATGGTCAATTAGAAATCCACAACATCCAAACAGTAGAGGGATGATGGTGCTGTGGTTATGAGGATGCTGGTAAATGCGATTACAGGGCCCCAGGATGGTCCCAGTGGCATTCCGCTGCTCCCTGCTCCCCTGGCGGAAGGAAGTCAAAAATCCCCTAACGGCCTTGATGCACTGTGCAGCATTTCTGTTGTTTTGGCCGCAGACCTTCGGCACAGTATCTAACTACAGTACAGCAAATGTTTTATCCTCAGATAGAGGGGTGGACCCCCCGAATATTCGGGTCCGGCGGGTTTGACCAAACGGTTGAAAAAGTGCAGGTTTGGATCCCCGAACAGTACCCGGACCTCTTATTTGAATGGGGCCCAAACATTAGTTTTTTGCCACGCTGTCATGTATGTAAAAGACAGCGTGAGCGCTCGGGGTTGACCGACACCTGCCTCTGTAATAACATGAGAAAAAAATCAAGCGGGGGCCCCTGGCCTCTGACGGGGAGTAATGTTTTCAGCCAATCAGAGACCCCGGTTTTTCTTGTGCGTATTAAGCATGAAAACCCCCCCCCCCCGTTCGGGCCGGGGAAACCCAAACAGTAACCCCAAAAATTTCCCTTTTAAAAATCTGTGTTCGGGGTCTTTCAAACAGTAGTTGTTCATTCATACCCCAAAAATTTACTGTTCATTCGCTATTTCTACTCAATATTTATTAAACTGGGAACATGATTCAAGCGTCACTGTTGAAAAAGTCACGGGTGTTATTCTGTCAATAAAGAAGTCCGGGTTCCAGAGTGGGGAGCATAGGTGGCATGGACAAAAAAGGGAAGTAAAACTTCTTTCTTCTTTTTTTAAAGAGAAACCTCATTTTAAATTTTTTTCAGAAAAAAAAATAGTGCACTTGAAAATAAAATCAAGATTTTATTCAGAATCACTTTTTTCCCCCTCATTCACTATCAAAAAAATTTCAATTATGGGTTTTAAAAATTTATTTTTTAAATACTGATATACGAGTGAAAATCAAAAAAATTGCAAAAATAAAACTTTATAAAAAAAAAAAGAAAGAGAAGGGGGAAGTTTAAAAATTTGGGCCCCAACGAGTCCCCTTTCCCCCCCCGCAGCATCGTTTCCTCTTCCTGGGAGGTAAATAAGGCGCACGCTCCCAAAAAGGCCGGGTCACACTGGCGATGTGATGCGGGGTTGTCGCACGATAACTCCATCACACCCGGGGCGGCCGCCCCTTCGGCCCGAGTGTCGGCTGCAAAAAAATACATGCAGCCGCACCTCGGGTCCGAGAGCGGGGGCCCGGGCCGGGGGTTTATCGAGTTAGGGGTGCGAAAACTGCACACATCCCGTGTGACGCGGCCAACTCTTTTAAAGGGCGTGAAGCTTCTGAAAAAAACCCCAGGGAATACCTGGGGAATCTGTATTTAA
>JARQOD010000001.1:938100102-938143388 GCA_033576555.1 Oophaga sylvatica
TTTTTTCCGCGATTTTCCTCAGTTAAACCGCGAAAAAAACGCAAGCATTAAGCATTCTATACTTGTTAATTGATTGCGCATGTTTTGTACACATGTTGCGGTATTTTCCGTGAAAAAAACGCTTCGCGGAAAATCTAGCAACATGTTCATTAATTTAGCGTAACCGCGGTGATTCCGCCGCCATAGGAATGCATTGAACCGCTTACTTTCCGCATGTGGCTATGCCCACTATGCGCAATGTAAGCGGTTCATGTGCGGATGGTACCCAGGGTCTGGAGCAGAGGAGACTCTCCTCCAGGCCCTGGGTACCATATCCCTGGTAAAACAATAATTAAAATAAAAAATAATGATAGTTCTCACCTTCCGGCGTCCCACGCAGCTTTCCCGCCTTCAGCGACGCTCCCGGCAACTTCCGGTCCCAAGAGTCCTTTGCGAGAATCACCCAGATGGCATAGCGGTCTCGCGAGATGCTACGTCATCGGTGTGATTTGTCGCAATGCATCCTTGGGACCGCGAGTTGCCGGGAGCGTCGCTGAGAGGCGGGAAAGCTGCGGGGGACGCCGGAAGGTGAGAATATCATTATTTATTATTTTTTTTATTATTTTTACATTAGATCTTTTTACTATTGATGCGGCATAGGCAGCATCAATAGTAAAAAGTTGGTCACACGTGTCAAACACTATGTGTGACTCGTGTGACCAACCTGTCAATCAGTTTTCCAAGCGATGCTACAGATCGCTAGGAAAACGCTAGCATTCTGCAAGCTAATTACGCTTGCAAAACGCTATTATTCTGGCGGGAATCAGCATACAAAAAACGTGCGTATTTCCTGCGGGAGAAGTGCGGGATTGCCGCGGAAATTTCCGCTGGCAATTCCGCAACGTGTGAACTTAGCCTCAAAGTTTTGTTAGGTGGTTTGGTGTGCAACTGTATGTTGCCAGGTCCCCCTTCCCTAGACTATTAGTGTCCCGTGTCCCATATCCTGAGTAGCTGTTAATTCGCCATAGTTGCCCTTGTTTTCCTGTGACCGCTTCAGCGGTGTCCGTACTACGTGGCCGCATCGGCGGTACCTGTCTGCCGAAAACCCAGGCCAGAACTGTGAACTTATCACTGGCCATCCTGTCTGCACCATGTGAATCTGTCCCTGAGGCCACCTTGTCTGTACAGGGAGATCCTGTCTCAGTGGCCATCCTGTCCATACAGTGTGAACTTGTCCGAAGTGGCCGTCCTGTCTGAACTTGTCCCAAGAGGCCATCCTGTCTGAACTTGTCACAAGAGGCCATCCTGTCTGAACTTGTCACAAGTGGCTGTTCTGCTCTGTCTGAGAAGCAGAAGTAACATCTCTGCCCTTTGGGGTCAGTACCTATGGCCGGACGTCTCCCTGGAGTGGCCCCTGGCACCTGTCGTACAAGTCTGACCTCACTACTAGAGGCTCCAGCTAACATCAAGGTAGCTGCTTGGTCATGCTCCTCCAGGGTAAGTCCGGTCCATGGCACAGTGGGTCCACAAACCATGTGAGCCATCTAATAGGGTAACAGTGTCCTGCTATAGCAGGGACATTCCCTCAATAAAGGGTTAGGTATATGGATAGACGAGCATTTACATACACTAGTACAAATTACTCCCAACTTTGTAAAAGATACCACCATGATATTAAAAACCTTGAATTGCAATAAATGGGATAGAGATTGTGTATTTATAATGTGCGATGTCACTAATCTCCATTCTTGTATTCCACACCACCTTGCAGTAAAAGCAGTTGAATGCCATTTAAACCGTTTTAGTGTATATAAAGACATAACATTTTATTGTCATGGCAGTTGAATATCTATTAACACAATATTTTTTTCTTTTTAGTAAAGAATATTTTTTGCAGACAGAAGGAGCACCAATGGGGTCCCCATCGTTAGCTATTTTATTTGTTTCCTGGTGGGAGAAATTCCATATATACCCAGACACCAATTCTTTTTTGTGATAATCTTATATGGTATGGCTGCTATGTTGAGCATATCCTCATGGTATGGAAAGAAGACCTAGCAACCATACCAAATTTTGTAGAGTATCTGAATTCAAATGATGTTAATTTGAAGTGTACAGCTTTGTTTTCTGATAAAATCATTCAATTTCTTGACATTGAGTTGTCGGGTGATGTAGATTTGGGTATTGTTCACACTTCCATGTATAGGAAACTGGTCAGTGGCAATACTCTCCAAAGGGCAGACAGCAGCCACCCAGACAATAGAATCAGAGAAATCCTGTTTGGGGAGTGTCAGGACTCAGTTGTCGGGTGTCCCGTGACCAGGGACTCCTTCCCTGTCCCTAATGCTATGGGTGCCCTAGCTCACTCTGTTCCCCAGATTACTTCTGATGATGAAGACGCTGGGGCCATGTACCTTGCCTTAGCTCCTGAATCCGCTCTCAGCCTGTACCCTTCCCCCACCCAGGAAAGAGGGGAGTAGTAGTGAACCGTAATACATCAACCAGACTAACAAGGTAATGCAAACAAGGGTAACGAAAAATATCAAACATAAGAATATACACACATAAACAACAGAGGAATGCACCTGGGAATGGAGGATGGGGTTAAACAAAGTAGGAGAAGAAAGAGAATTATCACACACTCAAAACCTAGAAACAGTCACAGATAAATCTACCAATCACTTTCTCCAATAATAACCAGCAACAACCTTCAGTCATGCAGCAAAAGCTAGCTCTGGCAATGAGTGCTAGCCAGGACCCTGATTATATAGGAAATGGAAGTGGCTAACAGTGCACAGCTGAGAACTTTAAGCAGGAAAGCTTCCACCATTTTATATGAAGGTGAAGTGCTTCTAATCAATGCAGAAATAGGAGAAATCAGACCCTGCTGTAATGTATGTAGTACAGTTCATATAGCGTCTTGTGCTTGGGTGCGATGAAAACACAGGAGTCACAGGTTTGATATAGAAAAGTCCTGTATTACTTCATACAAGTTGGCAGAAATAGTCACACAGTTTGCAGACACAGAAACAGGAGACACAGCAGGCCAGAGTAATCCAAGCTCAGCAATCACTCTCCAATACAGATTCAGGATCTTCTTCTCTGTTACCGTAAGTCCATGCAAACGTGGGTCTTTCAAAGAGCAGGGTTCAGAGTCCACAAGTGCTTCAGAGTTCCTCAGTAGGAATAGCTGGAGTACAAGGTCCAAGGCTTACAGGAGTCAAGTCACAGGTTCACTGCAGGCTAGATTCTGAAGCACTGATTGCTCAGCTGTGGCTGCTTAAGAAGCAAAGGAGAGAATCAGGGCAGGAACATGCAAGCTGGAAACTCCATTTTGACTGAGGGCAAGATAGCTGCAGCAAGACAGAAAGTAAAATGGCTGACGAACAAACTGAGTTTCAGGAATATATACATAGAACCTTACATTACTCCCCCTTAAGGACAACCTCCGGATGACCTCAGACCAGGCTTGTGTGGGTACCTCTGATGAAACTGACGGAGCAAGCGAGGAGCATTAACGTTATTGACCGGTTCCCATGAGTTGTCCTCCACTGGGTAGCCCTGCCATTTAATCAGATATTGTAACTGATTTCTATACAACCTGAATCTAAAATCCTTTCCACCACAAATTCTTCCTGACCATCGACTAGCACTGGGTCAGGGCAAGGAGAGGAACGTCCAGGAAACGTATTGGGTGTCGCAGCCTTTAGTAGGGATACATGAAAGACAGGGTGGATTCTCATAGTTCTGGGCAGTTGAAGACGACAAGCAACGGCACTTATAATTTTACTGATTTTATAGGGTCCAATGTACTTATGTCCCAACTTAGACGATGGAATCCTTAACTTAAGATTTCTGGTTGACAGCCAGACCAAGTCTCCTACCTTGAAAGCTGGTGCAGGTTTACGAAATTTATCTGCTGCTTTCTTGTACCTTTCTTGAGCCGATTCCAGATTTTCCTTTAGAAGATCCATATTCTTCTGTAAAGACGTGATTCTTTCAGCCACTGCTGGTAAAGGCGTTTCTATGGGAAATCGTGGTAGAATGTTAGGATGATAACCTAGATTAGAGTAAAAAGGAGACTGTTTAGTGGAGGCACTCTGAGAGTTGTTATACGAGAACTCAGCTAATGGAAGTAGATCCACCCAATCATCCTGTAGGTGGCAGATAAAGCAGCGGAGATACTGCTCCAGGGTTTGATTGGTTCGTTCGGTCTGTCCATTAGTCTGGGGATGAAAAGCAGAAGAAAGGTTTACTTTAATGTCCAATGCTGCACAGAAATTTTGCCAAAACCTAGAAGTGAATTGCACCCCTCGATCCGAAATAACCTCATCCGGTACTCCATGTAAGCGAAACACATCTTTAATCATCAAATCTGATGTCTGTTTTGCAGTGGGTAAGCCGACACAAGGGATAAAATGAGCTGCCTTTGTTAGACGGTCAACCACCACTAGAATGGTGTTCTTCCCCTGAGAGGTTGGTAACTCCACAATGAAGTCCATAGAAATGGATCCCCACGGGCGGGACGGGGTGGGAAGAGGCTGTAACAGACCAGTTGGTGAGGAGCGAGGTGTTTTGCATCTTGCACAGACCTCACATGAAGTGACATAATTCAAAACATCCTTCCTGCAAGTGGGCCACCAAAAGAAACGAGAAAGAAATTCCTGTGTCTTTAGAATTCCTCTATGCCCAGCTATCTTGGAATCGTGAATGAGTTGCAATACTCTAATCTGACTGTTTCAGGAATATACAGCGTTGTCCCTGAATCCACACACCATTCTTAAAGACAAGACTTACGTCCCTTGGGGGTTGTGCCAAAAAGGAATCCGCATGGTATGCTTCCTTGATGTCCTTAAGTAGGTCTTGATTATGAATTACTCCTAGGAATCTAGAGTCAGGAAGAATAGTCTTAGGAGGAGTAATTGGACGTGTCTCTGCTGAGTAAATCCTAGAGAGTGCATCAGCCTTTCCATTGCGCGATCCTGGTCTATAAGAGATGATAAAATTAAATTGGTTTAAGAAAAGATTCCAGCGAGCCTGGCGAGGAGTCAGGCACTTAGCCGACCTGATAAACTCAAGGTTACGATGGTCTGTCAGGACGACTATTTGCTGTGCAGCTCCCTGAAGAAGGTGTCTCCATTCTTTGAAGGCGGCAATAATGGCCAACAACTCTCTATTGCCCACATCGTAGTTCCTCTCAGCCGAAGACAACTGCTGGGAAAAGAAGGCACAGGGATGCAAGACATTCTTCTCACCTGTTCTCTGAGAGAGTATAGCTCCAACGGCACAGTCTGAAGCATCCACCTCTATTATGAAGGCAAGCTCGGGGTTGGGATGTACTAGGATAGGTGCAGTGGTAAATTTATCTTTTAGACGGGAAAATGCTTCCTGGGCTTGGGGAGTCCAGGAAAACCTAGACTCTTTCCGGGTAAGTTGAGTGATAGGTGACACTACCTCAGAGAAATTTCTAATGAAACGTCTATAGAAGTTGGCAAACCCGATGAAGCGCTGTACCTCCTTCACATTTCTAGGACTTGGCCAATCCTTGATGGCTTGGGTTTTGCTTCCATCCATACTAATTCCTTGTGTAGACAGTACATACCCCAGAAATTGAATTTCGGTCCTATGGAATTCACACTTTTCAAGTTTGATGTAAAGATGATTTTGTCTTAGACGTTCCAAGACCATTCTCACATGTCCATGATGTTCCTCTGTGGAGTTAGAAAAAATTAGAATATCATCCAAATAAATTACCACGAATGTATCTAGGAGATCCCTGAAGATGTCATTCACCAAGTGTTGGAAAGTGGCTGGGGCGGTACTCAGACCAAAAGGCATAACTAGATATTCAAAGTGTCCATAGCGTGACCTGAATGCAGTCTTCCATTCATCCCCAGGTCTAATACGGACTAAGTTATAGGCCCCACGAAGATCTAGTTTAGAAAAAATTTTGGCATGTCGCACTCTCTCCAATAACTCAGGGATTAAAGGCAATGGATAACGGTTTCTAATAGTAACCTTATTGAGTTCCCTATAGTCTACGCATGGTCTCAGAGATCCATCTTTCTTCTTTACAAAGAAGATGGGTGCACCTGCAGGAGATGAAGAGGGGCGTATGAAGCCCTTGGCTAGATTTTCATCTATGTAATCCTTTAAAGCCTTTAGCTCGGGCCCCGCCAGGGGTAGATCTTACCAAAAGGTATTCTGCTCCAGGCAATAATTCAATTGGACAATCATATGGACGGTGAGGAGGAAGCTGGTCAGCGTTCTTCTTGTCACATAAATCCACATAGTCCTGGTATACAGCTGGTAGTTCAGGGACTGACATGATTCCTTTAGGAACAGAGCAAGCTGAAACTTTTGGACTCATCTGTTTCTCTGGAAAGTGTAATTCCTTGGTCTCCCAGTTAATGGTAGGATTCTGAGCCTGCAGCCATGGTAGCCCTAGAATAATGGGAAAGTGGGGAGAAGAGATAAGCATAAAGGACAGTTTCTCTTGATGATCTTTACCCATAAGAACCCTCAAAGGCTCTGTTTCCTGATCCACTGGTCCAGAGGTCAGCAGGGAGCCATCCACAGTTTCCATCTGTACTGGAGTAGCCTTCTTCACTGAACGTATTCCCTGTTTCAGAGCAAAGGAGACATCCATAAAATTTCCACTTGCCCCTGAGTCGATCATAGCAGAGCTAGACACCCAAGCTGAGTCAACCCAGAGTTTGATGGAAAGAAAGCAATGAGAATTGTTTTTCTTACAACTCAGCTGGGACACCGCTGAGGAAACTTGAAAAATGGCAGCGTTTACACAGTCAACGTCCTCAGAGGTAACGGAGTTTAAGTCCGAGAAATCAAGATCTGTTGCTGCAGATCTCTCTGGAGCCTGAGGCTCGGACCTGACAGATCCCCTCTCGCAACACTCACAATGAATGAGTGCTGCAGTAGTCTTACGAGAACGGCTGGGGCAGTTTATAATGAAGTGCCCTGACTTACCACAATAGAAACATAGATTCTCCTTAAAACGATGTTCCTTGCGTGCATCACTAACCCGTCGTTGTAAAGAGTCTACCTGCATGGGTTCAGGTTCAGGTTCCCGTGTAATCCTACTCAAAGGTTCCTTAGCTGGAGAGGAAGGTAGGAAAAGGTTAGTACGATTGCTTTCGAACCATCTCTCTTGCCTGCGTTCAGTCAGACGAGTATCAATACGGATGCAGTAGTTAATAAAGTCACCTAACGCAGTGGGAGGGTCGGCACGAGCAAGTTCATCCTTAATCAGTGGAGATAACCCCTTTCGAAAAATAGATTTTTTGGCGGAACTGTCCCAGGTGGTATCAAGGGCCCATCTCCTGAAATCCAAGGCATATTCAGCTACCGAGTGCTTACCTTGGCGCAAAGCTAACATGGCTGCTTCAGCTGTTGCACCTCGATTGGGGTCATCAAACACCTGCCCCATGGCTGAAATAAAATCATCAAGGTGATTCAAACAATCATCCTCAGTCTCAATCAGAGGGTTTGCCCACATTAAAGCCTTGTTGGTAAGCAACATAATTATAGTAAGCACCTTAGATCGTTCAGTGGGAAATTGTGAAGCATGTGCAGAAAAAAAAAGATTGCATTGATTAATAAATCCCCTGAATTTCTCACGTTCACCGCCAAAACGAAAAGGGGGCAACTTGGGAATCCCAGCACTCGGGGCTACGGCAGGAGCCTGGACTCGCCCCTCTAGAACCTCAATCCTGGCTCGCAAATCCTGGGTAGTCTGTCCAACCACTTGCAAATTGTGATTATTGAGGTCCTGTAGATTTGTAAAACGGGTCTTTATATTCTGCAAATCTGCAAGGATATTATCAGTCACTCCGCAAAGTTCCTTTATGCGGGCCTCCATTTTCCAGATCTTTTAAGACAGGATTACTGGAAGAAGAGGAGAGAAAAAAAAAAACAATAGTGTTCACCTGTGGCAACACTGCAGAGAGGAAAAAAAAAATTAAGGGAACTGCTCACCTGGAATGGTTGTGAGAAGTCAAAACCACTATCATCACGAAAGTTTCAACCAGACATCTGATATCCAGAGTTACAGCAGACAAAAAAGAGAAAAGAAAGGAAAAAAAAAAAAAAAACAATAGTGTTTACCTGTGGTAATACTGCAAAAAGAAAAAACTTAAGGGAATTGCTCACCTGGAATGGTTGTGAGAAGTCACAACCACTGTCATCACAGAAAGTACAACCGGACGTCTGATATCCACAGTACAGCAGACACAGCCTTCCAGACCCAGCAGACACTAACGTTTTGGCTTCAGAATCTTGTAATGTATGTAGTACAGTTCATATAGCGTCTTGTGCTTGGGTGCGATGAAAACACAGGAGTCACAGGTTTGATATAGAAAAGTCCTGTATTACTTCATACACGTTGGCAGAAATAGTCACACAGTTTGCAGACACAGAAACAGGAGACACAGCAGGCCAGAGTAATCCAAGCTCAGCAATCACTCTCCAATACAGATTCAGGATCTTCTTCTCTGTTACCGTAAGTCCATGCAAACGTGGGTCTTTCAAAGAGCAGGGTTCAGAGTCCACAAGTGCTTCAGAGTTCCTCAGTAGGAATAGCTGGAGTACAAGGTCCAAGGCTTACAGGAGTCAAGTCACAGGTTCACTGCAGGCTAGATTCTGAAGCACTGATTGCTCAGCTGTGGCTGCTTAAGAAGCAAAGGAGAGAATCAGGGCGGGAACATGCAAGCTGGAAACTCCATTTTGACTGAGGGCAAGATAGCTGCAGCAAGACAGAAAGTAAAATGGCTGACGAACAAACTGAGTTTCAGGAATATATACATAGAACCTTACACCTGCGTTCTTCTGGCTCCTCTCTGTCACGGTAAACTGTCTTCAACATTTTTTTCAAAATCTGTATTGGTATTCGTACAGAGATTTATTTTCAGTAACACCATGGTCCATCTGCTGAGGTACCTCTAAACCCACTATTAGGGTGTGCCACCATTGTTACAGTATAACTATTTTTATACATGTATGACTGTGTTGCAATGTTTTACCGTCTGAGCCACACTGCAATGCAAAGTTTGAACTTGAGTCTTTTCTACGTTTCACTTCTTAATGATAAGTGATAAGAATACAATATAAAATGTCATTTACTCTTAAGTGCAGCTTTTTGCAGAATCAGAAGTAAACACATTTCTTTAATTTACTTTACAAGTTCTATTTATTAGGTCAATATTGTATTTGAGATTGCAATGAGATGGAAAATATACTGTAGCACAAGACCAAACATAGGCTACTAGTAAACCTGAAGCTATGTAGTCCACCATATCCCAGAGCTCTGGTTTTCCCTGCCCACCACCATTGCTTGGCAGCTTTCTGCTTATACTCAGTGCACATAAAAAGCTGTCAATCAAAGGTGCAAGTGCGAGTTATGCAAATCTCAGCATTTAGCGGAGTAGCAAAGCTGCAGCAGGTGAAACAGTGATTTTGTCAAAACTACAGCAAGCAGCCCAGTAAGGTACTGGAATCAGAGTCTCAGACATAACATTATCTTGATTTCACATAGGGCAGCAAAAATTTGGTGACAGATACTCTATATGTTACGCTTCTGCATCAGGACCTAAAATTTGCCAAACTTGTCAATGTCGGCACTATAGTTTATGTAAAGGAACTTGATGACCCTACGTAACAGATGACATCAGGAGAAGAGGAATCAGACATGTTTAATTTCAATTGCCAATATTTTCCCTCTGAGTAGTGATAAGCAGTAGCCAGAGATGTTTGGCAATTGCCCACTCTCTTTTCCCTACTGAAAAAATGTAGACGTTTGGCCAAATTAAGCATTCATGAGTATGACGGTATGGAAAGAATCAGCCAAAGGAGCTTCCAGCCTACAGTCATTGAAGGTCTATAGGGACATTAAATATTTTAATGGCCCATTTATCCTCTGGCGGTTAATTTGAAAAACACTACCATCATTTCTTCTGATCTAAAGAGAGCAATGGTCAAGTATGACAGATCTATTTTTTATTAAATAACAATAAATTCTGGTGGATTACACTATCCTGCAGCTTTTGGAGTTTGTGTGTTTTTGATGGTAGGAATAATACACAAAACTACAGCATTCTCTGTCAAAAACACCACTGAGCACAAATTTGAATGCACTCTAATGGAGGGTCATCTGTATGTAGACCATCATCTAAATAGCACCACATAATTTGAACCCATAGCTACAAAAGTGAGTAGGACTCTTTTTTAAAGTGCAAACATTGCATGGCTCCAGCGAGAATATGTAGTTCAGTTCTAGGTACCAATCACAAAAAACTAAAACGTCCACAGGTTTGATAAGAAGTGTGGTTGAGACCCTTAAACTAAATGTGTAGTCAACAATTGACCTATTGGCTGAGACGTTTTTATATTAAGCATATTTTTAACTTTACTTTATCAGCAATAGACTGACTCAGCACCTATCTTGTGTATTGAAGCATCTAACGTGCTCACATCATTGTGGTGGGAGGTGAAGCAGGAGGAGCTGAGACATTACTTATTGTGATTTGTGGATCCTGTGTTATTGTAAGATGCCCAAGCAAGGTAGTCCTGGGCTAACGTCTGTTCCCACTCGCTTTGGCATCCTACAGACAACTCGTGTCCCAGTCCCGGTGTGCTGCTGTGTGTGAGGTGCATCACACTTAAGGGTATGCCACACTAAGCGAGATCGCTAGCGAGATCGCTAATGAGATCACTACTGCGTCACCATTTATGACGCAGTAGCGATCTCGTTAGCGACTTAGCTGTGTGTGACATGTAGCAGCGATGTGGCCCCTGCTGAGATGTCGCTGATCGCTTATGAAAGTTCTGAGCCGTTTTTTGGTCGTTGGTGTCCCGCTGGTGAGCCTGAATCGCTGAGTGTGACACCCTTTATGAACGACTTCACCGGCATCGCAGGTGGGACTAGGTTTTCCCAACGACCGCAGAGGTTGTTATACAGATCGCTGATGAGTTGTGTTTGGAATCACAGATCGCTGATGAGTTGTGTTTGGAATCTAACTAGCGATCACATAGCGATCGCACTAGCGATCTCGCCAGGTTAAGTCGTTGTCGTGATCGCTGGTGCGATCGCTAAGTGTGGCAGTGCATTTACTTTAGGGCTGCAGGCCTCTTCTTCTGAGTCTAGGAATCCCTCTTCTGGAACCAGGGCAGCAATTAATCCAAGAGACACGAGGTTCATAAAATCAACCAAACTTTTATTTGGTGAATGGCAGTATTTACAGGCAGATATAGAGGATCACCTCCAATGGGTTGTCATCTTTCCCACAGGTACCAGATACAATTTCAGCCCTGGCTCTCGTCATAGGTAGAATGTCCTTCTCACTGGCTTCTCTAGCCCTAGGGGATCTTCTCCGCCACTAGCAGTATATTAGGATTGCAGTACCTTCCACCCCATGTAGTCTGAGTCCATCTTTCCCTGTAGCCTCACAGGCTGAGTGCGCCCCAGACACCCAATGTCCATCTCGAGGTACCCTCAGGCCATTACACGGAATCACAGCGTATTTTCAGCAATCCACTGCCCTGAGTATTAGACCCTTTTCTGTCCCTAGCAGTCTCTGACTTAAGTCTGCTTCTTAACACACTGCTTTCCACACAATGACTTGTCACTTCCTGAACTTGGCAATAATTCTCAGTTCACCCTCCCAAACTGGGTCAGCCATTACACTTAACCCTGTTTAAACTAACTGCAGCCCCAGTGGGCGTCATCCTTTTATAATATACATAAACATCAAATACCTTTACCCCTTTGGAGTGTCTGGGAGCAAACTATCAGCTCCATCACTCCTACATTATCATCTGTGTATAGAGGTGTTAACTGTTATTGAAATCCTCCTTCTGATGATGAGACTTCTGAAAACTCCTGAAAGAACAGAAAGTATCATTCTAAATATCCCCAGTGTAATGCTGGTATGTCTGTACCTTGTTTCCCCAGAGTTACTTTGCATGTCTCTGCATTAACCCTTTGCTCCTTTCCCCCTATCCTGCTGGGATACTGTTGTCTGTTATCTGTATGGATGCTGCTCAGTTCCCGGCTCTGCTGCGTAGCCGTACATGTGTTGTGATGTCCCTGCTCCGCTGCATGGCCATCCGAATGTGCGGTCCCTGGGTGCCGCTGTGGAAGCTATCCGCGGGTTGCGAGGTCCCCTGCAGCTGGTGCATGACTTTCCACGTGTGTCCAGGCTTGCAGCCACTGCCAGGTGCCTTAAGCCGCAGTGCCTGTGCCGACTGTGCTGTAATGGTTTCTGTGTGTGCTCAGGGTGCGCGCAGCCGCACCTTCCTTGATTTTATTAGGGCAGTGTGTGTGCTTAATTGCTCTTCCCAGCCTATTGCTGAGGAGCAGCTCTTATATAAAGTTCCTCTTTCCTGTTGGGCATTGCCAGAACTTCGCATTAAGTTCCTGAACCTTGCCATGTGTGTTTGTGTATTCAGCTGCTGCTCTGATTGCGATCAGTTCTGGGAAAGCTGATGCCCTTTGTCCTGTCTTGTGTTTCCGCCTGTTCTGGGGGCAGAATACCCAGATCCGTTTCCATTTGTGTCTTGTTTTCCACCTGCTCTTGGGGCAGAGTACCCTGCTCGCATTTCCTGGAGGCTGAATATCCTAGCCCATTCCTGTTGTGACTTGTTTCCTGAATCCTTGATCCTGGATCTGTTCCTGTACCTGACCTTGTCTGAACTGTGTCCTCTGTGTTATGTTCCTGAAGTCCCTCCGTGTCTGGAACCATGTACCCAGTGGCTGAGTTTCCTGTTGTGAACACACTGGATCTGACTTCTGAGTTTGGGCTCCCTCTGGTGACTGCTGATAGTAATGAAGCTGCTTTGGCTAACAGAAGTCCTTCACCTGGTGGCGATGAGTGGCAATCAGGTGGGACTGACTGGGGAGATATAAGTGAGCTACCTTCCCATGATCCTCGCCAGTGATTTGTTGCTTCCTGGTCTCTTTTGGAAGTGAGCTTGCTTCCTGCTTCTCCTGCAACTTTCAGATAAGTGATTTGCTGTTTATTTCTTGGCATTTGTTTTTGTCTATCTCAGTTTTCTGCCCTTCTGGAGTTTGTACAGCCAGGTTCCCCTGCTGGGGCCTGTGCTGGCCTCTGTTTCTCTTTGCTATTGTTTATGTATTTTCAGTTCCTTGTTATATCAGTATCTGCTCATTTGCTACCAGTTACACCTGAGTTCTGATCTAGCGGGGGAGAGATTGTGTGGTCTCATAATTTTTGCATATCAGACTGGTTGGAGTTTTTCTTAGAGTTTTTGCTGGATTGCAGACAGTATTCTTTCATGTTCTGTTCTATCTAGATAGTTTGGGCCCCAGTATTTGCTCGGTCTATTTTCAGCCTGTGTTTGTATTTCATCTTGTCTCACTGTCAATATATGTTTGGGGGCTACCTATTCCCTTGGGGGCTCTACTCTGGGGCAGTTAGCTTTTCCCTTTCTGTCTTTAGGCTTAGTTGTCTCTCCGGCTGTGTCGAGGCATCTAGGGCACTGTAGGCACGTCCCACGGCTGCTTCTAGTTGTGCTGTCAGTTCAAGGGTCTGCAATCTGCTAGTTACCAACCTCTCTCGGTGTATGGTTGCCTAGGCTATTTTGTCTACTGTCCTCCTCGGCAACCAAATCATAACAGTTTCCTTGTAACTGATGTCCTGTGACCTAACCTGGGTTCATCTGTTAAATATGGAGTCCGGTGTTTATGCTGTGCATTTACTATTCTGTGCTCAGCTTGCTATGCAGTGCTAGCTCCGTCCGGCTCCAGTCTAACCCGGCAGTGCTTGCACCATAACGCTTGAGTTCCTTCCTAGGTCCGATGCCCGGAGCCTGATGACCGTAGTTTGGAGCCTGACGACCGCTGCCTGGTGCCTGGAGATCATGTCCGATGTCCGGAGTCTGGCTACCGCTGTCTGGGACCCGGAGCCCAACCACCACTGCCTGGTCCTGTGCCGTCCGTGTCTCAGCTGATGACCTGAGTTGCCATGCCGGTGTTCCTGAATCTACGCTGTCCGTGTCAATGACCGGAGCAGTCACACTGTTGTTCCTGGTCCTGAGCCTGTGTTCCGATGTCCTGCTGGTGTCCTTGATTTCCTACCTGTGTTCCTGATGTCCTGCCTGTATCCAGATGTCCTGCCTGTATCCAGATGTCCTGAGGTCCTGCCTGTATCCAGATGTCCTGAGGTCCCCCCTATATCCAGATGTCCTGCTGTCCAGCCTGTGTCCTGATGTCCAGCCTGTGTCCTGATGTCCAGTCTGTGTCCTGATGTCCTGCCTGATGTCCTGATGTCCCGATGTCCTGCCGGTTCCCCGTGGTCCACCCTGCGAAGACATCTGTCCTGGGTCGGTGTCTGATGTTCTCCTGCTGAGCATGTGCTATGCCTGAGAGAGAGGCCGTCCTACTATGCCCGTGCCAAATAAACCTGGACTCCATCAACCCATGATGACCCCTGCCATCGTCTGAAGTCTGTCCAAGGTCGGTGTCTGATGTTCTCCTGCTGAGCCTGTGCAATGCCTGAGACCTGAGAGAGGCCGCCCTAGTATGCCCGTGCCAGATAACCCTGGACTGCATCAACCCGTGATGTCCTCCTGCCTTCGTCTGTTATCTCGAGACGTGTACCTTTCCCTGATGAGCGGAATCGTGAGCCTGGCATTATGTTCTGTTTATGTACTGTGTTTGTCTTCAAGTAAACTTTATGTTTCTTTATACCTGAAGTTGTGCGGTGTTGTCTAGTCCTGCAGGTCGCCATCTTGCCCACATGCTCAGCTGCCACAGATCCCCGGTCGTTGCCCTACACTAGTTCGGGTAGGCCCGGGTCCCTTCTATGGTCCAGTGGGTCCACATTCCTATACCATCTGGGACGCATGCCCCACGTCGCGGTCTGACGGCATGGGAGCATTCGGTAGGCAAGCTATGCCATGTCCCGATGCCCCGAAACCGGGAAGTGTAACACCCAGTAGCCAGTGTGCAAATTGCAAGTTTTCTATATTTATACAGATTGTCCAATCGATATAGGGAAGATAAGGAATAGCAGTTGAAATAAGCAGCTGACTGCAGAGTCTAGCAGTGGCTCTTCACCTCTGCTAATCAAAAGCTCATTAATTCTTGGACTTGGCTTATCAGAGAGTTAATGTGTATGGGGAAGTTGGGAGAGCTCTCTCATGTGTATGGCCTGCTTCAAAGATAGAATTTAATCAGTCTGTCAGAACAGACATTTCACAAAGGCCATGATCAATATAAATATAGAAATGACTATCGGTAGATGCAGAGAATCTAAAGCAGAGGACCTCAAACTACGGCCCGTGGGCCACATGCGGCCCGCCAAGGACATTTATCTGGCCCCTGGGCCCAGCCGACATTGAACTTCACTATAATTGAATGCCGACGGGCTCTGTAATCGCAGGCGGAACGACGAGGGGGCGAGGTAAGGCGATGTGCGGCCCTCCGTATGCAGCACATGCCGCCTGTGCCAGAAGAAGTCGAGCGCACCTCTTCAGAGTGGGGGACATAGGTGAATACTGGTATTTTTTTAATATTTTTTTTTAACACCGGGTCCAGTCTATTATGCCAAATGGGGACCTATGCTGCCTATTGGGGACCTGTGCTGCCTATTGGGGACATTTACCTGCCTATTGGGAACTATGCGGCCTATTGGGGACCTATACTGCCTATTGGGAACATTTACTTGCCTATTGGTGACTATGCTGCCTATTTGGGACTATGCTGCCTATTTTGGACATTTACCTACCTATTGGGGACTATGCTGCTTATTGGGGATCTATACTGCCTATTGGGGACATTTACCTGCCTATTGGGGACTATGCTGCCTATTGGGAACATTTACCTGCCTATTGGGGACCTATGCTGCCTATTGGGGACTCTAGCACCATACTAGTCTGAGCCTGAGGTAAAAGCGGAGTTCCATCAATATGGGCACTGGTGACGCTGAAATGATATGGACTCACAAGGCTGCATTGATGGACACTGATCAGACATTGGATAAAGGGTGGTGTGCAGATGAGAAGTCCAGCACTACGTTCAGAAGCTTGCACAAAGCTCGCCAGAATTTCCTTTTCCGCTACCCTCACTTTTGTATGATTGGACACCTCGGTCAGATACGATGTGACAGGGAACCTCGTGAAGACAGAAGATATGCTGGATGAAATTCTGCGCAAACTCTGGAGTGGACGGAAGGCCCAACAAAGGGGTAAAATGTGCCATTTTCGAGAAGTGATCCACCACTACCCAGATGATGGAACAGCCCAAGGACGCAGGAAGGTTGGTAATAAAGTCCATGACCATATGCTGCCAAGGCACGGAGGGTACAGGAAGTTATAGGACTTGCCCAGACGGGAGTTGCCTAGGAGTGTTGTTGTGGGCACAGGAAGAATAGACGGAAATGAACTCCATAATTTCCTTATGCATGGTAGGCCACCAAAAGTGACGCGGTATGAGCTGCAATATCTTTCTCTGCCTGGCAGGAGTGCCTCCAAAGCAGAACTTGCTTATCTTCTGATTCTGACACCAAGGTCTTTCCTGAAGGAATTTGGAACAAATTTACCGTAGCCACAGTAACTATCTTGGACGGCTCGTTAATAAGTTGAGGTTCCTCCGGTTGGTTGCTGGGCAGAAAGGAAAGTGCAACAGCCTTGAAGTTATTGTCAACTGGCCGCAAACAGAGAACAAAATCAAAACTGTCAAAAAATAGCAACCACCTAGCCTGGCGCAGGTTCAGTCTTTGTGCTGACTGCAAATAGGCCAGGTTCTTATGGCCTGTGTAAATGACGACAGGATGGACTGCCTCCTCGATGGCCTGCTCCCTCAATTGACTGCTCCTCTAGAGCCATTTTAATTGCCAACAACTCTCGTTTTCCAATCAAGTAGTTGCGCTCCGGGACAGAGAAGGCCTTGGAAAAAAAAACTACAGATCACCATACGGCCAGAGGGGGACTTTTGGGTGAGAACTGCATTGCCCCAGAAGATGAAGCATTTACCTCTAAAAAGAATTGTTTGTTCACTTACGGTAGATGAAATACTGGAGCAGAGGAAAAGGCTTGTCTGAGAGAGAGATAAGGTTCTCAGCTCTGGAGTCCACACTTTGAATCAGCACCCTTATGGATCATAGCGGAGATTACAGCAGTCCAGGATGAAAAAAGCATAATGAATTGTTGGTAGTAATTGACAAATCCAAGGAATCACTTGAGGATAAGAGACACTTTTTCCAAATCTATCTACAGGCCCATTTCCGTGACGATATAACGTAGGAAAGGAAGAGAAGATCCCCCTATAATCCTCTATAATTAATGCAACCCCTAATCAATGCAAGTCCAGAGAGTCCCCTCTTTTTTCTTGACAAAGAAGAAGCCAGCTCCTACTGATGTAGAGAACTTCTGAATGAATCCTCTTACCAGAATTTCCTTAACATACTCAGACATGGCTAGGGTCTCTGCCTGGGACAGGGGCCTCGTTGAGGATCCGGGAAGCAGGTCTGTAGGGAAGTCATATGGCCTATGTGGAGGTTGCGTCTCTGCTTCCTTCTTGTCGAAGACGTCAGCATATGACCTGTAAGCGGATGGTAATTCTGACATGGAAGATGGTGAGACCAGCGTCCGGACAGGTTGTACAGGTAGAAGACATTTCTCAGGACAACACTGTCCACAACTTAGCAGTAGTAGTAGGGTGGAGGGAAATGGATGTTTCGGAAGCTTACAACATTGTAAATCGCTGGATCAATGGTTCAGCTGGAGTTCATCCTGAAGGTGCCACACCTGCTGGTGATCACAGACAAATAGTGGAGGAAAGAGAAGTACGTATATTGGCACATCCAGTATATAAATAAAATCTGTCTTAATTGAAAAATAGATTTAAACCATAATAAAATGAAACCTTAGGGAACCTCAACATAGCACCTTTTAGAATGGATTCATGCATGAAGATCCATGGAAGACCCAGGATAAGTGGATGAGACAGACTGGGAAGCACATAGAAGGTGATCTTCTCTGTCACGGGGTTACCGCAACGGATTGGAGCCCGAAGACCACAGCATCTGGTGGCTCCTACTCCACCACTGAGAAGAAGCACTTCTCCAGTGTATTAAGCATGTTTATTTCTTTCAGCAAAACAGGGGTTTATCGGCCATGTTGGAAATTCCTGCATTCAGCTGTGCTTTGATAGCCCCTCCTTTCCCCTATAAAATCGGGCTCGATTACCAAGTCCTTGTCTGAGTTAGCAATTGCTGCAAGACATAGGAGTGGGAGACGTTGGTTTTGTGAAGGAGTGCGGGAGGAATTTATTAGCCACTGTTGCCTGGTTTGTACACTTGGAAATTCCTTATTCTTCCTTGTTTTGCTTTCTTTCCCTTCCCTACACACCCTGGTGAATATATCTGTTATATGTGATTGTATATTTGTGTGTGGAGTTTTCAGTTTACCCTTGTCTTTGTTGCCCTGTCTGTCGGGTTGGTATGCTGCGGTGCACAGTAGCGCCCCCTCTTCCCTGTGTGTGGCTAATCTAGGATATAGGGCAAGGGCGGAAGCCCCGGCATCTTCAACATCTGAAGAATCCTGGGGAACAGGGCTAGCTAGGACACCCCCTATTGTTAGGGCCAGGAAAGGTGCCCCTGGTCTCAGGTCACTTGCCAGTCGAATCGTGACATTCTCAGTGTGCTGCATTCCTATCCGGAGCTCTATTTGCTCAGTGATCACCTGATCGGCTTTGGATAGAGGCCTCCCATCGACAGATGACACCAACAAAGGATTCTGAATTTGTCAAATGGTCATCTGGTAATGATCTAAAACAGCTTGCTGCATAAAATTCCCTGCCACACTGGAATCCAAGTACGATATCTCAATGAATCAGGAACCTCCACAAGTCACAGATACGGTAAGGATAAACATTGGAGAGGAATTGCTCTCACCCAGTGTAGCTTTTCCTATGGACCCTAAGCTTGGGAGTTTCCCGGCTTCTTGGGACATGAGTGAATGAAGTGTCCGTGTCTCACCAATAGAAGCACAAGTCCTTGGCAAGACGGATCTCCTGCTACTGCTCAGCCAGCTCCACATTGTCGACTTGCATAGGTTCCATAGATGCTACAGCCGTGGAAAGCTAAGGCATAAGCCGTCTTTGGAAAGATGAAACCAGACAAAACAGTTTTCACTCACGCACCATCTCTCGGAGCACTCCTGGAACCGGAGTTCAATTCGGATGGCCAGGAAAACTAGATAGGCCAGTGTAGTGGGAATGTCTTGACCTGCTAGCTCATTCTTGATAATTATGGAAAATCCCTCCCAGAATGCGGCTACCAGTGCCTCCTTGTTCCAGCTGAATTCAGAAGCCAGAGTGCGGAACCGAACAGCATAGTGTCCTACAGACAGACTGGCCAGACATAGTCTGAGAAGGGAGGTGGCAGCAGAGATAACTCAACCAGGCTCACCAAATACCTTGTGGAACGCCTCCGGGAAGGTCTGCAGATCTGAGATTATAGCATCTCCCCTCTACTACAAGGGGTTGAGCCACGCCACGGCCTCTCCTCCAAGATGGGACATTAGAAATTCTACTTTCACCTGATCTGAGGGAAACTGTTCAAAGTGAAGCTAGCACTGGCTGATAAAACCTCAGCATTGCTTCAGATCCCCATCAAAACATGATGGTGCAGACAGGCGGGTAAAGAACCTGGAGCATGACTTGCAGACTGAATAGAGGTTGACGCAACTTTAACCGAAGTGAATGCAGCGACAGATGTCAGAGCGTCCAGGCGAGTGTTAACAGTCTGTAGATAAGATCTTATCATACCAACAGGTGATCGGTTCATGTAAGTGCTACTTTTTATACACTATCGCTTAACTTGCTATAGTAAGGGAAAAGTATATTCCATCTTAAGGGCAAATTGTAATGAGTAAAGATAGCACCTAATACAACGTGAACTGTTGTCACTCTGCATAGTGTTATATTTTCTATTATTGATTAAATAAAAATTGTTTCATCAGGCATTATATACTTTTTGGGTTTTTTTTTGCTCTCTTTGTTGTGTACAAGATAGGATCTTGACTTGCTGATGTCTCTGACTGGTTATCTCTTGGTACAGGTCCAAGATTGGAGGGGTATGAGCGTCAGTGGGCTCCATAACCTTAGCAAACTGTTATGCATGTGGTTGTGGAACCACTGTGTCACGGTCCAGGGAGAGCCTGGAGGGGTTAAACCAAGCAACCACCTGCTTCTTTACTAGAACCTCTGATGGTGTGATTAGACTTGAACCCAGGTGGATGACAGGTGCTACTCCAGGAAAGACCCCAGAGCCATGCGAGCCGACCCCCAAATGGGCAGTGAAGCAGGACTGGTCAGGAAATGGTTAACAGGTGGACATGTGGCTGGTACACAGAACAGATTCTGGATTAGGACTGCACAACTGGTAAACAGGACAGGTACTGGATCGGAAATGGACAAGATAAGTTCAGGAACACAGGACAGGTTCGGCTACAGGTTCACAGGTGCAGGTTCAGACTGGACTAGTGAGGATAGCGGTATAGGTGTGAACAAGATGGATCAGGTTCTGGACTTGTTAGAGGCAGGATGGGCTCAGGAATGAGTTAGAGCAGGGTGGACAGGATCAAGTTCAGACAGGGTGGACAGGATCAGGTGCAGGCAGGTCGGACAGAATCAGGTTCAGGCAGGGCAAGCAGAGCAAACAGGATGCGGAGGGGCGAGCAAAATTGCCTGAACCTTACAACAAGGCAGCAGGAAACACACTGGTTACTAATAGGGGAGGGTGCCTTAAATATCAGATGTCTCCCAGGTATTGCCTGGGGATGTTTTCAGAAGCATGCACTGTCCCTTTAAGAGTTAGGCCGGCGTCACACTGGCGAGTGTGATGCGAGTTAGTCGCACGACTAACTCGCATCAACACCCGGCACGGCCGCCCGCTCTCGGACCCGAGTGTGCGGCTGCATGTATTTCTATGCAGCCGCACACTCGGGTCCGAGAGTGGGCGGCCGTGCCGGGTGTTGATGCGAGTTAGTCGTGCGACTAACTCGCATCACACTCGCCAGTGTGACGCCGGCCTTAGGGAGCGTGCGCCTTATGTACACTCCAGGAGAGAGGAAACAGATGCTGCTTGGAGGAGGAAGGGGACTCGTTCAGGGGCGCCTAAACTGTTCTAACACAGCTCCTCCCTTCTCTTTCTCTTTTTTCTCTTTATAAAGTTTTACTGATAGCAACTGATAGCAACTGTCATCTCGTATATCAGTAGTGTAACAATCTAGATTTTAACCCATAATTGAGAATTTTGATAGTGAATGAGTGGAGAAAAAAGCTGAGTTCTGTGATAAAATCTATGATTCTTATTTTCAAGTGCACTATTGATTTTCTGAAATAAAATTTAAAATGAGGTTTACTCTTTAAAAAAAGAAGAAAGAAGTATTACTTACCCTTTTATGTCCATGCCACTCTAGTGCTACCACTCTGCTGAACCCGGACTTCTTTATTGACAGAATAACAGCCGTGATGCTTTGTCTGCAACATGTGACTGCTATAGCCAATCACTGATCCCAGTTGTAATAAATATTGAGTAGAAATGAGCGAACCTGAACAGTAAAGTTTGGGGTATGTAATGAACAACTACTGTTTGGAAACGGACCCCGAACACAGACTTCACAAGGAAATGTGTGTTACTGTTTGGGTTTCCGCTGCCCGAACAGCGGGGGTTTCTCAGCTGTAATGACAGCACAAGAAACACCGGCTGCTCTGATTGGCTGTAAGATCATTACTGCCAGTCAGAGAGCCACGGTTCCCTGCAGCTGTGACTTTTACTCACTGTTATTAGCAGAGGCAGGTGTCGGATCACAGCTGAGCGCTCACGCTGTCTTTTGACATCACATGACAGCGTGGCAAACACTAGATGTTTGGGCCCCCATTCAAATGAATGAGGTCCGGGTACTGTTCTGGTATCCAAACCTGCACTTTTTCAACCGTTTGGTCGAACCCGCCGGACCCGAATATTCAGGGGTCCACCCATCTCTATCTGAGGATAAAACATTTGCTGTACTGTAGTGTAGATACTGTGCCGAAGGTCTGCAGGCCAAAACAACAGAAATGCTGCACAGTGCATCAAGGCCGTTAGGGGATTTTTGACTTCACTTCGGCCAGCGGAGCAGGGAGCAGCGGAATGCCACTGGGGACGCATCTCTGGGGGCCCTGTAATCGCCATTACCAGCATCCTCATAACCACAGCAACCATCATCCCATCTACTGTTCTGGGATGTTGTGGATTTCTAATTGACCATCATTACTGAGATAAGTGATGAGGAGGCTGGGAGAGGCGAGGGCCTGTGCTATGGGTGCCGTTTCCCACTGTAAGGGTGTGGCGCCCCTGAGGATCCAGTCGCCACAGAGGTACTGCACCTCAACCAGAGGTGTGGTATCCCATCTTTCAGGTGAGATGGAGACACTGAACCTGGCTCTAACACAACACTGCATCCATCACACACACTAGCAGAAGTTCCACTTCTTCCCTGCTGGCTAGGAAAGGTGGTTAGAAGGTGGGTGGAGCTTGTGGGTTACAGCAGAAGAATTGAGGGAAGAAAGGAAGAGTCTTCTCATAGGGGAAGAAGGGAAAAGACGTACATAGGAAACCTTCCCATAGGGGAAGGCGGGAAGAGATAGAACCGTACAGCAGTCTCCTGGTCTGGAGGAGCTGCTAGACAGACAGAAGGACAGAAGGATGTTCCCTGGAGGGGAAAGGGATTTCTCAGAGGCACGGCTGAGCAGAGGCTACCCGTGGGGCTAGTTACAGGCTGACGGACGTTAGCTGGGAGAATCCAGGTCGCAGAAGGGTCTCGTCCCCTAGCCTAGTGGAGCGTGCAACAGGACTCAGCTAGCAAGCCGACAGCTGTGGCAACTTTAGGGGTCACAGCCAACAACCACAATTATATTCTCCGGAAAAGCAGCTATATAGAATCAAGGAAACGCTTGGGTCACATTATCTGACAGGATTCGCAGCTGCTGGTCTGGGACACTGATTGTGTGGTGCTGGGAAGGAAGAGGAGTAAAAATCAGCACAGTGAGACGGCCGGGAGAGGCATATACTGACAGGGAGCTCTGGACTGATGTTCTCCATCTACCTGAGAATTGGCTGGATTCCTTACCTGGAGGACGTGGCACCAAGCGGGTACCTGTGCTGCAGACAAAACTGTGAGTAAAGCTTTGGAAACTGCATCTGACTGTGGCCTCTCAAGTTCTTCCCGCGACACTCACCCAGCACTGCTACATTACATCTTCACCATCTTTTACATCCTATATCTGCCCTAGGATTAAGCTCTGCCTGTGGAGAACTATACCAACTCTACTGCATCACCATCAGTCCCAGAGGATCTGCACTGCAGCACTGGTCGCCCCTGACCAGAAACCACAGGTGGCGTCACGAACACTCTGCTGCAAACTCTATTTATCCCCTGTAAATATACCCCTTTTATTGGACGCCCAGGGCCACAGTCCGGGTCACTGCCGCTGTGACACTTCCCTGTTGTGAACGTGTTGGAGACGACTTCGGAGCTGAGGCTCCCTCTGGTGGTTGCTGAGGGTATTGAACCTATGTTGAACAGTAAAAGTCCACCACCTGCAATTGATGAATGGTTATCAGGTGGGACGGACTGGCCTGATATAAGTGAGCTGACCTCCCATGATCCTCGCCGGTGATCAGTTGTTCTTCCTGGTCTAGGTTGGAATTCAGCTTGCCTTTCTTCGGTCTCCTGCTATCATTCAGATAAGTTACTTTCTGTTTTTTTGTCTGTGGTTTGATTTTCCTTGTTTTTGCTGCCTTGCTTTTTGAGTTCAGCCGGGTCCCCTTTGGGGGCTTGTGCTGGTCTCTGGTCTCTTTTTGTATTTGTTCATTTGCTCAGTTCTTGTTATTTTTTACTGCTGGGTAGCTGCGTGTTCACACCAGAGATCTGATATAGGTGGTCGAGACCGTGTGGTCTCAGTATTTTTGGATTCAGAAGAGTTGGAGTTTTTCCTAGGGTTTTTCTGGGTTGCAGACAGTATTCTCTCTTGTGCTGTCCTATCTAGACAGTTTTGAGCCCCAGCGTTTACTTATTCTATTTTCTGTCTGTGTTCGTGTTTTCTTATCTAACCGCCATTATATGTTTGGGGGCTTCCTATTCTTTTGGGGCTCTACTCCGGGGCAGTTAGCTTTCCTCTTTCCATATTCAGGGATAGCTAATCTCTCCTGCTGTAACGAGGCGTCTAGGGCACCGTAGGAACGTCCCACGGCTGCTTCTAGTTGTGCGGTTAGTTTAGGGGTCTGCAACCTATTAGTTCCCAACCTCTCTGGTGTTTGGCTGTCTTTGCGGTTTTTTGCTCCTGCCCTCCTCAGCTACCAAAACATAACAGAATAAAAAAAAACAGAAAGTAACTTATCTGAATGATAGCAGGAGACAGAAGAAAGGCAAGCTGAATTCCAACCTAGACCAGGAAGAAACAATTGATCCGTCATGGCAGGATGTCAGTTTTTGCACCATGACGGACTGTGCACATCATGCCTTTGAACTACCACTGCGTGTAAACACGCAGTGGTAGTTCAGTGCCGACAGCTGTCTATGATAGCTGACAGGCACGGCAAGAGGTGCGGGGACCTTTGCAGTCGGTCCCCGCTCCCACAGCGCTATGATTGGTCAGTCAATCTGACTGACCAAACACAGCAGCGATCGGGCAGGAGAGGCTGAAATATCAGCTTCTCCGGCCCATCAGTGCAGGAGCTCAGCGCTGTAGTGGCCGAGCTTCCTGCACTGACAGCCGGGAGCGGCGTCCGCGCCGCCCCTGGCTGTTAACCCCCTGACTGCTGCGATCAAGCGCGATCGCAGCGTTCATGGAGGGAGGCAGAGGGTCGGGAGCTCCCTCTGCCTCAGATCTGCATCTCCGCAATGTAATTGCAGGGCCCGATCTCTGCCTTGATGACCCGGGGGTTGTCATGACAACCCCCGGGTCATCCAGCTACGGAAATACCAGCATTGGTATAATGCAATGCATTATACCTGCAACAAAACTGAAAAAGTGAAAGTCCCATAAAGGGACTAGGTAAAAAAAACATTTTTTTTAAAAAAAATTGTAAAAAAAAAATGTTAAAAAATAATTAAAAAAAATTCCCCTAAAAAATACACATTTTTATATAAAAAAAAAACAAAAAACAAAAAAATACACATGTTTGGTATCACAGCGTCCGTAAAAATTACATCAATAAAAGCGTAACTCTAGTTAACCACTTCAGTGAAAGCCGTAAAAAAAAAACACAAAAAAGTAGTAAATTATACTTTTCTAAGCGGTATCATCATACCACTTGGAAAAAGTGCAATAACACGCGATCAAAACAATGGATATAAATAAACATGGTACCGCTGAAAACGTCATCTTGTCCCGCAAAAAACAAGCTGCAATACAGCATCATCAGCGAAAAAATAAAAAAGTTATAGCTCGCGGAATAAAGTGATGCAAAAATAATTATTTTTTCTGTAAAAGTTTTTATTGTGTAAAAAACGCCAAAACATAAAAAAAAATATAAATGGGGTATCGCTGCAATCATAGTGACCCGAAGAATAAAACTGCCTTACCAATTTTACCACACGCGGAACGGAGGAAAAAAAAAAAACAATTCCTGAATTGCTGGTTTTTGTTCATTCTGCTTCCACGAAAATCAGATTAGGAAGCGATCAAAAAACGTTATGTGCCCGAATATGGTAATAATAAAATTAAAATAAGCCCACACATGACTCTGTCGGCCGAAGTATGGAAAAATTATAGCTCTCAAAATACGGCAATTCAAAAATTTCTTACAAAAAAATCTTCCAAAAAAAAGCGTCTTTTAGTGTGTGACAGAAGCTAAACATGAAAAAAGGGTGTAAATCTGGTATCGCTGTAATCGCACCGACCCGAGGAATAAAGTCGCTTAATCACTAATACCGCACGAGGAACGGCGTAAAAAAGAAAACCAATTCTTCACCTTTTGTGGATTTGTTCATTCTGCCTCCCAAAGATGGCAGTAAGGCGATCACAGTGGTTTACCCCCACATATGGGGTATCAGCGTACTCAGGACAAATAGCACAACAACTTTTGGGGTCCTATTTCTCCTGTTACCCTTATAAAAATAAAAATTTGGGGGCAAAAAGATCATTTTTGTTAAAAAAAAATATGATTTTTTTATTTTCACGGCTCTACGTTATAAACTTCTGTGAAGCACTTGGGGGTTCAGAGTGCTCACCACACATCTAGATAAATTCCTTGGGGGGTCTAGTTTCCAAAATGGGGTCACTTGTGGGGGGGTTTCTACTGTTTAGGCACATCAGGGGCTCTGAAAACGCAACATGACACCCGCAGACCATTCCATCAAAATCTGTATTCCAAAACGGCGCTCCTTCCCTTCCGAGCTCTGCCATGCGCCCAAATAGTGGTTTACCCCCACATATGGGGTATCAGCATACTCAGGACAAATTGCACAATAACTTTTGGGGTCCTGTTACCCTTTGGAAAATAAAAATTGGGGGTGAAAAGATAATTTTTTTTAAAAAAAAATATGATTTTTTAATTTTACAGCTCTACGTTATAACTTTCTGTGAAACCCTTGGGGGTTCAAAGTGCTCACCACACATTTAGATAGGTTCCTTGGGGGGTCTAGTTTCCAAAATGGTGTCATTTATGGGGGGGTTCCACAGTTTAGGTACATCAGGGGCTCTTCAAATGCGACATGGTGTCCGCTCTCGATTCCAGCCAATTTGACATTCAAAATCTCAAATGATGCTCCTTCCCTTCTGAGCACTGCCGTGTGCCTAAAGATAGGTCTTCCTCCACACATGGGGTATCGGTGTACTCAGGAGAAATTGTACAACAAATATTGTGGTTCATTTTCTCCTGATACCCTTGACAAAATAAAAAAAATTGTGTCGAAAGAAAAAATTTGGAGAAAAAAAGTTAAATGTTCATTTTTTCCTTCTACATTGCTTCAATTCTTATGAAGTACCTAAAGGGTTAATAAACTTCTTGAATGTGGTTTTGAGTAGCTTGAGGGGTGCAGTTTTTAGAATGGTGTCACTTTTGGGTATTTTCTGTCATATTGACCCCTTGAAGTGACTTCAAATGTGAGGTGGTCCCTAAAAAAAAATGGTTTTGTAAATTTTGTTGGAAAAATGAGAAATCGCTGGTCAACTTTTAACACTTACAACTTCCTAACAAAAATAAATTTTTGTTCCAAAATTGAGCTGATGTAAAGTAGACATGTGGGAAATGTTATTTATTAACTATTTTTTGTGACATATCTCTCTGATTTAAGGGCATAAAAATGAAAGTTTGAAAATTGCAAAATTTTAAATTTATTTGCCATATTTCCGTTTTTTCATAAATAAACGCAAGTTATATCGAAGAAATTTTACCACTAACATGAAGTACAATATGTCACGAGAAAACAATCTCAGAATCGCCAAAATCCGTTGAAGCGTTCCAGAGTTATAACCTCATAAAGAGGCAGTGGTCAGAATTGTAAAAATAGGCCTGGTCATTAACCTACAAAATGGCTTGGTCATTAAGGGGTTAACACAACTTAAATAATATCAAGACCAACAAAAGAAACCGACTGACGGATGAACAAAGAAGTTACTAAACAGGCAAGTTAAATAATTAGTTTTTGGTTTACTAAATAAAGTTATACATTTTTGTTATTTAAACTATAAATATCACGACATTACATTTTTTTTTCTCAAAGTGACACGCCACCCAAGTTCTGCTCTTTTTTTTGGAGAATTTTGACACACCAAGCTCAAAAAGTTGCCCATCACAGTTCTAGTGAAATGTTCCTTAGAAACCTGTGTGCAGTGGGTTAGAGAACTATGGAGCAGAACAGATACAGGTGTCATTGAAGGAATGGTAATTCCACGGTGAACAACATTAAATGTTAATGCAGTGGAGGAGGTGAACTGAGCCGAACACAGACTCAAGATGATGATGTCGCTAACAGGCTGCATCATCCTGTTATTGAGAAAAGTCCTATAACAGATATTCCATTACACCCTTCACTTCTTCCACACTGATACACCTTCAGAGGCAAAGGAAGCAATTGATGCCTGTATTTGGTACTACTACTGCAAGAATTATTGTTATCACCAATGTCGATAGTGTTACTGCTGCTAGCACCTCACACATTTTTTTTCTGTGTTATTGGTGTTTTTTTCTATCATGCCACCACTTCTGCTACCCATGACACATTTTGGTATAAGATACATTTTTGGCACAATAATAAAAGGAGAGATAAGTTTTTGACTATTTTTTAATTTAAAAAAACTATGCAAAGTCTGTCAGTGTGCTGTGTTATTAAACAGGCTGTTCGTTACTTGCTGGTTACCATTCATTTCTATAGTAAGGTCACTTTGACATTACTAAGTCTGCATTTGGCTAAAAAACTGGAAAGTGGTTGGATGTAGTTCTAGGTGATGTCACTATTCATTTTTGGTTTCGTGGCAGCTCTGGTTCTGCTACAATTTAAATGTCTTTTTTTCCTTTTTGGGCCAGCAAGGGTTAATGTCAGTTTCCTTGCTGGCACTTGTTTTGTTACTGGTCAGCTGATGTGGGTGGTGACTACTCCCACCATCCTTTAAATAGTCACACGACGCATCAACTGACTGTTGGTAATAGAGTTATTCTATGAAGACCAGCATAGGAGTTTGGAGCTCTCTGGTGCCAGGAGTTTATCTGCTACTTCTGTGGAGTTCGGTTACCTGATTCCGTGTCCTCTGCTGTGTGGAGCTTGGCAGCGGTGGCGGGAGCTAAGTTTCTTTGTTCCCCTTTTCTTGTCTGTCTCGTTCTTGTCACTATCCCCTGTGTTGTACCATCTGCAGTGGTGAGGCTAGCGTCCTTACTGGCCAGTGTACTAGCCAGGGTATAGTGAGGTGACAGCTAGGGACTAGGCACGTGACAGCGGTAGGGGAAAGGACCCGCATAGGGCATTAGGGGAGCTTAGGGATAGGCTCAGGCTCTGGTTAGGAGGTGCCCCATCCCTCACTCCCTACTGTTAGAGCCTTGCTCTGCCTTTTCGCCTCCCGTTATTGATGTTTATTGTGTCGTCCGCTGGACTTACCTGTGTCGGTCGTGATAGGAGAGCTCAAAGACCTTATTGTGATTCGCTGCCAATCACATTTTGGGGAAAAATTTGTTGAACTTAGTATATTGGAATATGAAAATAATTCCGATCCATGAAGACCTCACCCGATAACTTACAGGGTCTGCTGCTACTGTCTTTTATCACTTACCAGAGGCTACCTGGAGAGGTCTTGTGAAGTATATAAAGGCTTACATTATGTTCCTCAGTGGGTTTTCAATGTTATAACTGATTAGAGTGTATAATCCTTCATCTGTACATCACATGCTCATGTTCACTTACCTGGAAATATGGGAATCATACTGTAAGAAATAGACTCATACAATAATAGTGACAAGTGATTGCTTCCAAAGCCAGTTCTAATTGTAGGTGCCTTCTGTTGGACCTTTGTATCAGTCTCATTATTGTGTCAGATCTTGGCCCATCTGAGGACACTTTATTACACAGTTCAGCCTCATCTGATTAGTGCACTAGCATTTATTTCACAACTAAAATGGACATATCACTAAGAAGAGGGACCACATACTATAAATATAAGAACCAACCATGACAGCAGTAGTAAGATAACCACACAACATCAAGTCCCCAGTATATTTCTTACATGACTCACTATTGATGATGGATTCATCAAGTAGCTATTTTTAGGCAGACATGATGCTCAAGGTCTTTTGCAGCCTTTCCGCAATGCTGATAAAATTAGAAACAAGATAAACTCAAAGGGATTTTTAATTTAATAAATGTAAGACTTGGTATTTAGCTCCATGGAAAAGTGCAATTTTCTAATTTTCAGAATGCAATGTGACAAGGGACATACTTACTGCAAGGCATTTTATTAAATGAGGGTTTGTGTGTGAAGTTTATTTAATGGCTTTAAAGGCTGAAGAGAGTTTAGCAAAGCTAACATGGCGTGTAAGTCATTATAACACAGAGGTACAATCTAATTCTGATCTGAGGGCCACATTGTTAGACTACATAAAAGGGTCACAGATATTTCAACAAACTTTGCATAAATCAGCAGTACAAGTGAGTAAAAAAAAAGCTTTGTAATAAATCTTATCAGAGAATTCAGTTTTTTTCTCCACTTATGAGCCATTTTTTCTCTCTTTCTCCCTCCCACCCTCCTCTTCCCCGTCTCCTGAAGTCAACATCCACTCTGAAAGAACAGTTCACATTTACCTTGCTCATGACAAAATGGATGATTACAAGCACAGTCCGGTGTTTGGCATTATATTAACAGGTTTAACCTAACTGTGGATTTTTTTTCTAATTCACATCTGCATGGATTGAGAAAAATGGCAGCCACTGGCTGCCATTTTTCTGAACCATAAAAGGTCATCAAAGTGTTAAAAAATAAAAAAATCCTTATTCTCTCCTTACAGCTCATTTCTCCAGGTACTACAGATCACCCAACTGATCCTGGCAGCACCTTGAGATAGCCACCTCTCATGTGGAAATCCCCAGGCATCTCACACTGGGCCAGGACTTCAGCTTTGAAGTTTCCTTGGAGGATTCCGTGCAAGCGCGCAAAATGTCACTGCATCATGACGCCACGGTATGTGCCATGACCTGGCACGCACATTCGCAGAACCCCAAGGACCTCATCAAAGTCCCGGCCCAGCGGGAGAGTCTTAGGGATTTCAGCGTGAGCAGTGGCTATAAGAAGATGCAATGAGGAAAGGTTGGGTAGTGGTGAAGAGCGAAGGTGACGAAGAGGTGAGCATTAGGATTTTTTTTACATATTATATTTAATATGCTCTGGGGTCTTGAGCGACTCCAGTGCATAATAAGGGACATTAAATTCTCAGAAAAATTCCCGTGAACAGGCAAATTCGGATTTTCTTGACCAGCTTATCTTTAGTCTGTATGAAACAGCATATTAATGTATCGACAATACTTGTCCGCAAGGGAGTAACTATAAGGGATGCAGGGGTTGCATTTGCACCAGGACTTTGGAGCCTAAGGGGCTTGAAAGATTTCTTTGGCCCATCTGAGAAATACTAATGAAGACATATGATAGTTTGGGATTTTGCTTTGAGGTCCAAGACCTTCAAGTTACACCACTACTTGTCCTCCAGATTGTGATGAAAAAACACAGAAATCAGAGGTCACATTTAGCATGGAAATATAATATATATATATATATGTATATAATGCAGATTCTCATGACTACACACATTTTGGAAGGAGGCTCTAACACACCTTACAGAAGCAAATGGAAATCAAAATCCATCGACTCATATTGTACCTCCATGTGCCATCAATGAGGGAAAAAGTGCACCTTATTCTACCCTGTTTAGTTTTATGGAGATAGTATCTCCCAGAATCAATGATTGTAGGGGAGGATACAGAGCTGTAAAGAAATCTAAAGTAAAGAAAATAGAATAGATTCAGCTCCTAGGATAAATACATTTAGGCTTTATTGGTGCAGATAGCTCAACATCAGCAGGCTATAGATGCTGTGTGCGTTTTTATTCATGGTCACATCATGAATAGCAAAGTAGAGACCACCAGGCCAAGATATATCTTCCAGCACTGAACTTTGTATAGCTATGCCCCTAAGAGGCAAGGGTCCAATTTCTGTGACATTAATTATTTTTAAAAACGAGGAGACCATGATCCCACTTCCAACCCTTAACCTATACTTGTCAAAATTTTGAGAATTCTTAATGTACAAATTTAGTTCCATTTTGCAGCCACACCACATACCAGGGCCTTCTTATAAAATACAATCAGATGCCAGTGCTCCATCTAATGACAAAGCATAAAGGGGTCAGAGAAAAGAAACCTTTTGGTGGCATCTGAGAGGAGTCCGGGAAGTCTTTTCTTTTTGGATCCTATGCAGCCTCTCGAATGCTCCAGAAGAGTCGTCAAATATAAGTTAACCATATGTGCACAGATTGCACGAAAAAGAATATGACTGTCACACATACGTTAGGCCTGTTTGAATTCCCCATTGTATTTTAGGACATGCTAAATATCCACTTCACATTCTACACACAGTGAAGGACGCTCTGTCCTGTCCTGGAATTTACTTTCCCTTGGCTCTGAATTAGACTAATAGTCTACTGCACTGCTAGCAATAAAGTGAAAGTGACATGTTTGGGCCTTCTGCCAATCTGATTACTTTTCCTACATTTTTGCTTTCTAATCTGTATATGCTGTGAATAGGGGAAGACTTCCAAACTTGAGAATACACATTTAAGGGTCTAGTTCTTGGAGTATGCTAATTATTTGGGCTCTAATTGATCGTATCATGTTGGCTGCATATAGCAATATTATTTCTGCACTGTAGGGCAATATTATGTGTTGAAAAACTGTCAAAAATAGCAAACAGAGAAAGCCACTTTGCTAGCTGAACAGGGCAGATATTTCTACGAAACCTTTAATTAAGCATTCCGCAAAAACCACTTTGCTATGTGACATCTCATTTAACACAATAGCACATCAGATTGCTTGATAGTCTCCTCTCTAGTGTTGAGCATTCCGATACCGCAAGTATCGGGTATCGGCCGATATTCGCGTTATCGGAATTCCGATACTTAATTCCGATACTTTTTCCATATCGTATACCGGAATCGGAAGTTCCCATAATTCTTTGAGAGGCAATGTGATTTTAGTCAGCCAATGAGGAATCCTACGAAGTGTGGGCACATCCTGTAATGCTGCGGTCATCTTAACTAATGGCATGGCTGTGATTGGCTGCTGAAATGATGTCAGAATGCACTATAAAAGGCGCCGCAGCCATTTTAGCGTCACTGTGCTGTGAACTCAGTTAGGGACAGAACGCTGCTGTGCTGACTCTGAGGGACAGTTAGATATTGCGATTTTGTGTACTACTGTGCTTGAGGCAGGCTAGTTTACCAACCGCTGTGTAAAGCTTCATTTTGCCAGTGTTGTTTTAACAGCTCTGTGCAAGGTGTGTGTGTGACAGTGCAGGTGACGCTGCAGTTTGCTCTGCATCCACCGCTGTTTGTAGGCATCTGCACGTGTCACTTTTTTTTTTTTTTTTTTATTTTATTTAGTGGAATTGGTGCAGCTCCATTATATTAGAAAAAAATCAAATCTATTAGTGTGACGTGCTTCCATCCGTATACAATACATTGGTTGCAAACACTATAGAAGTACAGAAAGGAGCTTTTCACAGATTGTGGACAGTTGTGTTTCAGTGTTCACTTCAGTCTGTGTTTTTTACTTTTTTGAGTGCAGATCACGCTCCAGTTACTTGTTCAAGCACTGCTGCTTGTACTCTGCTGAGCGTGTCTCAGTGGCTCATCCTTTTCATTTATCTCCAATTGGTTCTGCTACATTCCATTTAAAATAAATCTAATCTATTAGTGTGACGCGCTTCCATCCGTATACAATACATTGGTTGCAAACACTATAGAAGTACAGAAAGGAGCTTTTCACAGATTGTGGACAGTTGTGTTTCAGTGTTCACTTCAGTCTGTGTTTTTTACTTTTTTTAGTGCAGATCACGCTCCAGTTACATGTTCAAGCACTGCTGCTTGTACTCTGCTGAGCGTGTCTCAGTGGCTCATCCTTTTCATTTATCTCCAATTGGTTCTGCTACATTCCATTTAAAATAAATCTAATCTATTAGTGTGACGCGCTTCCATCCGTATACAATACATTGGTTGCAAACACTATAGAAGTACAGAAAGGAGCTTTTCACAGATTGTGGACAGTTGTGTTTCAGTGTTCACTTCAGTCTGTGTTTTTTACTTTTTTTAGTGCAGATCACGCTCCAGTTACATGTTCAAGCACTGCTGCTTGTACTCTGCTGAGCGTGTCTCAGTGGCTCATCCTTTTCATTTATCTCCAATTGGTTCTGCTACATTCCATTTAAAATAAATCTAATCTATTAGTGTGACGCGCTTCCATCCGTATACAATACATTGGTTGCAAACACTATAGAAGTACAGAAAGGAGCTTTTCACAGATTGTGGACAGTTGTGTTTCAGTGTTCACTTCAGTCTGTGTTTTTACTTTTTTTAGTGCAGATCACGCTCCAGTTACATGTTCAAGCACTGCTGCTTGTACTCTGCTGAGCGTGTCTCAGTGGCTCATCCTTTTCATTTATCTCCAATTGGTTCTGCTACATTCCATTTAAAATAAATCTAATCTATTAGTGTGACGCGCTTCCATCCGTATACAATACATTGGTTGCAAACACTATAGAAGTACAGAAAGGAGCTTTTCACAGATTGTGGACAGTTGTGTTTCAGTGTTCACTTCAGTCTGTGTTTTTTACTTTTTTTAGTGCAGATCACGCTCCAGTTACATGTTCAAGCACTGCTGCTTGTACTCTGCTGAGCGTGTCTCAGTGGCTCATCCTTTTCATTTATCTCCAATTGGTTCTGCTACATTCCATTTAAAATAATCTAATCTATTAGTGTGACGCGCTTCCATCCGTATACAATACATTGGTTGCAAACAATATAGAAGTACACAAACGGGCCTTTCACAGCTACTGAACATGGGTTTTTAATTTTTAACTAAAATATGTATTTTTTCAAATGACACAAATATAAGTAATGTTGAAGAGGAATAGTCCTACATCCATTGTTTGCACAATATTACAGGTGTACATCATGTCCCTTAATCAACAATGTATTATTATATTTACTTGTATGCTTTTATTTAAAAGCCAAGAACACAGAAGGATAACCTTCGCACTGCAGCTGTTGTCAAAGTTCAACCCACATTATGCACTTCCAACATTGCAGCATTTGAGGCATGATGTGAGTTGGATTGGTCAAAGTTATGGAGTGAGAAGGTTCACCATCAGTACCCTATAGCATAAGTATGCTTTTGTGTTAGCATTTGTGTTAGACATGTGGATATCTGCCATAATATGTCACAATTATTTAGTTACAGATTTGTTACCAACACTAATCATTGAATGGTTTTAAATTTGACGTTTCACTTATTTACAGCTTAGAAATAAGGGTGTAGCCTGATATCTATGTGTAGCACTAGCCACTTTAACATGTCATGTTTTTTTAAACATGTGTAGCTAGGTAGCAGTAATTTTTGCCGGACACACAGCAGGGGAACAGCAGGCGTTACTGAACCCCACTATCACTATAGCTTGTGTATTGGTCTGTGGACACGACACTTCTGAGCAGCAACTGGCAGTGTTGTAGCCCAGGGAGTATAGCTCAGGTGGTAGAAAGATGAACATAACAGGAGACATGGAAAACGTTGTCAACCAGTTAGTTAATCTGAAACCGGACAGGCAAATTCAGGCGAGATCCATGCCTAGTTCATTTTCAGAAAAGTAAGCCGTTCTACATTATCGTAGGATAGTCGCATGCAACGGTCTGTTAGTACACCACCTGCAGCAGTAAAGACGCGCTCCGATAATACACTGCCAGCAGATCAAGCCAGCACCTCCAATGCATACTGGCTAAGCTCTGGCCATGTATCCAGCTTAGAGACACAAAACTTGAATGGGGAAGAGCCATCTGGGAGTACACTGAGAGGGCAAGACATGTAGTCTGTCACCATCTTACGGAAATGTTGCCTCCTGCTGACTGGAGCCGTCTCGGATGGTGTAGACATTGGTGGCGCTGCCACAAAACTTCGACACATTTGGAACATACTGTTCTTGCCCTGTGCAGAGGCGCTGCTTGTGCTCCCTCTTGTTGCAGAGCTGTCTCCACTGCCTCGACGCACAGAGCTGCTTTGTAAATCAGTAGCAGCAGCAGTGCTCTCGGCTGGAATGGAGAACATTATGGATTGCACCAGTGTGTCTTGGTACTTCCGCATTTTACGCTCCCGGTTCAACGGTGTGATGAGGCTTTGTAAGTTGTCCCGGTAGCGAGGGTCTAGGAGGGTGTACACCCAATAATCAGACGTGGTGTGAATGTGTTCGATGCGGCGGTCGTTTCTCAGCCACTGCAGCATGAAATCAACCATGTGCTGCAGACTCCCAACTGGCCAAGAAACGTTGTCCCCTGCAAGAGGCGTCATCTCCGCCTGCTGTGCATCACCCCACCCTTGGTCTACATACTGACTAGAGCATTGTCTACCTCCCTCTGGAGCGATGTCTTCCTCCTCCATTGACTCCTCCTCATCTCCTCACAAAGTCCTTCAAATACATATAAATTTACAAAATTTAAAACTCAAAATTTAAAAACTTTGTATCATAATTCTGTAACATCAGTTTATGGAAACACAATAGCATTACAAAAGGATAGACAAAAAATGTACATTATGTGCTTTGTAAATACATTAAAAGTTTGTAATGGTTATGAAAATATAGACAGCGACTCTGGAGGTTCAATTGTTGATACAGCATGGTACTTTGAAAGTCCTCCAGCCCTTTGTGAGGAACCACGTTGCGCTGACTGTCCAGAAGGTGATGGAATTTGTGACTCCTCATCCTCCACCTCTTCCAAAACCTCATGCCTTAGTGCTTGCAGTGTTTTTTGAAGCAGGCAGATAAGGGGACAGTCAGGCTGACTAGTGCATCATCTGCACTCGCCATCCGCGTTGACTCATCAAACGCACGCAAAACGTGGCAGATATCCTTCATAGAGTTATTCGCCACTCATTACACTGGCAGTGGCTGCCCATTCATTATAGGATCCAATTCTAATTACTGGTTCTCACCAACATAGCTCTCCACAGCGCAGCACCCCCCTACATCTCCTCCCTTATTTATATTTATCGGCCTAACCGACTGCTGCACTCTGCAAACGACCTTCGACTAACCTCTGCACTAATCCGTACCTCCCACTCCCAACTCCAAGACTTCACCCGCGCTGCGCCAATCCTCTGGAATGCTCTACCCCAAGAAATTAGGACTATCCGCAATTTGGATGGTTTTCAGGCGCTCCCCAAAACACATTTGTTCACATGGCCTATCACATTCACTAATCAAAGTCATTCTATGTGTAATTCTGTGTGTGTAGCCCATTCACTATCTTCATGCATCCTCACTTCCTTAAAATGGCTGGACCATCATTGTAAAAAACACCATTGTATATAAACACCTGTACTTTGTATCTCCCACACCTCATTGTAGATTGTAAGCTTTCACCAGCAGGGGCGGCTGATTTTGCTTTAATTATTGTATTGTTAACGTGTTACTTATGACTCGTGTTTTGAAACTGTTAAACTGTAAAGCACTGCGGAATATTATGGCGCTATATATAATAAATAATATTATTATTCTTATTATAGAGGCCCACTCAGTAGTGGTGAAGTGTGAACGCCGCAAATTGCGAGTTGACTGCGCCTGATGCAGCTGATACTCCATTACTGTTGGCTGCTGCTCACACAACCGCTTCAACATATGTAACGAGGAATTCCACCTGGTGGGTACGTCACATATAATGCGATGTTCATGAAGGTGAAATCTGCGTTGCAGAGCTGCAATCAGCGATCTGGCCATGCTGGAACGTCGCAAGTGAGCGCACTCTAGGCGGACCTTGTGCAGCAGTGCATCAAGATCCGGATAGTCCCTCAAAAAACTCTGCACGACCAAGTTGAGCACATATGACAGACATGGTATGTGAGTGAGGTTGCCAAGGCCCAGAGCTGACACCAGATTTCGGCCATTGTCACACACTACCAAGCCTGCCTGTAGATTCTCTTCCAAAAACCACACGTCGCTCTCCTGCTTTATGGCATTACAGAGCTCCTGCGCTGTGTGGCTAAGATTCCCCATGGAAATTAATTTCAGGATGGCCTGTTGACATTTGGACACGGCTGTGCTCATATCGGTCGCAACAGGTAAACGTTCACGGGTCCATGTGGAGGTAGACCGTGACGGCTCCTGCAGCGATGATTCTGAGGAACTGGAATAGGAGGAGGAATCAATGTGTACAGACTTGATTCCTGCAATCCTTGGAGTTGGCAGAACACGTACAGCGCCACTCGCAAGATCAGTACCCGGCTGCACACATTGACCCAATGGGCAGTGAGGGAAAGGTATTGTCCCTGGGCCCTGGGTGTTAGAACCCTCTTGTTAGGTTTTGTTTCAGTTTGCTGGTCACATGACCTTTTTTCCCTATTTAGTCTGGCTCCGCCCTTCTGGCTTTGCTTGACTTCATTGTATTATCTACTGTTAAGCTAGCCGGGTGCTTAGGTGCCTTAATCTGTGAGTTTTGCTGATGTTAGGATCACAAAGTATTTATTTTTCTGTTTAATTATCCATGCTACAATTTATGTTAGGAGGTGTCCACCTTTTCTCCCAGTCCCTAGATCTTGTAGGGATACTCCCTCGCAACATAGGTCTTCGTTCACACTAGATGAGACTTTAGCGGGTCTGGCGCAGATCAGGTTCCCCGTTACATCGTAGGGATTCAGCTTAGTTGTATTGTAGGGGACAGAATTCCCTTCTTCCTTACTGGTTGTAGCAGATCATAACAATGGGTACTGGTCCACGCATCGGTGGTCAGGTGGACCTTGCTACTGAGGGCTTTTGTAGCGCATGTTTAATTTTTTCCCTCAACATGCTTTTGCAGACCAGGGACGGCTTGCCTGCTGAAATGAAATCGGCTTGGCACATTGTATTGTGGGATTGACAATGATATTCAGTTACGGAAACTGTCTTCTCCACCCTGAATCACAGCATTTCAAGGACAGGAGTTTTTGCAATGCAGCTTTCAGAGCCTGTGCTCGTGCATGGTTTGCGGAGTATGGCCGTTTTTATCCCATGCCTGGTGCTACCGCTGGCTGTTTTGTGGCCTGGGAGTGTGAGGATGACAGGAACTTGCTGCTGTGTGTGGAATAACAGTTTGTCTCTGGACAACAGTGGCAGTGTTCTTCCATGGCGATCCTGTGAGGAAGCAACCAGCTGTGTGTGAGCTCGATGAAGAGGCTTCAACACAAACTGAAATGTAGGTGCTGCTGTAGGTTGGCCTACATCTCCAGTGTGTCTTTGTAAACTCAACTACGTGCTTTGTCCGCACATGTTTCCCCATATTTGTGGTATTGAGGTGACTGACACTTTTTGCTATTTTTAATTTTTGATTACACAGCTTGCATTTCACATAGCAAATATCATGTGCAAGTGTGTGAAAAAAGGACCACGCATGCAAGTCCTGGAGCGCACGTTTTGACTTTGGAAGACAACTGCTCCGAACAGGTGCCAAACTGGAGGCTACAGGCAACCGAGTCTGCAGCCTAACTCCCCTGTTTGTACCGTTGGGCAATGTCTTCCTCTATCTTCCTTCTATCACTAACCATTTCTCTAGGCCTCTCCCCGCTTTCAACCAAAGTACTGGTTCTCACCACAAAGCTTCCACAGTGCAGCACCCTCCCTACATCTCCTCCCTCATTTCTATCTATCGGCCTAACCGACTGCTGCGCTCTGGCAAACGACTTTCGACTAACCTCTGCACTAATACGTACCTCCCACTCCGACTCCAAGAATTCTCCGCTCTACGCCAATCTCTGGAATCTGTACCCCAAGAAATTAGGACTATCTACAATTTGCATGGTTTCAGGCGCTCCCTCAAAACACATTTGTTCAGAGCGGCCTATCACATTCACTAATCAAAAGTCATTCTATGTATTCTGTGTAAGTGTGTGTGTGTCTCTAGCCCATTCACTATCTCCATCCCTCAGTCCCTTAAGATGGCTGGAAACATTGTAAATGCACCATTGTATAAAACACCTATACTTTGTATCTCCCCCATCTCATTGTACATTGTAAGCTGTCACGAGCAGGGGCGACTTATTTAGCTTAAATTATTGATTGTTTACGTTGTTACTTATGACTTGTGTTCTGAAACTGCTAAACTGTAAGCGGCTGCGGAATATGATGGCGCTATATAAATCAATATTATTATTATTCCTCTGAGCTGCTCCACCACCTTCCTGTTCTTCATGCATGTTGGTATTGGACCTCATCATCTCCACTACCCTCTTCCAACACCTGCTGTTGTGGTGGTCTGGCCAGCACCATGCTCAACAGAAACTGGCACCTGGGTCTCATCATCATCATCAGATGCGTTCGCGGTTTGCTGACCATCGGCCACTGTCTCACCCGCCTCTTTAATCAAGAGACACAGCTGTTGCGCATCACTGCATACTCCCTCTTCTTCACATTACAGAATGCTGCTTGGCTGGGCCCCTGTTTGCAAGCCAATAGATTATGAGAACAGAAGCAGACACTCAGCTGGTCCTGTACAGAACTCTCTGACTGCCTGGGCAATTTGCCAGGCGGTGAAGAACAGATGGTTGCCCAACAGTGCTGTGGTCCGAGAGGAGGTGGAAGCAATTGAAGTCGATGCATTGGCTGAGATCCAAACAACAACGGCTTCAATTTGTTCTTCCCGCAGCAGGGGGGTACTCCGAGCTCCTACAAAATTGCGCAAAAGGAACGCTCACGCCCGGGAAAACTGGTGGATGCTGTGTCACTGGGGGCCCAGCAGCCACAGAATCCCACGTCCTTCCTGAAGAAACCCACGACCACGTGCCTTACTCCCTGCCTTCTTCATCTTGGTAATTGATAAAGAAAGTCTGAAAGTTATAAGGCCTAAGTGTGGTTATTCCGCAGAGACTGCAGTGAACATGCACACAACTGTTCAGTAGGTGAAAGGCCCCTTTGTGTACTTTCTATAGTGTTTGCAACCAATGTATTGTATACGGATGGAAGCGCGTCACACTAATAGATTTTATTTATTTGTAATAGAATGGAGCAGCAACCAATTGAGAAAAAATTTCAAGGATGTGCCAGTGACACACGCTCAGCAGACTACAACCAGCAGTGGTTGAAGAACTAACTGAGCGTGATCTGCACTCCAAAAAGGAAAACCTCAGACAACAGTGAACATGCACACAAACTGTTCACTACCCAACGCATCTCGCAGGAAGGCAGTCTGTGCGTCAAAACAAAGGCGCAAGCATACATCCACGTACCCTGTTTATAAAGCTATATAAAAAAAAATTATGCAGTATGACGCACACTTTATTGAGGTACAGTATTACATCGCCATTCACCATCTGTGGCTATGCAGTCTCATCTATATTACCTTATTATCCGTTGTCATGCTTGCAAGTCGACAGTCAGGATAAATAGCAATTTCACTATGCACTATGCACTTTTTAAGGTTATGTTTGTTAATAAACATGATTATTGCACATATTATGAGTATTACATGAGGAAATTGATAATTTTGTATAAACTGTTTAGTGACATTATTCAGCAAATGTAACATTTTAGTAATGTCACAGATAACTTGTAATGCTGATGATGTTTTGAAGTCAGACATTCATTTCTATTACAATAAAAAATGGTGTACATACTGTTACTTATTTCCCTCATTAAGGTTCAGATATGTACTTGATGCTTTTATTACAACCGTATAGCAGTTCCTTAACTATTTTTTTTGTGGTTTGCTTGCTGTTAACATGTTAATTATATGTTTATGTTTGTCAATTCTTTATTTATCTAGATATTAGTTTAAATGAAAATCATCTTTGGGTAAAGGTTATCTTTCTTGTTTGAAGTATAGACATTTAAAATTGAATAACAAGGAAATTACTTGATCAGTATTTAAAACATCCTCCTTGACCCTGGGCTCCAACACCGCCAGTTGTTGTCGGAAGTGGTTAGCACAGTCAACACTTGTCCTGTGTTACTGGGGTTCAGTAACGCAGCTGGTCCCCGGTTGTGCCATTTTCTCTTTTCCTTCTGCTCCCCTCCGGGTTCCGCACAGTCAGTGGCCCGTTACTTGCTTTTGGGCCTTGTACCTTCTGCTACCCGTCGGGTTCCAGTACCGTCAATGGTTCTCCGCAGTGCTTTGGCCTGGTGGGCCCCATTCGGTATCCGAGTTCCCGCAACGTCTGCTGGTTTGGTAGTGCTTTGGAGCCATCCTCCGCTTAGTAACCGTGTCCCGTAACGTCAGCTGGTCCTCGGGTTTGCCATTGGCTCTTTTCCTTTGCTGCCCTCCGGGGCCGTCCGTCAATGGGGGCCCCCAGGCCTTTGGCCCCGGGGCCTCCATTTTCCCGGATCCCAGTCCACAACGTTTTTGGGGTTGGTAGTGCTTTGGGCACAGGTACTCCTGCTTGTACCGTGTCCCGTAACATCAGGGTACAAGATTGTCTACAAAAACAAATAGGAAAAAAGGGCAAAGAACAATAAGCAAAAACTAAAAGCGAAAACATGAAGAAAAAGACAAAATGAAGGAAAAAAAAAATGTTAAAAATTTAAAAAAGAAGAAGACAAAACGGTAGGGGGGGGAGTCCGTTCCTCCTCGGGTGCCCTGGGGAAAAGCCTGCTGTGCAGGCCCCAAACTGACACGGACAAAAACTGTTGTAATTTAAAACTTTTTTGACGCAGAACGGAAGGGTGAAAAATTTATTCTTTGACAGATTACAAGTTCAGGATTCTCTGTCAAAATAAAAATATGATGAAAGAAATGAACAAATATGAATAAGAAAAATATTTAATAAGAAGAATATGGTAATTTAACAAAGAGAATAGCAAGAAGTTTAAGAAAGATAAAAAAGGGGAAATGAGAATATTTGATGAAAAAAAATGAGCTGCAGAAGATTATGAAGGGAAAGTGTGGAAAAGTTTAAAAAAGGGGAAGATAAAACTGGAAGTTGTGTAATATACATTTTGCCCAAAATATAAAAAAATTTAAAATTGTCAATTTCTTCGTCAAACCGAACACTTTAAAAAAAAAAAATATTTATGCTATTCCATTTTTTGGGTTAAACATCTAGCCTTTTTGTCTCCTCAACCTTCCCCCAAAAAATTCTACATTTTCTTTCTTTTTTTTTCATGTACAATTTAACCAAAAGGCAAAAAATGGGTTTTTTTTTTTTTTCGTATTTTTTTCCCCTAACTTACAGGGGGTTCCGGATCGGTATCGGGGATCGCCAATTTTAGTGATATCGGCGTACCATTCCCTTCCCCATACTTTAGGATATCGGAAAATTGCTCAAATCTACTCCTCTCTCTTTAAAGCCCCCAGTTTAACTTGCAAAAAATGTACCTGATTGATGGGCTGGGGGTGCCAGTGCAGGCAGAATTCCCGAATCTTGACCTTTTTGAAACAGTATTCTTATTCATAAATTGTAAGAAAATATCACAGCTATATCAGGACAAAAGACTCAGTCTGTAGAAAAAAAGGTGGGTCCAATAGCGTTACACCAGCGATCCCGACAAAAACAGGATCGCTGGTGTATGCTATTTTTTTCGC
>JARQOD010000001.1:938143488-938170988 GCA_033576555.1 Oophaga sylvatica
CACACTAATACTATTAGGATGAGCCACTGAGACACGCTCAGCAGAGTACAAGCAGCAGTGCTTGAACAAGTAACTGGAGCGTGATCTGCACTCAAAAAAGTAAAAAACACAGACTGAAGTGAACACTGAAACACAACTGTCCACAATCTGTGAAAAGCTCCTTTCTGTACTTCTATAGTGTTTGCAACCAATGTATTGTATACGGATGGAAGCGCGTCACACTAATACTATTAGGATGAGCCACTGAGACACGCTCAGCAGAGTACAAGCAGCAGTGCTTGAACAAGTAACTGGAGCGTGATCTGCACTCAAAAAAGTAAAAAACACAGACTGAAGTGAACACTGAAACACAACTGTCCACAATCTGTGAAAAGCTCCTTTCTGTACTTCTATAGTGTTTGCAACCAATGTATTGTATACGGATGGAAGCGCGTCACACTAATACTATTAGGATGAGCCACTGAGACACGCTCAGCAGAGTACAAGCAGCAGTGCTTGAACAAGTAACTGGAGCGTGATCTGCACTCAAAAAAGTAAAAAACACAGACTGAAGTGAACACTGAAACACAACTGTCCACAATCTGTGAAAAGCTCCTTTCTGTACTTCTATAGTGTTTGCAACCAATGTATTGTATAGGATGGAAGCGCGTCACACTAATACTATTAGGATGAGCCACTGAGACACGCTCAGCAGAGTACAAGCAGCAGTGCTTGAACAAGTAACTGGAGCGTGATCTGCACTCAAAAAGTAAAAAACACAGACTGAAGTGAACACTGAAACACAACTGTCCACAATCTGTGAAAAGCTCCTTTCTGTACTTCTATAGTGTTTGCAACCAATGTATTGTATACGGATGGAAGCGCGTCACACTAATACTATTAGGATGAGCCACTGAGACACGCTCAGCAGAGTACAAGCAGCAGTGCTTGAACAAGTAACTGGAGCGTGATCTGCACTCAAAAAAGTAAAAAACACAGACTGAAGTGAACACTGAAACACAACTGTCCACAATCTGTGAAAAGCTCCTTTCTGTACTTCTATAGTGTTTGCAACCAATGTATTGTATACGGATGGAAGCGCGTCACACTAATACTATTAGGATGAGCCACTGAGACACGCTCAGCAGAGTACAAGCAGCAGTGCTTGAACAAGTAACTGGAGCGTGATCTGCACTCAAAAAAGTAAAAAACACAGACTGAAGTGAACACTGAAACACAACTGTCCACAATCTGTGAAAAGCTCCTTTCTGTACTTCTATAGTGTTTGCAACCAATGTATTGTATACGGATGGAAGCGCGTCACACTAATACTATTAGGATGAGCCACTGAGACACGCTCAGCAGAGTACAAGCAGCAGTGCTTGAACAAGTAACTGGAGCGTGATCTGCACTCAAAAAAGTAAAAAACACAGACTGAAGTGAACACTGAAACACAACTGTCCACAATCTGTGAAAAGCTCCTTTCTGTACTTCTATAGTGTTTGCAACCAATGTATTGTATACGGATGGAAGCGCGTCACACTAATAGTATTAGTGTGACGCGCTTCCATCCGTATACAATACATTGGTTGCAAACACTATAGAAGTACAGAAAGGAGCTTTTCACAGATTGTGGACAGTTGTGTTTCAGTGTTCACTTCAGTCTGTGTTTTTTACTTTTTTGAGTGCAGATCACGCTCCAGTTACTTGTTCAAGCACTGCTGCTTGTACTCTGCTGAGCGTGTCTCAGTGGCTCATCCTTTTCATTTATCTCCAATTGGTTCTGCTACATTCCATTTAAAATAAATCTAATCTATTAGTCTAATAGATTACATTTATTTTAAATGGAATGTAGCAGAACCAATTGGAGATAAATGAAAAGGATGAGACACTGAGACACGCTCAGCAGAGTACAAGCAGCAGTGCTTGAACATGTAACTGGAGCGTGATCTGCACTAAAAAAAGTAAAAAACACAGACTGAAGTGAACACTGAAACACAACTGTCCACAATCTGTGAAAAGCTCCTTTGTGTAGTTCTATAGTGTTTGCAACCAATGTATTGTATACGGATGGAAGCACGTCACACTAATAGATTTGATTTTTTTTTGTAATATAATGGAGCTGCACCAATTCCACAAAATAAAAAAAAAAAAAAAAAAAAAAAAGAGTCAGTGACACGTGCAGATGCCTACAAACAGCGGTGGATGCAGAGCAAACTGCAGCGTCACCTGCACTGTCACACACACACCTTGCACAGAGCTGTTAAAACAACACTGGCAAAATGAAGCTTTACACAGCGGTTGGTAAACTAGCCTGCCTCAAGCACAGTAGTACACAAAATCGCAATATCTAACTGTCCCTCAGAGTGAGCAGAGTAGCGTTCTGTCCCTTACTGAGTTCACAGCACAGTGACGCTAAAATGGCGGCGGCGCCTTTTATAGTGCATTCTGACATCATTTCAGCAGCCAATCACAGCCATGCCATTAGTTAAGATGACCGCAGCATTACAGGATGTGCCCACACTTCGTAGGATTCCTCATTGGCTGACTAAAATCACATTGCCTCTCAAAGAATTATGGGAACTTCCGATTCCGGTATACGATATGGAAAAAGTATCGGAATTAAGTATCGGAATTCCGATAACGCGAATATCGGCCGATACCCGATACTTGCGGTATCGGAATGCTCAACACTAATGACAACCCATTGGAGGTGATCCTCTATATCTGCCTGTAAATACTGACATTCACCAAATAAAAGTTTGGTTGATTTTATGAACCTCGTGTCTCTTGGATTAATTGCTGCCCTGGTTCCAGAAGAGGGATTCCTAGACTCAGAAGAAGAGGCCTGCAGCCCTAAAGTAAATGCACTGCCACACTTAGCGATCGCACCAGCGATCACGACAACGACTTAACCTGGCGAGATCGCTAGTGCGATCGCTATGTGATCGCTAGTTAGATTCCAAACACAACTCATCAGCGATCTGTGATTCCAAACACAACTCATCAGCGATCTGTATAACAACCTCTGCGGTCGTTGGGAAAACCTAGTCCCACCTGCGATGCCGGTGAAGTCGTTCATAAAGGGTGTCACACTCAGCGATTTAGGCTCACCAGCGGGACACCAACGACCAAAAAACGGCTCAGAACTTTCATAAGCGATCAGCGACATCTCAGCAGGGGCCACATCGCTGCTACATGTCACACACAGCTAAGTCGCTAACGAGATCGCTACTGCGTCATAAATGGTGACGCAGTAGTGATCTCATTAGCGATCTCGCTAGCGATCTCGCTTAGTGTGGCATACCCTTAAGTGTGATGCACCTCACACACAGCAGCACACCGGGACTGGGACACGAGTTGTCTGTAGGATGCCAAAGCGAGTGGGAACAGACGTTAGCCCAGGACTACCTTGCTTGGGCATCTTACAATAACACAGGATCCACAAATCACAATAAGTAATGTCTCAGCTCCTCCTGCTTCACCTCCCACCACAATGATGTGAGCACGTTAGATGCTTCAATACACAAGATAGGTGCTGAGTCAGTCTATTGCTGATAAAGTAAAGTTAAAAATATGCTTAATATAAAAACGTCTCAGCCAATAGGTCAATTGTTGACTACACATTTAGTTTAAGGGTCTCAACCACACTTCTTATCAAACCTGTGGACGTTTTAGTTTTTTGTGATTGGTACCTAGAACTGAACTACATATTCTCGCTGGAGCCATGCAATGTTTGCACTTTAAAAAAGAGTCCTACTCACTTTTGTAGCTATGGGTTCAAATTATGTGGTGCTATTTAGATGATGGTCTACATACAGATGACCCTCCATTAGAGTGCATTCAAATTTGTGCTCAGTGGTGTTTTTGACAGAGAATGCTGTAGTTTTGTGTATTATTCCTACCATCAAAAACACACAAACTCCAAAAGCTGCAGGATAGTGTAATCCACCAGAATTTATTGTTATTTAATAAAATATAGATCTGTCATACTTGACCATTGCTCTCTTTAGATCAGAAGAAATGATGGTAGTGTTTTTCAAATTAACCGCCAGAGGATAAATGGGCCATTAAAATATTTAATGTCCCTATAGACCTTCAATGACTGTAGGCTGGAAGCTCCTTTGGCTGATTCTTTCCATACCGTCATACTCATGAATGCTTAATTTGGCCAAACGTCTACATTTTTTCAGTAGGGAAAAGAGAGTGGGCAATTGCCAAACATCTCTGGCTACTGCTTATCACTACTCAGAGGGAAAATATTGGCAATTGAAATTAAACATGTCTGATTCCTCTTCTCCTGATGTCATCTGTTACGTAGGGTCATCAAGTTCCTTTACATAAACTATAGTGCCGACATTGACAAGTTTGGCAAATTTTAGGTCCTGATGCAGAAGCGTAACATATAGAGTATCTGTCACCAAATTTTTGCTGCCCTATGTGAAATCAAGATAATGTTATGTCTGAGACTCTGATTCCAGTACCTTACTGGGCTGCTTGCTGTAGTTTTGACAAAATCACTGTTTCACCTGCTGCAGCTTTGCTACTCCGCTAAATGCTGAGATTTGCATAACTCGCACTTGCACCTTTGATTGACAGCTTTTTATGTGCACTGAGTATAAGCAGAAAGCTGCCAAGCAATGGTGGTGGGCAGGGAAAACCAGAGCTCTGGGATATGGTGGACTACATAGCTTCAGGTTTACTAGTAGCCTATGTTTGGTCTTGTGCTACAGTATATTTTCCATCTCATTGCAATCTCAAATACAATATTGACCTAATAAATAGAACTTGTAAAGTAAATTAAAGAAATGTGTTTACTTCTGATTCTGCAAAAAGCTGCACTTAAGAGTAAATGACATTTTATATTGTATTCTTATCACTTATCATTAAGAAGTGAAACGTAGAAAAGACTCAAGTTCAAACTTTGCATTGCAGTGTGGCTCAGACGGTAAAACATTGCAACACAGTCATACATGTATAAAAATAGTTATACTGTAACAATGGTGGCACACCCTAATAGTGGGTTTAGAGGTACCTCAGCAGATGGACCATGGTGTTACTGAAAATAAATCTCTGTACGAATACCAATACAGATATTGAAAAAAATGTTGAAGACAGTTTACCGTGACAGAGAGGAGCCAGAAGAACGCAGGGTCTGATTTCTCCTATTTCTGCACTGATTAGAAGCACTTCACCTTCATATAAAATGGTGGAAGCTTTCCTGCTTAAAGTTCTCAGCTGTGCACTGTTAGCCACTTCCATTTCCTATATAATCAGGGTCCTGGCTAGCACTCATTGCCAGAGCTAGCTTTTGCTGCATGACTGAAGGTTGTTGCTGGTTATTATTGGAGAAAGCGATTGGTAGATTTATCTGTGACTGTTTCTAGGTTTTGAGTGTGTGATAATTCTCTTTCTTCTCCTACTTTGTTTAACCCCATCCTCCATTCCCAGGTGCATTCCTCTGTTGTTTATGTGTGTATATTCTTATGTTTGATATTTTTCGTTACCCTTGTTTGCATTACCTTGTTAGTCTGGTTGATGTATTACGGTTCACTACTACTCCCCTCTTTCCTGGATGGGGGAAGGGTACAGGCTGAGAGCGGATTCAGGAGCTAAGGCAAGGTACATGGCCCCAGCGTCTTCATCATCAGAAGTAATCTGGGGAACAGAGTGAGCTAGGGCACCCATAGCATTAGGGACAGGGAAGGAGTCCCTGGTCACGGGACACCCGACAACTGAGTCCTGACACTCCCCAAACAGGATTTCTCTGATTCTATTGTCTGGGTGGCTGCTGTCTGCCCTTTGGAGAGTATTGCCACTGACCAGTTTCCTATACATGGAAGTGTGAACAATACCCAAATCTACATCACCCGACAACTCAATGTCAAGAAATTGAATGATTTTATCAGAAAACAAAGCTGTACACTTCAAATTAACATCATTTGAATTCAGATACTCTACAAAATTTGGTATGGTTGCTAGGTCTTCTTTCCATACCATGAGGATATGCTCAACATAGCAGCCATACCATATAAGATTATCACAAAAAAGAATTGGTGTCTGGGTATATATGGAATTTCTCCCACCAGGAAACAAATAAAATAGCTAACGATGGGGACCCCATTGGTGCTCCTTCTGTCTGCAAAAAATATTCTTTACTAAAAAGAAAAAAATAATGTGTTAATAGATATTCAACTGCCATGACAATAAAATGTTATGTCTTTATATACACTAAAACGGTTTAAATGGCATTCAACTGCTTTTACTGCAAGGTGGTGTGGAATACAAGAATGGAGATTAGTGACATCGCACATTATAAATACACAATCTCTATCCCATTTATTACAATTCAAGGTTTTTAATACCATGGTGGTATCTTTTACAAAGTTGGGAGTAATTTGTACTAGTGTATGTAAATGCTCGTCTATCCATATACCTAACCCTTTATTGAGGGAATGTCCCTGCTATAGCAGGACACTGTTACCCTATTAGATGGCTCACATGGTTTGTGGACCCACTGTGCCATGGACCGGACTTACCCTGGAGGAGCATGACCAAGCAGCTACCTTGATGTTAGCTGGAGCCTCTAGTAGTGAGGTCAGACTTGTACGACAGGTGCCAGGGGCCACTCCAGGGAGACGTCCGGCCATAGGTACTGACCCCAAAGGGCAGAGATGTTACTTCTGCTTCTCAGACAGAGCAGAACAGCCACTTGTGACAAGTTCAGACAGGATGGCCTCTTGTGACAAGTTCAGACAGGATGGCCTCTTGGGACAAGTTCAGACAGGACGGCCACTTCGGACAAGTTCACACTGTATGGACAGGATGGCCACTGAGACAGGATCTCCCTGTACAGACAAGGTGGCCTCAGGGACAGATTCACATGGTGCAGACAGGATGGCCAGTGATAAGTTCACAGTTCTGGCCTGGGTTTTCGGCAGACAGGTACCGCCGATGCGGCCACGTAGTACGGACACCGCTGAAGCGGTCACAGGAAAACAAGGGCAACTATGGCGAATTAACAGCTACTCAGGATATGGGACACGGGACACTAATAGTCTAGGGAAGGGGGACCTGGCAACATACAGTTGCACACCAAACCACCTAACAGAACTTTGAGGCTAAGTTCACATGTTGCGGAATTGCCGCGGAAATTTCCGCGGCAATCCCGCACTTCTCCCGCAGGAAATACGCACGTTTTTTGTATGCTGATTCCCGCCAGAATAATAGCGTTTTGCAAGCGTAATTAGCTTGCAGAATGCTAGCGTTTTCCTAGCGATCTGTAGCATCGCTTGGAAAACTGATTGACAGGTTGGTCACACGAGTCACACATAGTGTTTGACACGTGTGACCAACTTTTTACTATTGATGCCGCCTATGCCGCATCAATAGTAAAAAGATCTAATGTAAAAATAATAAAAAAAATAATAAATAATGATATTCTCACCTTCCGGCGTCCCCCGCAGCCTTCCCGCCTCTCAGCGACGCTCCCGGCAACTCGCGGTCCCAAGGATGCATTGCGACAAATCACACCGATGACGTAGCATCTCGCGAGACCGCTATGCCATCTGGGTGATTCTCGCAAAGGACTCTTGGGACCGGAAGTTGCCGGGAGCGTCGCTGAAGGCGGGAAAGCTGCGTGGGACGCCGGAAGGTGAGAACTATCATTATTTTTTATTTTAATTATTGTTTTACCAGGGATATGGTACCCAGGGCCTGGAGGAGAGTCTCCTCTGCTCCAGACCCTGGGTACCATCCGCACATGAACCGCTTACATTGCGTATAGTGGGCATAGCCACATGCGGAAAGTAAGCGGTTCAATGCATTCCTATGGCGGCGGAATCACCGCGGTTACGCTAAATTAATGAACATGTTGCTAGATTTTCCGCGAAGCGTTTTTTTCGCGGAAAATACCGCAACATGTGTACAAAACATGCGCAATCAATTAACAAGTATAGAATGCTTAATGCTTGCGTTTTTTTCGCGGTTTAACCGCGGAAAATCGCGGAAAAAACGCGAAAAAAAATGCAATTATTCCTGATCGTGTGCACTTAGCCTAAGGGTTGGATAGGCACCTATTAGATAGTACCTCAAAGCCTCTAGAGTCTAGAGCCCATTTTAAGCCCAGGCCCTCTTTCTCTACTAGCTCCACAAGATCATCAGCCATCTGGGGATCTTACTGGGCCACCAAGCATTGAACTAGTCTCGGCAGTGAGTGGATGAACTGGTCCATCACCACTCATTCCACCATCTGAGCTGAGGAGCAAGTCTCAGGCTGCAGCCATGTTTGCACCAAGTACATGAGGTCAAAAATCTGAGACCAGGACGGTTTGTCACTGTAATAGTTCTAGTTGTGCACACCTTGTGCCCTGACTGCCAAGGTTACTCTCAGATGAGCCAAAATCTCCATCTTTAGCTTACCGTACTCCTTGACATCATAGTACGCCTTCTGAGGTTTCCCAGTCAGATATGGTGCAAACACCACCATCCACTGCTCTGGAAGCAGTTTCTCTTGGTCCGCCACACTCTCGAACACTGTCAGGAAAGCCTCAACTTCATCACCTGGAGTCATTTTCTCTAACGTCTTGTTCACACAGGTAGATTTATTAGAATTCATAGTCTTCCAACAAAAAGGAAACAAACAGCCTTTTCTTCTGCATAAAGACCAGCAAAGGAAAGACAAAATAGACCATATCATAGAACAGGCTCTCACAGCAAAAATAAGTCTTTCTGCCTCTCACTCACAAACACAGACTGAGGCAACTGAGCTGCCTTAAATAAGCCGATCAAAGCCTGAAAGGGGAGATATGGGAACAGCCAGTATTATCCAGTTCCTCTGGCCTTTCCTAAAACCCGGACCCAAATTCAGGGCCCATTAAAACCCTCTCAGCACTATCTGTGCTGGAGCCAGGTTTCTGGACTTCACATCAATGAGGCTAACCACCTCGGTAACACATATCTCCAGCCAGGACCTGTCCAGCTGCCACCTTACAACATATATATACAGTATATATGACACAAAAAAACTGCTATAAAATACTTTTCTAAGTAATACTTCTAACATATACTTACCAAACAATAAATATCACTATACTGTTCTTGAGCAAAATGCACTGCACCATAACAAATATACCAATAATACCACATACAAGAAACAAATAACGCCACAGATACTGAACAGTGACATATCAAATTGAAGTAAGTCATTTCTTTTTTTCAGAAAAACGGACTTCCAATGGACTGGAGAGAGGTTGCCTAGATATTAGGAGTTAACTTTTTCCTGTGCACTCTCAGCCAGGGACTACACAGGCACTAGAGGCCGTGCTCCATAGAAACCAGCTGTGCAATATGAAAGATAAAAGGTCTCATTGCAGGAAAATGACAGCAGATTGAAAAGCTATTCAATTGCAGACTTGTTTTTTTTCATGCTGCCTAACTAAAATAATTTAATAACTTGAGAATACCTTGTTAAGTGTCAACCTGCTATTCTAAGGTCCATGTAACATCTGGTTCTTGTTTTTCTCAGATATTCTTCCTTGCTCTATAACAATTTCAAAGGAGCACTTTGCCTTTTACCAGTGGCTGTCATATTGCCCTATTGGCTATATTCAAGCATTTTCATTTCTCTGGAAATTCATCAGTTCCTTTGCATATTTGTTCAAATAGAAAGTTTGCCTTTCTTGACTATGTTTCAGTTTTCTTCTAACGTTACACATCTTTGAGTTTAGAAGTTGGCAAGTTGACAAGAGAGTCCTAGTGCACCTACTCAGGAGCCTCTGTGCCGAACCACTGTATGTTTCTGAGATCCAGTATAGGCTGAAATATATCTGAATCTTCCTGTTTTATTTTACGTATCAGTCTTTTGCTATTTTTTACTGCTGACTCTCCTTTGCCATTGATTTGACATCTGGTGATTAGATCTCATAAATTGCAGAAAATTTTCAATTATTCAGATGTAAATTGAGCAAAGCTGTCAGAGAACATGGTATCAAGGATGATAAAACATGGAAAAATGGGCCTTGAATTTTTTAATCACTGTTCTCACTCTTGCAAATAATCATCTTCCCAGAAGTTGGAAAAAATAGTTCAATATTTTTGTCCGGTATTCTTAGTCCTGTGAACAGAAAATTCATGTGGTTGCAAAGTCTCGATCTGCTGTGTGTCACTGCATGATGCACATTTTTCATATTGTGCAATTAATTTTTTTTATGTAGTCATCCATTTCCGTCCAATAAATACATTCTCGTGCTTGGTGTAGACATCTTTCTGCACCGAAGTGAGTGAAGTGCATGTTTCCATTATGTCTCTTCTGAGAGATTCTGGTATGGTGATTATTTCTCCTTTAACCCCTTTCTGCCAGCTGACGGAATAGTACGTCAGCTGGCAGTATCCCCCGCTTTGAGGTGGGCTCGGCGGTGAGCCCACCTCAAAGCCGCGACATGTCAGTTGTTATAAACAGCTGACATGTCCCCGCAATAGGCGAGAGCAGAATCGCGATCCGCCCGCGCCTATTAACTAGTTAAATCCCGCTGTCAAAGCTGACAGCGGGCATTCAACTAGCGCTTCCGGCAGCTTGGCCGGAAATTAGCGCATCGCGACCCCGTCACGTGATCGGGGGTCGGCGACATGTTGCCTTGACAACCAGAGGTCTCATAGAGAACTCTATGTTTGTTGCCGGCACATTGCTCAAAGCAATGCAGTAAATCAGCTACATAGAGGTGATCTGCTCATAGCCCATATGTAGCAGAGGCGATCGAGTTGTGCATGCTTCAAGCCTCCCATGGAGGCTATTGAAGCATGCCAAAAGTAAAAAAAAAAAAAAAGTGTTTAAAAATTAAAAAAAATAAAAAAAACCCTAATAGTTCAAATCACCTCGCTTTCGCCCCAATCGAAATAAAACAATAAAAAAAATCACACATACACATATTTGGTATTGCCGTGTTCAGAATCGCCCAATCTATCAATAAAAAAAGGATTAACCCGATCGCTAAACAGTGTAGCGGGAAAAAAAATCAAAACGCCAGAATTACGTTTTTTTGGTCGCCTTGACATTGCATTAAAATGCAATAACGGGCGATCAAAAGATTGTATCTGCGCATAAATGGTATCCTTAAAAACGTACGCTCGGCACGCAAAAATGAGCCCTCACCCAGCCCCAGATCACGAAAAATGAAGACGTTACGGGTCTCGGAAAATGGCACTTTTTTTTTTTTAGCAAACTTTGGAATTTTTTTTCACCACTTAGATATAAAAGAACTAGACATGTTTTGTGTCTATGAACTCGTAATGACCTGGAGAATCATAATGGCAGGTCAGCTTTAGCATTTAGTGAACCTAGCAAAAAATCCAAACAAAAAACAAGTGTGAGATTGCACTTTTTTTGCAATTTCACCGCACTTAGAATTTTTTTCCCGTTTTCGAGTACACTGCATGGTAAAACCAATGGTGTTGTTCAAAAGTACAACTCGTCCCAGTGATTCCATACTGCACTGACAGTTCCTTTTTTATGTACAAGAATGTCAAAATTTCCCTTGGAGCATGTTGCTTGTGTTTTGGCCAGCCCTGTATGACGATAGTCTTTACGGACTGTGTTTGTTTCAGCTTGTCTTTTGACACTGTCAGGTATTCGCACATATTGAAGCTCTCCATGTCTTTTTCTTCATCATTTGTGATGGGTAGGTAAGCACTGCAATCAGTCTACCAAGCAGATGTGAAAATCATATTTCTGAGGTTGTAAAAGCATTCGCTTCACAAATTTAGGGGTATTCATTAGTGGTGTCTATGTAATAATCGCCAAAGGTTTGTGATCAGTATGGACCTTTACTTGTCGACCATAGATGTACTGGTGAAATTATTCCACTACAAATACTAAGGCTAGTAGTTGATCCTTAAATTGAGCATATCTCTGTTTTTTCCTGCTTACAAATCCAGTTGGCTACGGCTCCAAAACTAATTTCCGAGGCATCGCGTTTACTACCATTACTTGACCTGAATCCAAATATTTCATTTTTTTCTGTCTGCAATTGTCTTTTTCACTAACTGGAAATTTCTTTCATGGGTTTCTGTTTATTCTCAGAGAACATCTTTCTGAGTTAGTTGTTTCAGTGCCTGGCAAAAATTTGTAAATATATAGTTTACCAAAATCCTTGTACTCCACGTAGATCTATAGGGGTAGGCATGTCTTGGATTTCCTGCTAACCTTCATTCATGTTCAGACCCTTCGAGGTTCGAATGGAACCTCTGTCATTCTCAATGTCAATCTTTCCGAGTTGTTTGATTTACTCTACATCTGTCCAAAAATTGTATAATCTTCCGATGAAGTCTTTTTATTGCAGATTCCTAATCTTCCTCTACTCCCACGATTAGTATTGTTTTTCACCTCAAAAAGTCGTTTGAAGACTTAGATCAATTTCTGTTGAAGTAGGACTTAATCCCACCGGCATACTTAGCCATTTATAGCATCCAAATGGAGAAGAAAGTGCTGTCAAGAAACTTGATTCATCATCCAATTTCATGTGTCAACATCCATTTTTTACATCACATATAGAAAATATTTTAGCTTTTGATAAATATAGTAGTATGTCTTCTATTGTATGTACCAGATATTGATTTCTTTTCAGAGACTTGTTCAGTGGCCCATTAGTCAATCAGTGCTTAAAAATGGATCACATACTGTAATCTGCTTATCTGTATGTAATTAGTTTTTCACAGATACATTACAATTATATACAGTAGATAGAAAACTGTATTTGACCTTTATTTTTCATTACACTGTTCATGTAAAAATGGATGCCATACAGACGGGCAAAATGGACATACGGATGGCAAATGTAACGTAAACATTGACACAATAATGGCATACAGATTGCATACAGATGACAATATGGAAGAAAAACTGTCAATTTTATCAGGGCATAAAACTGTTGATTTTGTATATGTTCGTGTGAATCTAGCTTTACTATGTGATCAATTTTGAGCCACATTTATCACCTTTCCTTTAGATTTGTGATAAATGGCTTTCGCTGGAATACTGCTTTAAGGTAACAGATCTGCTAAGGTCATAAAAATCATTAGTGTATAATTGTGTGGTACAAATCCAAAAACATGGCTCGTATAGTGAGGTTCTTCCCAAAAATTGTTGCATATTTAATTTAATAAAATAGTGATACACTTCTCTAAAAGCATCACATCTGGGGTGGATTATGATGCCTACTTGTCATGACACAATTGTCGAGTGACCTGGGACCAGGGGCTCCTTCCCTGGCTCTAACACTAGGGGGCACCCTTGCTCGCCCTGTTCCCTGTGATACTTTAGATGGCGAAGATTCTGTGGCCTCCGCCCTTGCCTTATTTCCTAAGTTAGCCCTTCGTCTATCCCCTTCCCCCACCGAGGGAAGCAGAGGCGCTACTGTGCACCACAGTACACCAACCCGACAAACAGGGCAGCAAAGACAAGGGTAAAATGAAACTCCACACACACAAAATAAACACTCACATATAACAAAGGAATCCATCAGGGTGTGCAGGAAGGGGAAGAAAGCAAAACAGGGAAGGATAAGGGATTACCAAGTGTACAAACCAAACAACAGTTGCTTCTAACTCCTCCAGCACTCCTTCTCATACTAACTTCTCTCCCTCCTTTTGCCATGCAGCAAGCACTAACTCTGACAAGGACTAGGTAATAGAGCCCAGATTTTATAGGGAAAAGGAGTGGCTAACCAAGCACAGCTGGTATTCTTTCTTGAATTTTATTAAAGCGTTCCAGTGAAGTTCAAAGTATTTGGAAAGTAAATAGTGCACAGCCCCAACGTTTCGGCCTGACCGGCCTTTGTCAAGGGGTATTTTCTGTTTAACAAATATAATAAACAAAATCACTACATGTGAACAACATCCAAAACATAACGAATGTATATAGCATATACACAGTATAGTGGAAAAAGAGAAAAGTAAAAAGATATACTATACATGTGTAGCTAAATTCATTTTCATTGAAAACCAGAGAAGCCTTCTGGATCTTCACATTGCAAATGTTGGAACCGATGGGCTTAACACCCTCTCTGACATTAGACGTACTATCCCGTCCATAAAACCCGTGCCATTCTGCCCATGGACGGGATAGTACGTCATAGGCGATCAGCTGCGCTCCTGAGGGGAGCGCAGCTAATCGCCGCCGGGTGTCAGCTGATTATCACAGCTGACACCCGTGACTGTGTGTCAGGAGCGGTCACGGACCGCTCCCGGCACATTAACCCCTAGCACACCGCGATCAAACATGATCGCGGTGTACTGGGGGCACAGGGGAGGATCGCGCAGGGTGGGGGCTCCCTGCGCGCCCCCCTGAGACCCTCAGACCAGCGCGATGTGATCGCGCTGTTCTGAGGGCTTCCTCCCTCCCAGGACCCGGATCCAAGATGGCGCCGGGGTCCTGGAGGGAGGCGGCTACCTCAGTGCCTGCCGAGAGCAGGCACTGAGAAGCCTGCATCTATGCCTGTGCGATCGCTGGTGTGACAGAGTGCTGTGCACACTGTCACACCAGCGATCTGATAAAATACAGTGATGTCCCACCCTGGGACAAAGTAAAAAAGTTAAAAAAGTAAAAATAAACATGTGTAAAAAAAAAATCCAAAATAAAAAAAAAAATAAAAAAATATTCCCCAATAAATTCATTTCTTCCTGTAAATAAAAAAAACAAAACAATAACAGTACACATATTTGGTATCGCCGCATCCGTAACGACCCCCCTATAAAACTGTCCCACTAGTTAACCCCTTTAGTGAACCCCTTTAAAAAAAAAAAAAAAACGAAGCAAAAAATCAATGCTTTATCATCATACCGCCGAACAAAAAGTGGAATAACGCGCGATCAAAAAGACCGATATAAATAAACATGGTACCGCTGAAAACGTCATCTTGTCCCGCAAAAAACGAGCCGCCATACAGCATAATCAGCGAAGAAATAAAAAAGTTATAGCTCGCAGAATAAAGCGATGCAAAAATAATTATTTTTTATATAAAATTGTTTTTATTCTATAAAAGCGCCAAAACATAAAAAAATGATATAAATGAGGTATCGCCATAATCGTACTGACCCGAAGAATAAAACTGCTTTATCAATTTTACCACACGCGGAACAATAAAAACGCCTCCCCCAAAAGAAATTCATGAATTGCTGATTTTTGTTCATTCTAACCTCCCAAAAATCGAAATAAAAAGCGATCAAAAAATGTCACCTGCTCAAAAATGGTACCAATAAAAACGTCACCTCGTACCGCAAAAAATAAGACCTCACATGACTCTGTGGGCCAAAATATGCAAAAATTATAGCTCTCAAAATGTGGCGATGCAAAAAACTATTTTTGCAATAAAAAGCGTCTTTTAGCGTGACAGCTGCCAATCATAAAAACCCGCTATAAATAGTAAATCAAACCCCCCTTTATCACTCCCTTAGTTAGGGAAAAATAATAAAATTAAAAAAATGTATTTATTTCCATTTTCCCATTAGGGTTAGGGTTAGGGTTGCGGCTAAAGTTAGGGTTAGGGTTGGCGCTAAAGTTAGGATTAGGGTTAGGGTTGGGATTAGGGGTGTGTTAGGGTTAGGTTTGTGGTTAGGGTTGGGACTAGGGTTAGGGGTGTGTTGGAGTTAGGGTTGGAGTTAGAATTGGGGGGTTTCCGCTGTTTAGGCACATCAGGGGCTCTCCAAATGTGACATGGCGTCTGATCTCAATTCCAGCCAATTCTGCGTTGAAAAAGTCAAACGGTGCTCCTTCACTTCTGAGCTCTGCCATGCGTCCAAACAGTAGTTTATCCCCACATATGGGGTATCAGCGTACTCTGGACCCCAAGAGTTATTGTGCAATTTGTCCTATTTCTTCTGTTACCCTTGGGAAAATAAAAAACTGGGGGCGAAAATATAATTTTTGTACAAAAAAAATTATTTTTTTGTTTTTACGGCTGTACATTATAAACTTCTGTGAAGCACTTGGGGCTTCATAGCGCTCACCACACACCTAGATAAGTTCCTTGTGGGGTCTATTTTCCAAAATGGGGTCACTTGTTGGGAATTTCCACTGTTTAGGCGCATCAGGGGCTCTCCAAATGCGACATGACGCCCCAGACCATTCCATCAAAGTCTGCAATCCAAAACGTCACTACTTCCCTTCCGAGCCCCAACGTGTACCCATACAGTAGTTTTCTCCCACATATTGGGTATCAGCGTACTCAGGACAAATTGGGCAACAACTTTTGGGGTCCAATTTCTCCTGTTACCCTTGTAAAAATAAAATATTGGGGCGAAAAAATCATTTTTGCAAAAAAAAAAAAAGGATTTTTTATTTTTACGGCTGTGCGTTATAAACTTCTGTGAAGCACTTCGGAGTTCAAAGTGCTCACCACACATCTAGATAAGTTCCTTGTGGGGTCTATTTTCCAAAATGGGGTCACTTGTGGGGGGTTTCCACTGTTTAGGCGCATCAGGGGCTCTCCAAATGCGACATGACGCACCCAGACCATTCCATCAAAGTCTGCAATCCAAAACGTCACTACTTCCCTTCCGAGCCCTGACGTGCGCCCATACAGTAGTTTTCTCCCACATATTGGGTATCAGCGTACTCAGGACAAATTGGACAACAACTTTTGGGGTCCAATTTCTCCTGTTACCCTTGTGAAAATAAAATATTGGGGGCGAAAAAATCATTTTTGTAAAAAAAAAAAGATTTTTTATTTTTATGGCTGTGCGTTATAAACTTCTGTGAAGCACTTCGGGGTTCAAAGTGCTCACCACACATCTAGATAAGTTCCTTGTGGGGTCTATTTGCCAAAATGGGGTCACTTGTGGGGGGTTTCCACTGTTTAGGTGCATCAGGGGCTCTCCAAATGTGACATGACGCCCCCAGACCATTCCATCAAAGTCTGCAATCCAAAACGTCACTACTTCCCTTCCGAGCCCCGACGTGTGCCCATACAGTAGTTTTCGCCAACATATTGGGTATCAGTGTACTCAGGACAAATTGGACAACAACTTTTGCGTTCCAATTTCTTCTGTTACCCTTGTGAAAATAAAATATTGGGGGCGAAAAAAATCATTTTTGTAAAAAAAAAAAAAGATTTTTTATTTTACGGCTGTACGTTATAAACTTCTGTGAAGCACTTCGGGGTTCAAAGTGCTCACCACACATCTAGATAAGTTCCTTGAGGGGTCTAGTTTCCAAAATGGTGTCATTTATGGGGGTTTCCACTGTTTAGGCAGATCAGGAGCTCTCCAAACACGACATGGCGTCCAGCCAATTCTGCGTTGAAAAAGTCAGACGGCGCTCCTTCCCTTCCAAACTCTGCCATGCACCCAAACAGTGGTTTACCCCCACATATGGGGTATCAGCGCACTCAGGACAAATTGCACAATAACTTTTGGAGTCTTGTTACCCTTGGAAAAATAAAAATTGGGGTGAAAAGATCATTTTTGTGGAAAAAATATGATTTTTAAATTTTACGGCTCTACGTTATAAACTTGTGTGAAGCACTTGGGGTTCAAATTGCTCATAAAAAATCTAGATAAGTTCCTTAGGGGGTCTAGTTTCCCAAATGGGGTCATTTGTGGGGGGTTTCCACTGTTTAGGCACATCAGGGGCTCTCCAAATGCAACATGGCATCCAAACTCAATTCCAGCCAATTTTGGTTGGAAAAAGTCAAATGGTGCTCCTTCCATTCCGAGCTCTGCCGTGCGCCCAAACAGTGGTTCCCCCCCACATATGGGGTATCAGCGTACTCAGGACAAATTGTACAACAACTTATGTGGTCCAATTTCTCCTGTTACCCTTGGGAAAATAAAAAATTAGTGACTAAAAGATAATTTTTGTGGGAAAAAAAATAGGATTTTTTATTTTCATGCCCGGGCATTATAAACTTGTGTGAAGCACTTGGGGGTTCAAAGTGCTCACCAAAGATCTAGATAAGTTCCTTAGGGGGTCTAGTTTCCAAAATGGGGTCACTTGTGGGGGGTTTCCACTGTTTAGGCTCATCTGGGGCACTGCAAACGGAACATGACCCCCATTAACGTCTGCATTCCAAAACGTTACTACTTCCTTTCCAAGCCCTGCCGTGCGCCCAAACAGTTTCCCCCCCACATATGGGGTATCAGCGTACTCAGGACAAATTGGACAACAACTTTTGGGGTCCAATTTCCTTGGGAAAATTCAAAAATTTGGGACTAAAAAATCATTTTTGTGGAAAATTGATTTTTTTTTTTTTCACACCCAGGCATTATAAATTTTGTGAAACACTTGAGGGTTCAAAGTGCTCACAACAGATCTAGATAAGTACCTTAGGGGAACACGCCAAAGAACAAAAGCAGTCAAAGGTCAATGTGAGAAAATAGAAAAAACTTTATTACTAAATATGGATAAAAGCATCACACAACAGGTGGACCCTGTGTGTGTCTCATGCAACACGGTAAAAATGTATATACAGCAAGGGGAGCCGCATGTGGTAGATGTAATACATGTAATAAACTTCAATTCGTATCAAACGAGATGGTATTCACATAATTATAATACATAGGTATGTATATAGAGGTAACTGATGGATAATAATATGGTACATACCAGAAGAGTCACCAATGTGACACCACACTAGCTGCCCCTGCCGCCCCAACGCGCGTTTCGGAGGATCCCTTCCTTCCTTCTTCAGGGGGCAAGGATACAGCCGAAACAGCCATATAAATATACAAAAAACAGGAAATACCATCTGTGTCTAATTAGGGTACACACCTCCCAATTAATTAAGACTAAACATTGCGTTTGGTCTGATTTTTCTATTTTTTCTTTATTATCTTACATCAGCAGGGTGGTGTCTTTAGACGAATGATATATTATAATCTCAATCATGATGTATCTAACAAGCTACTTAATAGTTGTTTCTATTTTTTTTTATATCGATATCTATTTTTAATTTTTTATTATTTGAAGTCTTCATGTTAATTTAGGATAGTCTTTTGTTGGTATCTGGCAAAAATTGCCTATGTTAGATGTAACTTGTAAGCAATATTCCCTATTCGATACGATGAATCATGCGTAGGATCATTGGTTATTGGTCCCTTGCTGTTTAAAAGTGTTGGTCTTGTCAGAGTGGTTTAAAATAATAATATATTATGTAACTGTGTTTTTTTAATTGTGGGGTTGGCTTACATTTTCCTACTGTTGGTTTTTTTTTTGGTATTTTTTTTTTATGTTTCTTCTGTATGGGATTTTCTTATTTTTTCCTTGTATTCGTTTATTTTTCATTGCCTTATTTGTTTGTATGCTTATATTTCATATATTAAATGTTTTATACTAAGATATTCCTGAGTTGCAATTTCATTGGTAATTTCATACTGTTTGGGCTGACTCCTTGCACCGATAAGAATCATTGTTCTTGCGTCTGGGTCTTCTGTAAAATGGGCCGCGCCATCTATTTTACGATGGTTTGCTCTTTCTCTTGGTTTTTTTTGTATGAACCACTTCTTGGCGACTACTGCGAACTAGTAGCTTCTAGGTACTTCGGTTTTTATCTGCCCAACCGCTGAATTGGCGGAACTGCTTGTCCCCACATGGGGCCCTCCACCCTCCATGTGTCCTTGGCGTTCAACCATGGTCTAGCGCCTGACGGATGGTGAGGGCTTCGGGGGTCTACGGAGCTCGTCATGCACGAGATCCTCGCGACGGTAATTATCTTATAATGGAAACGTGAGGTGCCATCGGCCAATTTCTTTACTCCAAACGGAGCAGATGTGTTTAAGGGTGCTTCTATTAATTGGGAGAGGGTGTGTATCCACTAATTAGTACACAGAATGGTATTTCCTGTTTTTTGTATTTTTATTATGGCTGTTTCGGCTGTTATACCTTGCCACTGATGAGAAGGGGATGGAAGGAGTGAGAGAGGTGGCAAAAATGAGAAGAAGTGGATCCTCCGAAACGCGCAAAGTTGGGTGCTGGCATGGGGCTGCTTTTGTGCCTTGTGGTTTGATTTGCACTTTGGTGTATATCTGGTAGGTACCAGATTATTATCCATCACGTTTACTATTTATACAGACCTATGTTTATAATTATGTGAATAACCCTTTCTAGTTTGATACGAATCTTGGAAGTTTTTTTATTGCTTATTAACTTCATTCACATTGCGCGTCTCCCCTTGTGTTTATACTTTTTTACCGTGTTGCATTGGAGACATCACACAGGGCCACCTGGTGTAGTGATGCTTTTTATCCAATTTGGTTATATTATAGTTTTTTTTCTTTTTTCTAATAATTGATCCCCTTTGACTGCTTTGGTTATTTGGAGTGTTCTATTTTGTTTGCAGTTGGTATTTTATGTCCGTCTTGGTTTTAAGTCCATTAATTGATTGGCATTTGCCGTTTTTGTATTTTTACCCATTTATTATCGGTTTTATTAGTGACTGTTCTGTTTGTTCTATGACTTTTTCACTGTTACTGAGGGGGTCTAGTTTTACTAAAATGGTGTTACATGTGGAGGGTTTACACTGTTTAGGCGCCTATAAGGGGCTCTCCACTTTCGCGTTACTGGGCAGCCATTTAGTTTTTGGTTTTGACTGCAATTTTTTAGTTTGATATAAGGATATAGTCGCTCATTCACGTTCGTGATCGGCGTGTTGCCCCCTTTCAAGTGGTTTTCCCAATAATAGGGAGGTTAGTGGACGTTCTCTGGAGTAATGGCTGTTTGCTTTTTCTTACTTTTTCTGTCCATTTTCTGCCTTTTTACCCTGGTGTTAATTTTTTATTTTTTTTATAAGTTTGTTAATGATAATTGTTTTTTTTTTATTTTGTGGCACCCTCTCTAAATTGTTTTTAAATATTTCATTTTTTTTTTCCTTCCACGGTGTGTTTTGGTTACACTCCTGTGAAGCTCAGTGTTGGGTTTTGTATAATCTTTCCGGGAATGTGGTTTTTTGAGTTCCGTGAGGGGTTTGCAGTTTTTTTGATATTAGGTAAGTGTGGTGGGTGGCGAGTAATGGTGTCATATTTGGCGGTTTTTTCTGCCTGTTGTGTCCTACTCAAAGTGACGTCAAATGTGGTGGTTGTGGTTCCACTATTAGATAATATTTTGGCGATTCTTCCGGTAATGGGTTGTTTTAATGAGATATCGCTGGTCAAATTTTATCACCTTGCGTATTTCGGTTACTTATAAAAATTTTATGTGGTTACTTTTAGTGTGATGTTGTATAAAAAGGTTAGACATGTGGGATAAATGGTTTTTTTACTTAAATATTTTGTGTCGATTTTATTTTCTCTCATGTTTTAGGGGAATTTTCTTTAAAGTTATTATGTTGTATATTGCATATTTTCTATTAATTACTAATTTTTTTCGCATTTTATTGCTAGTTTTTTTTTTTACTTATATTTTTTTTCGCATAGGTAATATTCAGTAGATGTAGTTATTTTTTCAACTTTAATGTTGTTCTTTTTGTCACTGCAGTAAAATACCTTAGCAAGATTCTCGAAGTTTCAGGTTTGAAGCGGGCCAGTGGTTGAAAACGCTGTTTGAGTAAGGGGCTAGTTGTGGGGGCTTTTGGTTCTTGGGTTTTGAATAAATTTGGCCCAGGTCTTTTTTTTTTTTTTTTTAACGTGCAATTCCCCAACCTTGGGGGTCGTTGGAAAGGGGTCTATTTAAACTGGGAATTCCAGAAGCCTTCATCTGATAAAGGGGGTGGGTTTGGAGTTTTCCTTATTTTCCCATGTTTTGAGTGATGATTTAGCAGTTTTTTTTTTTTTAATATTTTTTTGTGATTTAGTGTTATATGTTGTTACGTTTTTCTCATTTTTACAGGTGCACTTTGTGAAGGCAACCGTAACTGACTTATATCACCATTAATGGTTATCATCAGAAATATCCTCACTTGGTTCTATTTCACATTTGAACAGGTATTACTGTGCGATCTCTCTCACAAATGGATTAGAGCGTGTCATGACAGGTGTTCAAAGGCCGAGAACCTGGTTTATTTTTTATATTGTTTTTATTTGTTTACTCTTTCGGCCAAGAGGTAGGCTATAAACTTGACACTACGACACCCCCAGACCTGCTCTCCATCCACGCTCACCTACAACACCGCGTGATAAAGAAGCCCCCTAAGTCTTTTTGAGCTCAGAGCTTCACCGGGAGTTTTCTTTTCTCCGGCCATGTCTTGACTTTCTAATATTGTAACAGGGTTTATATGTTAACCATCTTTAGCCCCTCCTTGTCCTGGGATATATATGGTTTTGATGTACACTCTTGGTTGCACTCTCCTGGCGGGGTATGGTTTGATTTATGTGTGGCAGTAGGGAATGTTAACAGTTTGCTTACATGGTGTTATTTTGTTTCTGCCCTTCTCGGTGCTGGGGGTGATCGGTGTGCGTTCGGTGGTTTGGTTGTGGGTCTTTGGATTGCGAGTGGTACTATTAGGATTGTTGGTATTAGGGCCGGTTTCTCTTGTTTGGGGAATTTGTAGGCATTGATTTATTGTTGGGTTACGCGGTTTTCTTGTGGTAGTGTTTGAACTCTGTAAGGGTTTTCTTTTTTTTGGTTATATAATGGACGTGGTTACCTGGATTACATTGCAACAATATCGGGTAGTGAGCTCTGTTCTCTATAGTTTTGGTTTTGTGGGCGCAAAAAGGGATGTCCTTTTTGTTATTACCGGTTTATGTGAGTGTTGTTATTTTGTTGAGTCTCTTTTTTAGTTTATCTGTTTTCTTTCTCTTGTTTCCACACGTACTGTGTTTATGCTTTATACTTTCGTTTTGTCGTGGGATGTTGTTCTTCATGTTGTGTTTTCGGGTTTTTTTGATATTGGGTGTTATAATCTGTATGTAATATACTCTTGTCTTTGGGTAGGTCTGGCCGGGATTAGGGAGGGGGGCTGGGCTTATCTTGTGTAGGTGACACACTTAGTAGGTGGTTCGATGATAGGGTATCGCATTGTATATTATTCTAGATTTGTTGGTTCTTACCACTGAGTGGCTTCATTTTGGTTGGTTAATTTTTGTAGTGGTGGCTCGGGGTTTAGTGTGTGTTTTTTTTTTTGGTGTGCTTTCCCTTAATCATTGTCAATCACCATTTTACCCTATTTATACAAAAGAAGTGCATGAGACCTTACCCACTGGTTTCTTGCACTGCTGAACACCGGAAAATTCCAAACATGGCTTTTGTGAATGTTTGATAAAAACCCTGCTCTGCTGTAGTAAAAAAAACACATTTAAAAAAACAGAGAAGTTTGGCTTCTCTCAGTGGTGGGGTAGAAATGTGAGTAGTAAAATGAAGGGGGGGTGGAGAGTAGGAGCAACCCAGTCGCTGCGCGTTTTCTAGCTGAGCCTCCACTCCGTTGTGGTATCACAATGACACCTACTGTTGGATCAACATGTAACTGTTAGATTGCTTTTGTTTAGTTATCATGGACCCATTTTTGTGGTAACATAATCATTTTTGGGTAATTTTACCCCCCCTGGCCAATGAGCACTCATTATAAAAATTTATCATTCGGATTGTTTGGTGCCATCAGCTGGTCGTTTAATACGCCAGGTGTGAACAAGGTGGGTAGGACCAATGTTTCTGACAAGTCACAGTTGGTGTTGTTTCTGGTTGTGCTGTGGGAATAGGTCCTGCGGCTTGGTTATCGGCTTAATATGAGGTAGGTGGTCTTTTTGTGGGGATGGGAGGACAAGTTATATTTTGTGTTGGTGCGTTACACTTTTCGTAATGGCTCCTGACGATATTGAGTGGGAGTGGGCCGTCGGGTGTGGGGATGAGGGGTGGTGTAGGGAATGGGGTGGTGATTTTATAGGGGGAATGTCGTCTGGGGGATGGGGTTTTTCTGGGAAAGGTGGATATAGGTGTTTTGTGTAGGGGTAATGGGGGTAGGGGTGATGTGCTGGTGGTTTGGGTTAATGGAATATGGGGGAAATGGATGTGGTGTTGGTGTGGGGGGTGGGTTGGTGGGTTGGGTTTGGAAGGGTGTGTGTGGTGGGTTGTTTGTTGTGGTGTGTGTTGGGGGTGGGGGGTTGTGGGTGGTGGTGTTGTGGGTGGGGTTTTATTTTATATTTTATTTTTTTTATTTTTTTATTAATTATATATTTTTACTTAATTTAATCAATTTTTATTATTAATATTTTTTAATATTATTTTTTTAAATTTTTTATATTATTTTTTTTAAAATAATTTATTAATTTTTTTTTGAATTTATTATTTTATTTTTTATTTTATTAAAATTATTTTTATTCTTTATATATATATATTTATTAATTATTAAATATTAATTTTTTTTTTTTTAATTTTATTTTTTTTTCAATCATTTATATATTTTAATAATATTTTTATTATATATTTATTTAGTATAATGTAGGGCCAGCTCCTGTAAGCCCCCCCCATCTTGTGATGCTTGTTTATATATCTCCAAGTGCTTCCACTACTGTAAAAACAAGACATTTTTATATGTACTCACCATGCTTTGTATGCGGTCTTCAATCCAGTGTGTCGTCCTCGGGCATTTTCCAGAAAGCCTCATCTCTTTCTTGCGATTTGTTTATTTTGGATCACCGGTCTGTCTTCTTGCTTGTGGGGGTTTTGACATGTCCTATGTCATCCACATAGTGTCCTCAACCACCGCTCCTGCATAAGATCACTTCCTCTCATGCCCTGCTGGAGGCATTGGCCGCCCCCCCCGCCACACACCCCCCACGGTCGCCAAAGTACGTGTATTGTGCTGCATGTGGGGAAAGTGCAAAGTGCTCCGGGCACTACCGCCGTGGCTTTGCATATTAATTTGTCTGTTGCTACACAAAGCAGATTTTCTTTTGTCTTAGTTTACTATGTCTGTGCAGAGGACACAGCATTGAGAAGGACTCTGTGTGGGATGACATTTTATTTTTAGGTGCAGTGACATCAAAATGACTGCAGGAAAAAAAAAAAGGTCGGGTTGAGTTGTAAGACGACGAGGTGGAGGGCGTCTCCCTCTAAGATTCTTTAAAGGACTGAGATGCCCATCGAATCGGTCCGCCCTGGTGGTTGGGGAAGCGTAGAGAGTAAAATTTTTTTTTAATTCGTATTGTTTTTTGTTATTGGTTTTAGCGCATTTGGGGACTTATATACCAGGCATTCTCGGGTTAGGAATGAGTTACGATGGTTTACATTCTTAGGGTCGTTGTGCTGGCCTCTTTACACGTTAAAAGAAATTAATTATTTGATTCCCTTGCTGATTTTGTTTCGTTTGCCCCACTGACTATGACATGATCGTCTATTATAATTTTCATGGTAGATTAATTTTTTAACATTGAGAGATTAGAATTTTTATTCACAAATTTAAAATCCTGAAAAATCACATTGTGTTAATATTAATTATAAATTTATTTGCATTTTTTAGTTGAGAAGAAATAAAGTGGGTGGTAGCGTGGGGGTGTATTTGACCCCCTAAATAACTTTTAAGAGGTCGGCCTCCTACAGTCGTTAAGAACGTCCTAACCAACTCATTACCCCTCCTCCCCCCTGCACTAAAGACAGACTGTCTTACATAGTCACCCTTTATTAAAAAGACTCCTGTCCACCTGACTCAATCAGTCAGACTCTAACCTCTACAACATGGCAAAAAGACCTAAAGAGCTTTTAAGATGTCAGGGACAAGTTCATAGACCTGCACAAAGCTGGAATGAGAGCTACCAAATCCATAAGACCCGCTGGTGTGTGAAAAGGGAGACAACTGTTGGATTGCCCAATAGTAAAAGGGGGATGAGGGGGAAGGGGGGCGGGGGAGGGGGGGTATGGGAGGGGGGGGGAAGGGGGAGAGGGGGGGAGGGGAGGGGGGGGGGGGAAGGGAAGGGGAAGAAGGGGAAGGGGGGGGAGGGGGGAAGAGGGAGGGAAGGAGGGAGAGGGGAAGGGGGGGAAAAGTAGGGGGTGGGGGGTGGGAGAGGGGAGGGGGGGAAGGGGGGGCGGGGAAGGGGGGGAGTGGTGGAATATGGAAGATAATTACATAATGACTGTTCACTCGGGCATCGTATATCCTGGACGGCTCCAAGCAAATATAATAAAAATAAATATTATTCTAACATCGTTAAGGCGGTATCATTGTTGAATTTGGGATGGGTGAGAGATAAGCCATCTCCTCCCTTTTACTAAACATTGGCGGATAACGTGTTTTTGATGTCAAGGCTGCTGAGACCCCACAGTCACCTAAGATTTCCCTTTGGGATCCTCATTTAGCAGTCTTTGCGTTTTAATTTTCCGGCAGCTTCCACGTCCCTACAAGGTCCTCCTGCTCAAGATGAGGATAGTTTCGTAGACACTTGTTGCAGGCCCTTTGAAGTTTGCCAATGAATCACTGGTTGTTTCTGTGACGTCGATTGGGATGATGAAGGTGCTTTGATTGTCGATGAGACAAAAATGGATGCTCATTGGCATTTTTAACTCCAACTCGCAGTGTTTCGTGAGGTAGAGAAAAAAGTGCCTAATGATCCCCAAAGAACACCCGTCCCAATCTGTCAGCATGGAGGTGGTTTCTGTTTGTGGTGTGGCAAAAATTATGTTTTGGGGGGTCGGATTGTTTTCTCTGCGAAGGCACTAAGGGCACCAAGGACAACTTACCACAGCATCAATGGGAGATGAATGGATGGTGCCTTTTGTACCGTTTTAAATCCTGAGTGCAAAAAACCAATCTTCAACCTCCGCCAGGAAATTTTTTTTTTTTTAAAAGTGGGTCGTGGCTGGGTCTTCCAGCTAGACAATATATTTGGCGACCCAACATTTAAAAGCATTGGCCCCCCCACACCCCCCCCCACCCCCCCCCCCCCCACCCCACACCCCCCGACAACCCCCCCCCGCACCCCCCCAAAACACAACCCTCAAAACCCATGCCCCCACCCCCCCCCCAACCACCCCCCCCCCCCCCCCTCCCCCACCACCCCACCCCCCACCCACAAAGAAATCTAAGGAGTGGCTCTCAAATATCACAAAGCATCATTTAGGTTTCATGGGCGTCAAGTGGGCCGAGCCAGGGAGGGTTGGGTATCGCGAGGCTGGTATAGGGTTGATGCGGGGGGGGGGGCGCAGCAGTGGTGGGGAGGGAGGGGGGGTGTGTGGGTGGGGTACGGGGGGAGTGGTTGGGGGGAAGGGAGCGGGTGGGGGGGGGGGGGGTGGGGGGGTGGGGGGGTGGGACGGGGGGGGGCCACGGCTCGTTCCAGACCTTTATCCCATAGTAAATCTACTTATAGAGGGAGCTGAAGCTCACGAGTTGCAATAGAGCAGCAACACGAGCTTCCCCCAATAATATCGTAATGGTTTTTTAGAGAGTTCTCCATAATGTAGGTGTTTTCCTTTTGGCCTCATTCAGACATACATTTTTGGCATTCGAGGCCAGCCATGATTTTATATGAGATATTACTTTTTTGAACGTGTGATCTCTTTTTAGGGCCTTTTTTTCCACATGTTTGATCTTTTCCCTCGGACACGAGTGGTCTGCGGGTGGAAAGTATAGGAGAATTTGCTTCTTGTCCCCTAACCCCCTTTTCTCCGA
>JARQOD010000001.1:938175988-938438117 GCA_033576555.1 Oophaga sylvatica
AGGGATGGCGTTGTTCTCTGCTTTTCCTACATGTCGGGTATTTTTCTTACAATGCGCACTGACAGTGCGCTCTCTTGCCAGCTCTTTGTGATCAGAGCCGGCGAGTGCACTGTCACTGTGCATAATGAACATAACAAGAAACTACTGAGCATATGTGAGAATTGAAAGCCCCCACTTGCTCAGTACAGCAGGGATTAGGCCAGCCCCTGAAATGGGCATCACTGATGACACTTCGTAATCTCTGCCCCCTGATGACAACTATTTTAACTATCCGAGCATGAAATGGTATTCTCAAACCAAGTGTCATGAAAGTGGAAATAGTAAAAAAAAGTAAAGCAGTTAGAGGGTAAAGGGTAGGAATTTTTGCATTAAAGTATATTAGAAAACAGATTAGATTATGACATTAAATAGGCTTTTGATATTGAAATACATTTTAATTCTTGACTACCCCTTTACATATTAAAACAAAGACACCTGAAACTCTTTCTAGGGTGCATTTCAGTTTTTTTTTTAAACAATTATTGAAGCCAAAGCCAGAGTAGATTCCAGAAAACCAGTGTCAGTCTTCCAGTTATGATCTATTTCTGGTTTTGGTTTCAAAAACATCATCAAAAGACCTAAATGTGGAAACATATGGCAGGAAATTTTGACTTGGTCCAGACTTGACTTAGTTACTTAAAACTGCAGCATGCCCTATTACTCATGGTACTATTGTTTTGTTATTTTCCTAAATACAGCAAGGAGCCATTTGGCAGTAGGTAGTGCACTTTTTTGAGCCAGGAATTTCTGCTTAATTAATATGCTCAAAACAAACACCCAAGTGCAAAAGAGACAGGGGGAAAAAGGAAGAAACTCCAACCCAGGCGGTAAAGGTAACAATGTAAGAATTTATTTATTGTCAATACAAATATATAAAATTAGCACAAGCATCAATTACAAGATAGTAAAAAGGAAGCATGAACACCACCAAAATAATGTCCAATACCCAGGTATTTAACAAATAAAATCAGGAAAATATACAAATAGTGCACAAACTATACAATGCTGATAATATAATAATACACCCTGGTATGAGAGATATATATGTGCAACCATAAAAATATGTTATACAAAAACAATCAAAATATGACCAGTGCACAAAAAAACTGAAAAAAGTGCTATATGGCTATATAGCCAGATAAAATTATATAAAAAATTTTTTCAATTAGTGCCAAAACTGGAGGGCCAATTAACACAAATGAAGTGTAAACCAACATATGCTTGTGCCAAAGAGTCCACCGACACCAAGTGATACCCGAGTGTGAGTATATTACCTGAAAAAACCGGGGAGGGAAAAAAGGTGGTGGTGACCGTGCTGCCTGTAACGCGCCCCGACGCGCGTTTCGGAAGTATTCCTTCGTCAGGGGGGTGTATAGCAGTGAAATGACGGACTATAAATAGGACGCCACCATGTGAATAATTAGGCGACGCGTGCGCATTCCAAGCGTCGCGCCAAAGCAGACGTCACAGTGTCATATGGGTAAGGCGTCACACATCACGTGACCAACAGATCACGTGACCGCAAAGAGAAGTTGGCGCATGCGCAATACCTATAACACAAATCGTAATGAATTCTAAGCCGGCCCAAGTCACATGACTTAATGCGATTGCGTAAGTAAAACTAACAGGTAAAACAGCTCGAAAATAATGTAAACATTACTCTGATTTGATAGCTAAACATAGGCAAAACATACCTGATTTAACAATGCGCAATATGCCTACATATATTTAGAATAACCGCACAGATCTGTAGAATGGCATCCAAATATAAAAAGATGTATTGGCCAAATGACCCAAATATAGAGTTAGTATGATGACATGACTAACATGGATATTCTTATGGTATATAGAATAAATAGTATCATAGCATTGAATTTCCACTTCCAGCCATGTCTATATATATAAGATCATCCCGAACAATGCATCAATTATGGCCACATAATCATACAAAAAAATAAAAATAAAAAACAAAAAATGAAAAAAACAATATAAAATACGTAATAAGGCCAAATGTGTGCAATGGCGCATGTGGAAAGACACTGAGTGCACATCGCATGGCAGAGGGCGTCAAGAATCCGGACACTGGGGTCAGGACACCTAAAGACACCTCCTCCATGCTGACTGAACAGTCAGGTCGATCAACATGCGCACCACATTAGAGGAATGGCTTACATACAAAATAATAATAATGAAAAATAATAATAAAAAACAAAAAATAATATAAAGATGATTGTTATGATTTGGTAGCTGAGGAGAGCAGGCAAAAAAGGAAATACACCAGAGCAGTTGGAAACTAAGAGATTGCAGTACCCTGACTAACCACAACAACTAGAGACAGCCGTGGAGCGTTCCTACGTTGGTCCTAGACGCCTCGTCACAGCCTGAGAAACTAACTACACCTAAAGATAGAAAGAGGAAAGCTATCTGCCCCGGAGCAGATCCCCAAAGAACATAGAAAGCCCCCAAACATGTAATGGGGTTAGACAAGAAGAAAATACTGACACAGATTGAAAATAGTATGAGCAAACGTTGGGGCCCAAACTTACTAAATAGAAAAGGATAGGAAGGGCACTTACTGCAATCCCAAAAAACCCTGAAAAGCACCAACTCTACTAATTTCAAAAACACCTGAGATCACACGACCTCTACCACCTAAATTAGTTCTCTGGTGTAACCAAAAATAAAACAGCAGCCACTGAAAAAACTGGAAAAAGCAAATGTACAAACATCAGTGGCTGAACTGAACTGAGAGGCAAAAGCCCCCAGAGGGGACCCTGAAGGCCCCCACAGAAGTGCAGGACAAAATGCAAAAATCAAGCACAAAAAGAAGAAAATGTCTTATCTGTTAGCAGGAGATTCAGACACGACACAGCAGGCTACCAAGGAAACAGGAATCAAGGATTGAGACCAGAACAATTGATCACCGGCAACCCTGATGGGAAGGTGACTCCCTTATATAAGACCAGTCAGTAACACCTGATTCCCAATCCTCACAATCTTCACTGGACAGTCCAGTACCGTTTGTAACCACCAGAGGGAGCTTCTGCTCAGAACTCATTTCCAGCCTATTCACAACAGTACCCCCCCATTAAGGAGGGGTCACTGAACCCTCATTTGAGCAACCAGGTCGGTCAGGATGAGTTCTATGATACGCACGGATGAGTCTCCTAGCATGGATGTCCGAAGCAAACACCCAAGAATTGTCTTCCTGACCATAACCTCTCCATTTAACCAAATACTGGAGTTTCCGTCTAGAAAAACGAGAATTCAATATTTTCTCAACCACATACTCCAGATTGCCCTCAACCAAAACAGGGTCAGGAGGCACAGTAGTAGGAACCACTGGCTCAACAAACCTCTTCAACAAGGACTTGTGGAACACGTTATGGATCTTAAATGTCCCTGGAAGAAGCAAACGAAAAGAAACAGGGTTAAGAATCTCCATGATCTTATAAGGTCCAATGAACCTAGGCTTAAATTTAGGAGATGCCACTCTCATAGGAATATTTCTTGAGGACAACCAGACCAAGTCTCCCACTTTAAACCGAGGACCATCAGTCCTATGCCGGTTAGCAAACCGCTGGGCCCTCTCCTGAGAGAGGGACAACCTCTCCACTACCTGGTCCCAAATCTGTTGCATACGCTCCACAACAGAGTCAACACCTGGGCAGACAGAAGCCTCCGTCTGTCCAGAAGAAAATCGAGGGTGAAACCCAGAATTACAGAAAAATGGAGACATCAAAGTGGCAGAGCTAGCCCTATTATTAAGAGCAAACTCAGCCAAAGGCAAAAAAGAGACCCAGTCATCCTGATCAGCAGACACAAAGCATCTTAGATAAGTCTCCAATGTCTGGTTTGTTCTCTCAGTTTGACCATTGGTCTGAGGATGAAACGCCGAGGAGAAAGACAATTGAACACCAATTTTAGAACAAAAGGTCCTCCAAAATCTGGAAACAAACTGGACTCCTCTGTCAGACACAATGTTCTCAGGAATGCCGTGTAAACGAACCACGTGCTGAAGGAACAAAGGCACCAATTCAGAGGAGGAAGGCAACTTAGGTAATGGCACAAGATGTATCATCTTGGAAAACCTATCGCAAATCACCCAGATGACGGTCATTCTCTGAGAAACAGGGAGGTCGGAAATGAAATCCATAGAGATATGGGTCCATGGTCTCTTGGGCACTGGTAATGGCATCAACAAACCACTAGAACGAGAGCAAGGCTTGGAGCGAGAGCAAGTCCCGCAGGACTGCACAAACTCCCTGACATCACGAGACAAGGTAGGCCACCAAAAGGACCGACCAACCAAGTCCCTGGTACCAAAAATTCCGGGATGACCGGCCAACGCGGAACAATGAATCTCAGACATTACACTCTTTTTCCACTGGTCCGGGACAAACAATTTCCCAACAGGGCAGCGCTCGGGATTATCCTCCTGGCACCCCTCCAGAGCCAGTCTCAAATTGGTCGAGATGGCGGAAAGAACTACACCCTCTTTCAAAATAACAGAAGGATCAGATAACTCAGGAGAGTCCGCCAGGAAACTCCTCGAGAGGGCATCCGCCTTAACATTTTTAGTGCCAGGAAGAAATGAAACCACAAAATTAAAACGTGTGAAAAACAAGGCCCACCTGGCCTGTCTAGGATTAAGTCGCTTGGCAGATTCCAGATAAACTAGATTCTTATGGTCAGTAAGGACCACCACCTGATGTTTGGCTCCCTCCAGCCAATGTCTCCACTCTTCAAAAGCCCACTTCATGGCTAATAACTCCCGATTACCCACGTCATAATTACGTTCAGTGGGAGAAAATTTTCGAGAGAAAAAGGCACAAGGGTTACTTTTAGAGGTCTCTGGATCTCTTTGGGACAAAACGGCACCTGCCCCAATTTCAGAGGCATCAACCTCCACCTGAAATGGTAGAGAAACATCAGGCTGCCGTAGAACAGGAGCAGAAGTGAATCTCTGCTTAAGTTCCTGAAATGCAGAGACTGCCTCAGGAGGCCAATTCACCACATCAGAACCCTTCTTGGTCAAATCAGTTAATGGTTTAACAATAACAGAGAAATTACCAATAAATTTATGATAAAAATTGGCAAAAACCAAGAATCTTTGAAGAGCCTTTAAAGAAGTAGGTTGGACCCAATCACAGATAGCCTGAACTTTGACCGGGTCCATTTCAATAACAGATGGGGACAAAATGAAACCCAGAAATGAGATCCTCTGAACGCCAAAAAGACACTTTGATCCCTTCACATACAGAGCATTCTCTCAAAATCTGGAACACAGTCCGAACATGTTTTACATGAGAGTCCCAGTCATTGGAAAAAATCAAGATATCATCCAAATAAACAATCAGAAATTTATCCACAAAATCCCTGAAAATGTCATTCATGAAGGACTGGAAGACAGAAGGAGCATTAGTGAGCCCAAAGTGCATCACAAGGTACTCAAAATGCCCTTCAGGGGTATTAAATGCCGTCTTCCATTCATCCCCGTGCTTAATGCGAATAAGGTTATATGCCCCCCTGAGGTCAAGCTTGGTAAGCCAAGTAGCGTTTTTCACCCTGGAAAACAGATCAGAGATCAAGGGTAACGGATATTGATATTTCACAGTAATATTGTTCAAGAGACGATAATCAATACACGGCCTTAATGAACCATACTTTTTGGCCACAAAGAAAAAACCGGCACCTAAGGGTGAAGAGGATGGTCTGATATGACCCTTCTCCAATGACTCCTTGATATAAGACCGCATAGCGTCATGTTCAGGTACAGACAAGTTAAAAAGGCGACCTTTAGGGAATTTACTACCAGGCACTAATTCAATAGCGCAGTCATAGCTCCTATGGGGAGGTAAAGATGCAGATTTATTTTCGCTAAACACATCAGAAAAATCAATCAAAAAGTCAGGAACATTCTGAGCCTGGGGGGGCAGAAAAAACAGGAGTGTTGGTATTAACACATTGACAGCCCCAACTGGTAACAGACACAGATTTCCAATCCAAAACAGGATTATGAGACTGTAACCAAGGGAAACCCAGTACGATAATGTCATGCAGATTATACAGAACCAAAAATTTGCAACTCTCCTGATGATCAGGTTCTACCCTCATTATCACCTGAGTAGAGAACTGAGGTTTATTCTCAGCCAAAGGGGTAGAATCGATCCCCAGTAGGGGAATAGACTTCCGTAGGGGTATCAAGGGAAACCCACAACGTTTAGCAAAATCAAAATCCATCAGGTTAATAGCTGCTCCAGAATCAACAAAAGCCTGAGCAGAAAATGAGGACAGAGAGCATATCAGGGTAACAGTTAACAAAAACTTAGTCTGAACACTACCCAAGACAACTGAGCGAGCAAAACGTCTTCCCCGCTTAGGGCAGACAGAAATAGCATGAGAGGCATCACCACAGTAGAAACATAACCCATTGCGCTTTCGAAATTCATGACGCTGTGCCCCAGAAACCACTCTATCACACTGCATGGATTCAGAAGCAGGTTCACAAGGCAACATTATTCCACGCATACCTTTGCGCTCACGCAAACGTCTGTCAATTTGAATCGCTAATGACATAGAATCATTGAGACCAGAGGGAACAGGGAATCCCACCATAACATCCTTTACATTATCTGACAGTCCCTTCCGAAAAAGAGCTGCCAAAGCGTCGTCATTCCATTTGGTCAGGACTGCCCACCTACGGAATCTCTGACAGTATAACTCAGCGTCCTCAAGCCCCTGACTTAATGCCAACAAAGTTTTTTCAGCTTGATCAGTGACATTAGGCTCATCGTACAATAACCCCAAAGCCTGAAAAAACGCATCAACATAACTCAAAACAGGATCCCCAGGTGTCAGGGAAAAAGCCCAATCCTGAGGGTCGCCGCGCAGGAGAGAGATGACAATTTGAACCTGCTGCGCTGCGTTCCCTGAGGACTTAGATTTTAAGGCAAAAAACAATTTACAGTTATTTTTGAAATTCAGAAACTTAGCTCGATCCCCTAAAAACAAATCTGGCATGGGAATCCTAGGTTCCACAACAGGCAACTTAGCAAGATAGGTAGCAATACTCCGAACTTCAGTGGCAAGCTGATCCACACGGCCAGACAACTGTGCAAACTCCATTGAGAGAAAAAAAAAATCCTCCTCAGCACCCAGAGATACAGAGGGAAAAAAAAAAAAATGCAACAAACAGAAAAAAAAAATCTCTAACAACTCTGACAACTTTTTTTTTCACAATATTTTTCCCATCTGTGAGTACCAAATAATTTTCAGTTTTGGCCGGTGATACTGTTATGATTCGGTAGCTGAGGAGAGCAGGCAAAAAAGGAAATACACCAGAGCAGTTGGAAACTAAGAGATTGCAGTACCCTGACTAACCACAACAACTAGAGGCAGCCGTGGAGCGTTCCTACGTTGGTCCTAGACGCCTCGTCACAGCCTGAGAAACTAACTACACCTAAAGATAGAAAGAGGAAAGCTATCTGCCCCGGAGCAGATCCCCAAAGAACATAGAAAGCCCCCAAACATGTAATGTCGGTTAGACAAGAAGAAAATACTGACACAGACAGAAAATAGTATGAGCAAACGTTGGGGCCCAAACTTACTAAATCGAAAAGGATAGGAAGGGCACTTACTGCAATCCCAAAAAACCTGAAAAGCACCAACTCTACTAATTTCAAAAACACCTGAGATCACACGACCTCTACCACCTAAATTAGTTCTCTGGTGTAACCAAAAACAAAACAGCAGCCACTGAAAAAACTGGAAAAAGCAAATGTACAAACATCAGTGGCTGAACTGAACTGAGAGGCAAAAGCCCCCAGAGGGGACCCTGAAGGCCCCCACAGAAGTGCAGGACAAAATGCAAAAATCAAGCACAAAAACAAAAAGAAGAAAATGTCTTATCTGTTAGCAGGAGATTCAGACACGACACAGCAGGCTACCAAGGAAACAGGAATCAAGGATTGAGACCAGAACAATTGATCACCGGCAACCCTGATGGGAAGGTGACTCCCTTATATAAGACCAGTCAGTAACACCTGATTCCCAATCCTCACAATCTTCACTGGACAGTCCAGTACCGTTTGTAACCACCAGAGGGAGCTTCTGCTCAGAACTCATTTCCAGCCTATTCACAACAGATGATGTAGCCAAATAGTGAAAGGTCTTCATAGCTGCAGTCTATGTTGTTGATGTTAATACGAAGATCTTAGTTGAGGAGATGTCCAGAATGAACTTCTACATAATATCCATAAACGACAATTCAGATAGCCATGATATATATGTCCGCAATAACACTGAAACTAAGATAAAAATTATTAAGATCAAATAAAATAAATAAAAATCATAAAAATGATGCAAATGACAAATTCTCATTGAGGCCAGATGAGAGACCGTATTAAGGCTCCAAATCCATCTGGCCTCCAATTGAGCCAATCTCCTGCTCAAGTTACCACCCCTCGCATTAGTGGTAAGCATATCAATGCCAGAAATTTTGAAACCAGACGAATCGCAATTATGCAGCAATTTAAAATGTCTCGGGATGGTTTTCAAAGTGGAGATGTCTTCCACGTCTTTAGCTGCTTTGATCCCCAATACATGTTCACGTACCCTCACTTTTAGTTGTCTCGTAGTGAGACCAACATATATGAGGGCACATGGACATGTTGCGAAATAAATGACACATATAGAATTGCACGAGATGTTGTTTCTAATTTCAAATTCACGAGTATTGTTAGAATTAACAAACTTGTGTGTACTAGTCACATTGGGGCATGCCACTCATGAACCACATGGTTTGCATCCACCATGTGACGTATGTTTCTTATTTGGTTCATAGTGACTTTTCACCAGTTTATCCGTTATATTCATAGATCTTTTAAATGTGATCTTAGACTCATTCCCTATGAATTTGGATATAATGGGATCTGTATGCAATATGCCCCAGTGCTTGTTCAAACATGTCCGTAGATGGTCACTCTGGCCATTGAATTGAGTAATAAAGCGTACCTCATTGGTGGATTTTTGTTTAGGGTTAGAATAAAGGGCATTATGTCGGGTCTGATGTTTAGCCCTATTAAAGGCCCTCTTAACAGATCTTTTACTGTAACCCCGTTCAAAAAAGCGAGCCTTTAATATCTCGGCCTGTTCAATAAAATCTTCTTCCCGAGAACAAATACGTCTTAATCTGAGGAACTGACTTATGGGGATTGAATTGATTAAGGCTCTAGGGTGAGAAGAAGAAGCATGAACCAAAGAGTTCACAGCTGTGGATTTCCTAAATAGGGTAGTCTGCAAACACCCAGTAGTATCTCTGAACACTTTAACATCAAGGAACTCAATGACCTCCTTCTGATTGTTGAATGTCAAATGCACATTAATCGAATTAGAGTTGAGTTGGGACATGAACTGTAACAGTGCCTCACTGGAATCCTGCCAAATAAAAAATATATCATCTATGTAGCGTGTCCAAAAAGGGACACGCTCCATAGAATCAAAAATCTCAGAAATAAAGAGGTCCCTCTCCCAAAATCCAAGGAACAGGTTGGCGTAGGATGGAGCAAATGAAGCTCCCATCGCTGTTCCTTGGATTTGGAGGAAGAAGGACCCCTTAAAAATAAAAAAATTATGAGTAAGTGCAAATTCAAGTAAATTGATGAAAAATATAATGAAAGCCCGAGAAAATGAAGAAAACTGTAGAAAATAAGAGACGGCAGTGATTCCATCATTGTGACGTATATTTGTGTATAGCGACTAGTGTTGAGCGATACGATAATGCAAATATCGGCTATCGGCCGATATTAGCTCTATCGGCCTTTCGATAATTCGTTTCGATATTTTCGTCTTATCGAATACCGGAATCGGATTTGTCACTGTCACTGTGAGTGTCCGTCGGTCGGGTCTGTCAGGAGTCAGCGGCACTTACCTGGCAGAAGATCTCCGGCGGTCACGTCCTGGACTGCTTGATGGCCCCATTATCTTCTCCCTGGCGGTCACATGCAGTTTTTCGCGATAACTGCAGTGACTGCAGGGTAATCCCGGCCGTTAAAGCAGTCAGTCCGATGACGTCACCGCTGGGGAAGCAGGTAATCAGCTGTGCTGCGCCGGGATGACAGGCTCTGCCTGTCATTCTGATGTAGCAGAGCTGGATCGTCGTGGGACACTCGTTACTATGGACTGCGTCGGTCAGGTGGTATACTTTTTTTTTTTTTTTTCATTTTTTTACAGGAGATCGATGGCGTCGCAGCAGGATGAGACAGTAATAAAAGAAATGAAAACTGTGTTTTGTTTTTTTTTTATTAAATTACAAAAATTTTTTTGGAACATTCACCCGTCCGGGTACATAAACAATTTAACTATTTATTTACATACAGGGACCCTGTCCGGGTTATTTAGACTTCTTTGGCTGGCCTCTTCCAGGTACCACCTGGTACTCTTCTGGTGCTTGCCAAACATCCGAGGCACCAAGGACCACCAGGACCTGATGACGTCGTGTGGCCTGTACAGTCAAGTCGTGACCCGCTATCTGGGTCTGTGTGGCCACCTCTTTCATCTCCCTCCGGGTCTGGAGCCCTATGTCACGGACTGAACGAACCCCAGGGGGCCTAACAGGCGCCGGGTACGGGCCAACTATACTTATCATGTCCATAGCTGGGGCTGCTGAGGAGACCACTGAGGGAGGCTGGGGAGATTTACGGCGTGGGGTGGGCACTTTTGCAGAGGCCTGGATGTGGGAGGCTGAAGGCTTCGAGGGTCTCACAGGTTCCTCACACACTGGGGAGTAGGGGTCGCACCTGGTAACATTTAGGGCGTACCACCCATTGTAACCCCAGTGTCGGGTGTAAGTCACCAAGTCTCCTGGCAACAGGTCCCTCCCCGGGTGTCCTTCTGGGAGGTGAGCCTCCACGTCCCGCCGGGTCACAAAGACTTCTAAATAAAGTCCAGGCTCCTTGATGAAGCCCCACCCACCTTTCAATTTAAAGTTCCGTACTGCACCCTTACGCCGCGGCTCACTCAGGGTTCCTTTGTCCTTTCTCATCCGGTCCTTATCTGCCCGGTCCTTCTCCAGGTGACGTTGGCGAAGTTTTAGGGTTTCTCGCTGCTCCCTTTGTCGCTCTGCTTCCTTCTCCCAACGTCTCCACTCTTCCTCCTGACGCCGGTTATAATTCTCCACCAGTTGCTCCATGTCTCCACCACTCCACTGCAGCTTACAGTGTCCGGTTTGCGGCAGCTCTCCTGTCGCCCCCCAGTCCTGGCGGCGCTCCCCTGCGGAGGAAGCAGACGGCTCTAAATCAGATGACAGTACAGGCAGGTAGTGCTCTGGTGCCTGCGCGGCCTCCTCCATGAGGACGGGTGTCGCTTCTTCTGTCTCAGCGACCGGGGCAGACAGCGGGATTTGGGGTGCTGCTGACGGTGCTGTGGTTTTTGCAGGAACGGGTGCCTCCACTGCGACAACGTCAACCGGATCACATTGCAAGGGCTCCTCTACTATAACGGGTGCCTCACCTTCCGGTACAGACACTTCAGGTAAGAGGGATTGGCGCCGCTCCAAGTTTATTTTTAGGGCACGCCAGCTGGCTTCCATCCTGGCGACCTCCTCCCGGTGCCGGGCCAGGCCTCTCAGGGTATCCTCCGCTTCTTGCAGCGTAGGAGGGTTTACAGGCCGGGTGCCCAACGGTGATTCCGTGGCGATCGGGTCGCTTCCGTGGGGGGAGAGCTCTGACTGCTCCATCCCTTCCCACTTCTGCTCGTCGTGTCCATTAGCCATCTCTGCCAAGTCACATGTGTCATATCTGGAGAGGGCCCCTCTTTTGTAGGGAGGCGGGACCTTCTCACACTGAGGAGGATGAGGAGGCGGAACTCCAGAGCTGTGGGGCACGATGTTACATTGCAGTACCATTTACAGTGGGCGGCCATCGTTTTCACGCCACTGAGTGAGTGACACCCACGAAGAGCACGCCCTTCTTCTTCACCAGTGCCTCGTCGTGACGCAGATATGGCGGAAAAATGGCAAATACATTCTCTGATGATTTTAGCAATTCTCAAGCACAAAACCAGTGCAATTCAGGCACACAGGACTCGCTTATAGCGAGCTACAGAATCCTGTTCGTGACGCCCAAGTTGAGTCGCACAGAGCCAGAGGTTTTCGGGGTACTCGGCACCGAGCCCGTCGACTTCTATGGGGTATGTCACGTCTTTACCCGGCAATTGAATTAGAGTCGATTTTACTATGTAGAAGTGTATAAACTATAAATATATGTATATATATATGTCACAATGACATGTATTATATATATATGTATTCTATGTGTGTATATTTTGTGTTTACAACGAAAGAAAGGGTTTTTTGGTTGCGATATTTTGTTCCCATAGACTTACATGGGACTTCCGGTATCGAAATCGGATATCGACGATATTTAGTGCTATCGGCGATACAATTTCGATACGATATTTTTAGATATCGAGCAATATCGCTCAACACTAATAGCGACTCTACGTCACAAGTCACCCAGGTACAGTCTTGTCCAACGTGCATACCATCAACCTTCTTCAGGAAGTCACTTGTGTCTCTTGTGTAGGAGGGAAGCACTGTTACAAATGGTTGAAGTATCGAATCAATATATTTATTGATGTTCTCTAAATAGTTCCCTCTACCCGAGATAATTGGTCTTCCCGGGAGGTTTGTTGGTTTTTGTGGATTTTTGGCAGAAGATAAAGGGTGGGAATGGTGGGCTCCTTGACCAATAAGGCAGATGATAAATCCTTAGTAATAATCCCATCAGCATTGGCCTCAGAAAGTAGATGGTTAAGCTGAGTCTGAAATTTGGTCAACGGATTGAACGTCAATTTCTTGTAGCATTGTTCATTATTTAATTGACGAAATGCCTCGGTCTCATATAATGTCTTAGGCCACACCACCACATTCCCACCCTTATCTGCCGGCTTAAAAACCACATCCTCTAGGTCCATCAATCTTTGTAAACTAGTCTTCTCCTTTTGGTAAAATTCTGAATAAATGAGTGAGAAGGAATCTCACTCAACTCACCACAGACTGTTTTGACAAATACATCAATAGCTGGACACATGGACAGGGGAGGAAATTTGTTTGATTTTTTCATAATCACATCTGGAATCTCACCTTCTAATCCCATGTTATGTTCCCTGGCAAGATGTTCTAGGTTAGCTAGTGCCTCCTGTTCCGCCTCTGTGGATAAGGAATCACAGTTATTTTTTCCATAATACATGACACCTTTCTGGCAAATAGATTAAGATCTTTAACAGCTGTGAAATGATCGAATGGAGCTGTTGGGCAGAACATAAGGCCTTTCATCAAGACACTAAGTTCTGTAGATGTAAAATTATGTGAACTAAGGTTGTTTGCAGACTACCCTATTTAGGAAATCCACAGCTGTGAACTCTTTGGTTCATGCTTCTTCTTCTCACCCTAGAGCCTTAATCAATTCAATCCCCATAAGTCAGTTCCTCAGATTAAGACGTATTTGTTCTCGGGAAGAAGATTTTATTGAACAGGCCGAGATATTAAAGGCTCGCTTTTTTGAACGGGGTTACAGTAAAAGATCTGTTAAGAGGGCCTTTAATAGGGCTAAACATCAGACCCGACATAATGCCCTTTATTCTAACCCTAAACAAAAATCCACCAATGAGGTACGCTTTATTACTCAATTCAATGGCCACAGTGAACATCTACGGACATGTTTGAACAAGCACTGGGGCATATTGCATACAGATCCCATTATATCCAAATTCATAGGGAATGAGTCTAAGATCACATTTAAAAGATCTATGAATATAACGGATAAACTGGTGAAAAGTCACTATGAACCAAATAAGAAACATACGTCACATGGTGGATGCAAACCATGTGGTTCATGTGTGGCATGCCCCAATGTGAATAGGACACACAAGTTTGTTAATTCTAACAATACTCGTGAATTTGAAATTAGACACAACATCTCGTGCAATTCTACATGTGTCATTTATTTCGCAACATGTCCATGTGCCCTCATATATGTTGGTCTCACTACGAGACAACTAAAAGTGAGGGTACGTGAACATGTATTGGGGATCAAAGCAGCTAAAGACGTGGAAGACATCTCCACTTTGAAAACGATCCCGAGACATTTTAAATTGCTGCATAATTGCGATTCGTCTGGTTTCAAAATTTCTGGCATTGATATGCTTACCACTAATGCGAGGGGTGGTAACTTGAGCAGGAGATTGGCTCAATTGGAGGCCAGATGGATTTGGACCCTTAATACGGTCTCTCCATCTGGCCTCAATGAGAATTTGTCATTTGCATCTTTTTTATGATTTTTATTTATTTTATTTGATCTTAATAATTTTTATCTTAGTTTCAGTGTTATTGCGGACATATATATCATGGCTATCTGAATTGTCGTTTATGGATATTATGTAGAAGTTCATTCTGGACATCTCCTCAACTAAGATCTTCGTATTAACATCAACAACATAGACTGCAGCTATGAAGACCTTTCACTATTTGGCTACATCATCTTTATATTATTTTTTGTTTTTTATTATTATTTTTCATTATTATTATTTTGTATGTAAGCCATTCCTCTAATGTGGTGCGCATGTTGATCGACCTGACTGTTCAGTCAGCATGGAGGGGGTGTCTTTAGGTGTCCTGACCCCAGTGTCCGGATTCTTGACGCCCTCTGCCATGCGATGTGCACTCGGTGTCTTTCCACATGCGCCGTTACACACATTTGGCCTTATTACGTATTTTATATTGTTTTTTTCATTTTTTGTTTTTTATTTTTATTTTTTGTATGATTATGTGGCCATAATTGTTGCATTGTTCGGGATGATCTTATATATACATGGCTGGAAGTGGAAATTCAATGCTATGATACTATTTATTCTATATACCATAAGAATATCCATGTTAGTCATGTCATCATACTAACTCTATATTTGGGTCATTTGGCCAATACATCTTTTTATATTTGGATGCCATTCTACAGATCTGTGCGGTTATTCTAAATATATGTAGGCATATTGCGCATTGTTAAATCAGGTATGTTTTGCCTATGTTTAGCTATCAAATCAGAGTAATGTTTACATTATTTTCGAGCTGTTTTACCTGTTAGTTTTACTTACGCAATCGCATTAAGTCATGTGACTTGGGCCGGCTTAGAATTCATTACGATTTGTGTTATAGCTATTGCGCATGCGCCAACTTCTCTTCGCGGTCACGTGATCTGTTGGTCACGTGACGTGTGACGCCTTACCCTTATGACACTGTGACGTCTGCTTTGGCGCGACGCTTGGAATGCGCACGCGTCGCCTAATTATTCACATGGTGGCGTCCTATTTATAGTCCGTCATTTCACTGCTATACATCCCCCTGACGAAGGAATACTTCCGAAACGCGCGTCGGGGCGCGTTACAGGCAGCACAGTCACCACCACCTTTTTTCCCTCCCCGGTTTTTTCAGGTAATATACTCACACTCGGGTATCACTTGGTGTCGGTGGACTCTTTGGCACAAGCATATGTTGGCTTACACTTCATTTGTGTTAATTGGCCCTCCGGTTTTGGCACTAATTGAAAAAATTTTTTATATAATTTTATCTGGCTATATAGCCATATAGCACTTTTTTCAGTTTTTTTGTGCACTGGTCATATTTTGATTGTTTTTGTATAACATATTTTTATGGTTGTGTAACGGGTCCGGGGGCGGAACCTCTGAGCTACTATACAAGGGGGCGGTCCTTGTAAGGGAGCGGGTGGCGACCAGGGTAGACAGGCAGGCAGTCACAGCAGGTAACCGGGGCAGTCTCTGGATGGACGGGCAGGAGGTCACGGAAAGTGACCGGGGCAGTCTCTGGATGAACGGGCAGGAGGTCACGGCAAGTGACCGGGGCAGTCTCTGGATAAACGGGCAGGAGGTCACGGCAAGTGACCGGGGCAGTCTCTGGATGAACGGGCAGATACGACCTGTGATGGCTGAGCCTCCCGGTAGGCTAGCAGGCAGATAGCAGACGAGCGCTCCCAGGTGAGCGGGCGAGAGTCTCTGGAATAGCAGGTGGTCACCGAACGTGACGGCAGAGCCTCCAGGTAGGCTAGCAGGCAGGCAACAGGTGAGCGCTCCCAGGTGAGCGGGCGAGAGTCTCTGGAATAGCAAGTGGTCACCGAACGTGACGGCAGAGCCTCCAGGTAGGCTAGCAGGCAGGCAACAGGTGAGCGCTCCCAGGTGAGCGGGCAGGCTGGTCCATAGACAGACTGGCAGGTGATGGTGAACAGACTGTCGGACGGTGGAGCCTCCAGGTAGGCTAGCGGGCTGGTAACAGATGAATGCTCCCAGGTGAGCGGGCAGGAATCTGGCAGGTAACAGGCAACGGAACCTGAGGGCTGAAGCAGAGTAGTGAACAGTGCAACAACATTGCTCGGGCACCTCCATTTTGGAGGAGGTGCCTTATATATGGTGAAGTCCTCCGGCCATTGGCCGGGGACTACTTAGGAGGACACGCGCGGCCCCTATAAGAGGAAGGGAGCGCGCGCGCGCCCTAAGCACAGTGGCCGGAAAGGAGCGCACGCCACCAGCAGAGCGGGAGGAGGAAGACGGACCCGGGGCAGAGGGGTGAGGGGAACAGCGTCCCTGCCTAGCAGAGGGCAGGGACGCCGACGCTACAGTACCCCCCCCTTTAGGCCCCCCCTTTTTTAGGCCAGAGAGAAATTTATCTAAGATGAGAGGGGCATGGATGTTCTCCCGAGGCTCCCACGTTCTCTCCTCAGGACCAAACCCCTTCCAATCCACCAGAAAATAGGTCTTTCTCCTTACCCTTTTGGTGGCCAGAATGTTCTCTACCTCAAATTCGTTTTCAGCAGAAACTGGAGCAGGAAGCGTACCTGTAGGCTTGGCAAAAGAGTTAAGTACCACCGGTTTGAGAAGAGATACATGGAAGGAGTTAGGAATCCGCAAATTGGCCGGGAGTTTCAATTTATAGGCCACCGGGTTGATCTGACTGATGACCTCCAGAGGACCGATGAACCGAGGCCCTAGCTTATAGGAAGGAATCTTGAGCCGGACATACTTGGACGAGAGCCAGACCTTATCCCCAGGACGGAATTGAGGAGGATCCAAACGTTTTTTGTCAGCATGTTTCTTCATGCGCTCGGATGACAGAATGAGTGCGGACCGGGTACTCTCCCATATGGTGGAAAATTCGTTAACAAGAGATTCCGTAGCTGGATTGTCCACAGAGGTGGAGACGGGAACAGGGATCCGAGGATGCTGACCAAAGACTACAAAAAATGGAGATTTAGAGGAAGACTCGCTCTTGTGATTGTTGTAAGAAAATTCGGCCCATGGCAGGAGATCCACCCAGTCAGAATGGTGGGCATTAACGAAGTGCCGGAGGTAACTGGTCAGAATCTGATTGATCCGCTCCACTTGACCATTGGACTGTGGGTGGTAAGCGGAGGAGAAATCCAGGGAGACGTCTAGCAACTTACAAGTGGCTTTCCAGAAACGTGAGGTGAACTGTACCCCACGATCCGACACAATGTGACGAGGCAGGCCATGAAGACGGAAGATGTGGCGGATAAAGTCTTTAGCCAGTTCGGGTGCTGACGGAAGACCTGGCAGGGGAATAAAGTGAGCCATCTTGGAAAAACGGTCAACGACCACCCAAATGACCGTACAACCGGCAGAGACAGGGAGGTCAGTTATGAAGTCCATGGCTATATGCTGCCAGGGGGCCGCCTCCTACCGGAAGCGGAAGGAGGCGGCCGGCAGGCAGGTGTCTCGGAACTTGTTGCGGGCACAGGAGGCACAGGCAGAAACAAAGTCTTTTACGTCCTTGTGCAGGGTAGGCCACCAGTAATGCCGGGTAATAAGCTGGAGGGTCTTTTTCTGACCGGCGTGGCCAGCTAGTTTAGACTAATGACCCCAGTGTAGGATCCTCTCTCGATCGGATACCGATACGAACGTCTTACCAGGAGGGAGACGATTTAGACTCACGGGAGCCACCTGCATCACTCTGGCGGGATCGATGATATGTTTAGGTTCCTCCTCGAGATCCGACACCAGGAAGGATCGAGACAAGGCGTCCGCCTTGATGTTCTTGTCTGCCGGGCGAAAATGTAGAAGAAAATCAAAGCGAGCAAAAAACAAGGACCACCGGGCTTGGCGAGGGTTAAGTCTCTGAGCATGCTGGAGGTAAGCCAAGTTTTTGTGATCAGTGTAAATGATTACCGGATGAAGAGCCCCCTCGAGTAGGTAACGCCACTCTTCTAATGCCAGCTTGATGGCCAATAGCTCTCGGTCTCCTATGGAATAATTGCGCTCGGAAGAGGAGAAGAGTTTAGAGAAGAAGCCGCAAGTTACCATCCTCCCGGAAGAAGATTTTTGAGTAAGTACCGCTCCGGCTCCAGAGGAGGAAGCGTCAACCTCCAAGAAGAACTGCTTGTTGCCGTCTGGGCGATGCAGCACCGAAGCCGAAGAGAAGGCTTGTTTTAAGGAAAGAAAGGCCTCCTCTGCTTCGGGAGTCCACTGTTTGGGGTTAGCGTCCTTGCGGGTGAGCGCGGAGATTGGAGCAGTCCGGGAAGAGAAGTGCGGTATGAAGAGGCGGTAATAATTGGCGAAGCCCAGGAACCGCTGAATGGCCTTCAATCCCTCGGTCGGGGCCATTTCTCGATGGCAGATAGTTTCTCCGGATCCATTCGTAGACCTGTCTGAGAAATGATGTAGCCCAAAAACGGAAGCGAAGTCTGCTCAAAGAGGCACTTCTTATATTTAGCGAAGAGGTGATTCTGCCTGAGCCTGAGCAGAACCTGACGAACGTCCCTCCAGTGAGACTGGAGATCCGGAGAGAAGACCAAGATGTCGTCCAGGTACACCACTACGCAGGAGTAGAGAAGGTCCCGGAAGATGTCATTGACCAACTCTTGAAAGACTGCCGGAGCGTTACAGAGACCAAAGGGCATCACCAAATACTCGTAGTGGCCGTCCCGGGTGTTGAATGCCGTCTTCCATTCATCTCCCGACGGATACGGACTAGGTTATATGCCCCACGAAGATCCAGTTTGGTGAAGATTCTAGCCCCCCTCAGACGATCAAATAATTCTGGAATGAGCGGAAGGGGGTACTTATTCTTCACCGTGATCAGGTTAAGACCTCTGTAGTCTATACAGGGACGGAGAGAGCCGTCTTTCTTTTTTACGAAGAAGATGCCTGCTCCCGCTGGGGAGGTAGATTTCCGGATGAATCCCTTGGCCAAATTCTCCTCGATATATTCGGACATCGACCTGGTCTCAGCAGCAGACAATGGGTAAATACGCCCACGGGGAGGCGTAGTACCGGGTAGCAGGTCGATAGGGCAATCATAAGGTCTGTGAGGGGGTAATGTCTCTGCCTCCTTTTTATTAAAGACATCAGCGAATGACCAATATGGAATCGGGAGCCCAGGTAGATTAGTTGGTGTAGGAGAAGGACGGACGGGATGAACAGGAACCAAACACGTTTTATGACAGTCTTGTCCCCAGCGAAGGATCTCTCCAGTCTGCCAGTCGAGCACGGGTGCATGCTTTTGGAGCCAAGGTAGACCTAGTAAGAAAGCGTGAGAGAGTCCAGGCAGAACATGAAAAGAGATGCTCTCAGAATGCAGCATACCCACCTGCAGAGTTATGGATTCGGTGATAAGTTGGATGGGACGTGGTAAGAGACCCCGATCCACAGCAGCGACAGATACTGGTACAACCAGAGGTTTGGTAGGAATGCGGTATTTTTCTACCAGAGCCTGTGAAACAAGATTCCCGGCTGCTCCAGAGTCAAGTTGGGCTAGTTCGAAATAACGGTTCTCCCCGAGGAGAATTGAGACTGACAGCAGCAGAGATGGAGAGGATTTATCTTTGTCTAGGTCGACCTCTCTGAGCGAACCTAGACACAGGCGTTTCCCGACCTCTCCGGGCAGGTACGGATCCGGTGCTCCTTACTGCCACAGTAGAAGCAACTCCCCTCGGCACGGCGTAAGTCCTGACGGGTTTTGACCATCTTGGTCTGGTCGACCTGCATAGGCTCAGGAGAGTGTAATTGGGGAGAAACGGAGGGAGTGACGGGTTTCTGAAACGTAGGAGCTAGACGTGGAAACCTCCTCTCACGGGTGACCTCTTTGGCCCGCTCCTGGAACCGTAGGTCAATCCGGGTGGCAAGAGTTATTAGGTCATCGAGAGTGGTAGGAATGTCCCGACCGGCGAGTTCATCTTTAATACGACCGGACAGACCCTCCCAGAAAACAGATACCAGAGCGTCGTTATCCCAGGCCAGCTCCGAGGCAAGGGTACGGAACTGTATGGCATATTGGCCCACGGTGAGACCTCCCTGACGGAGGCGTAGCAGAGATGATGCGGATGAGGTCTTCCGTCCGGGTTCGTCGAAGACCTTCCGGAAAGCCGCGAGAAAGGCAGACAAGTCGGACACCAGGGGATCTCCTCTCTCCCAAAGAGGATTTAGCCTGGCCAGGGCCTCCCCAGTGAGATGGGACATGATGAAGGCAATTTTGGCCCGGTCGGAGTTAAACTGGTGGGACAGGAGTTCAAAGTGCAGGGTGCACTGATTAATGAAGCCCCGAGCCTGAGCGGGGTCGCCTCCGAAGCTAGGAGGTGCAGAAAGCCGGGGTCCGGACAGGAAACCACGGAATGGGTGGAGAGCGGAGCTGCCGGATTGCGGGTCATGGCACCAGCGGTGGTTGCTGGTGTAGCGGCCAGAGTGTCCAGGCAAGAATTGACATTCCGCAGGTGACCCAGGATGGACTCCTGTTGGGACCTCTGACGGGACAGTTCATGACACAAGTCCGAGAGCGAGGGAGCTTGGGTGCCACCGGGTTCCATGGCCCGAGCAAACTGTAACGGGTCCGGGGGGTGGAACCTCTGAGCTACTATACAAGGGGGCGGTCCTTGTAAGGGAGCGGGTGGCGACCAGGGTAGACAGGCAGGCAGTCACAGCAGGTAACCGGGGCAGTCTCTGGATGGACGGGCAGGAGGTCACGGAAAGTGACCGGGGCAGTCTCTGGATGAACGGGCAGGAGGTCACGGCAAGTGACCGGGGCAGTCTCTGGATAAACGGGCAGGAGGTCATGGCAAGTGACCGGGGCAGTCTCTGGATGAACGGGCAGATACGACCTGTGATGGCTGAGCCTCCCGGTAGGCTAGCAGGCAGATAGCAGACGAGCGCTCCCAGGTGAGCGGGCGAGAGTCTCTGGAATAGCAGGTGGTCACCGAACGTGACGGCAGAGCCTCCAGGTAGGCTAGCAGGCAGGCAACAGGTGAGCGCTCCCAGGTGAGCGGGCGAGAGTCTCTGGAATAGCAGGTGGTCACCGAACGTGATGGCAGAGCCTCCAGGTAGGCTAGCAGGCAGGCAACAGGTGAGCGCTCCCAGGTGAGCGGGCAGGCTGGTCCATAGACAGACTGGCAGGTGATGGTGAACAGACTGTCGGACGGTGGAGCCTCCAGGTAGGCTAGCGGGCTGGTAACAGGTGAACGCTCCCAGGTGAGCGGGCAGGAATCTGGCAGGTAACAGGCAACGGAACCTGAGGGCTGAAGCAGAGTAGTGAACAGTGCAACAACATTGCTCGGGCACCTCCATTTTGGAGGAGGTGCCTTATATATGGTGAAGTCCTCCGGCCATTGGCCGGGGACTACTTAGGAGGACACGCGCGGCCCCTATAAGAGGAAGGGAGCGCGCACGCGCCCTAAGCACAGTGGCCGGAAAGGAGCGCACGCCACCAGCAGAGCGGGAGGAGGAAGACGGACCTGGGGCAGAGGGGTGAGGGGAACAGCGTCCCTGCCTAGCAGAGGGCAGGGACGCCGATGCTACAGGTTGCACATATATATCTCTCATACCAGGGTGTATTATTATATTATCAGCATTGTAGAGCCTGTGCACTATTTGTATATTTTCTTGATTTTATTTGTTAAATACCTGGGTATTGGACATTATTTTGGTGGTGTTCATGCTTCCTTTTTACTATCTTGTAATTGATGCTTGTGCTAATTTTATATATTTGTATTGACAATAAATAAATTCTTACATTGTTACCTCTACCTCCTGGGTTGGAGTTTCTTCCTTTTCCCCCTGTCTCTTTTGCACTTGGGTGTTTGTTTTGTACATTTTAGGCTGGTTTTGCCATCCACATTCTTAATTGGGGTTCAGTGTTTCATGTGTAAATTTATTTTATCGAATTATTTTATTAATATTTTTTTGATTTTTATATTTTTGCACTGTGCTGTATCTCATTTTTGTTGTATTTTTAATTAATATGCTGTATAGTAATGTGCTAGTATAGCACATTACATATAAGGTTAAGATCCTACTTTAATATAACTACATGTGTTGTCTACTGTTTATAAAAACTGAGACACAAAGTAATTAAATCATCTTTTGGTAACCACTACCCCAACATGGATTAGAGCATCTTCAGGGGCTGCACAGGTCAGATCTTTTAGAATCTCTTATGACATCACAATGAAAGCTGACCAATCAATATATGATACAAGCAGATACTTAGTTTGAATGGAGCCTTAGAGAAGGACTCTGTAGAGTTTCTTCCGTAGCTCCTCTACTGTACCTTAGTGTGCCTCTGATTTTATATGAAATTTGAGCAAATTCAAAAGAAGAAAACATGAATCACTCTAAGGATATGTTCACCTTAAGCTTCAAAAATGCTTCACTTTACAAACGCTACATTCTTTTGGAGGCATTTTTTTTCCTGCATCATTTCCTGAAAAGGATTTTGAAATGTTTTTTTTTGTCAACTCGACAGTGTCAAGTTCAGAGTAAAATCCACAAGAAATTCACCTCAAAGAAGTGACATGCAACTTCTTTTTTCTCTCTGAGGAAGCCACCTCCTGTGGCGATACACGTAGGGTCCAATTTCCCATATGATGATTTTTCCATGAGCCAATTTAGCTGGTGACTATGCACATGGCATTTTCTTGCACAGCTATTGGTTACTTTTATATTTTCTTTTTATTCTGCATTATGTACTGTCTGCACATGTACAGTACAGACCAAAAGTTTGGACACAATTTCTCATTCAAAGATTTTTCTGTATTTTCATGACTATGAGAATTGTAGAATCACAATGAAGGCACCAAAACTATGAATTAACACATGTGGAATTATACATTACACTTTACAAAAAAGTGTGAAACAACTGAAAATATGTCTTATATTCTAGGTTCTTCAAAGTAGCCACCTTTTGCTTTGATTACTGCTTTGCACGCAGAAAAGGTGAACGGATGGACTCTACATGCCTGGTTCCCACCGTGAAGCATGGAGGAGGTGGTGTGATGGTGTGGGGGTGCTTTGCTGGTGACACTGTTGGAGATTTATTCAAAATTGAAGCGGTGAGCGGTCCAGCTCACCCCAAACCATCTCGCTTGGGTTCAGGTCTGGTGACTGTGGAGGCCAGGTCATCTGGCGTAGCACCCCATCACTCTCCTTCTTGGTCAAATAGCCCTTACACAGCCTGGAGGTGTGTTTGGGGTCATTGCCCTGTTGAAAAATAAATGATGGTCCAACTAAACGCAAACCGGATGGAGTAGCATGCTGCTGCAAGATGCTGTGGTAGCCATGCTGGGTCAGTATGCCTTCAATTTTGAATAAATCCTCAACAGTGTCACCAGCAAAGCACCCCCATACCATCACACCACCTCCTCCATGCTTCACGGTGGGAACCAGGCATGTAGAGTCCATCCGTTCACCTTTTCTGCGTGCAAACCAGTAATCAAAGCAAAAGGTGGCTACTTTGAAGAACCTAGAATATAAGACATATTTTTTTCAGTTGTTTCACACTTATTTGTAAAGTGTAATGTATAATTCCACATGTGTTAATTCATAGTTTTGATGCCTTCAGTGTGATTCTACAATTTTCATAGTCATGAAAATACAGAAAAATCATTGAATGAAAAGGTGTGTCCAAACTTTTGGTCTGTACTGTACATTGCACCTTTATTCTTTACTGAATACTACTTGACTTCACTTTAGAGGTAGTGTCCATTCATAATCGGCTTAGTTAACCACTACATTTTCATGCCTGTGTTGGTTATCATGCTTGTTATATGGGTTGTATCCCTGTGCCAATTTTTGCCCTAGGAAACAGGTTCTGCCGCAATGGCGCAATTTGAAATGTTTTTTTGTTTTGTTTAGGGTTTTGTGTTTGTTATTAAACAAACATTTTTCCAGTTTAAGAAGTGCAACTGATCTTTTGTACACGTCTTTGCTCTTTTTTTCAATTATTTTTTTCCACGTTCAGTTTTTCAAAATCTTGTTGGAAAAAAATAGTCAAAAAACTAGTGAACGTGTAAAGTAGATTATCCACTGAAATGAATAGTAAGAGTATGCAAAACATATTTTAAGTGTTTTTTTATTTTGTTTTTGCAGCGAATCTGCTTCAAAATACTTCTAAAAAAATCTTAATGTGGATATACCCTAAGAATGCGACATATTTTTGCTCATGTCCTGTCCTAGTTTAAATGGCACTTACGGTAACTCCTGCACCCATCCACAGTGCAAAATAGTGCAGGGACCTGCATACAGATGCAATCACATCGGAAATTTTCTAATATAGCTTTCTGAAAATACAACATTTTCTGTGAAACCGGTCTTATATGGAGTCTAGAGGAGTACTGCCATACAGTCACAGAAATTTGTTATGTGCATTTACTCCAATTCTGAACCTAGTTTTGTTCTGCAGCACAGTGATAAGTCATTGTGATATCTGGATGATATGGAACAGTAAGCACTTGATATGCTTTAATGTAGTACTCTATTCTCCACTATTGTTCCCACCAATCATCATTGTAAAATTTTGGTTTGTTATAGTCTTAAAAGTGTTGAATCAATTTTCATTTTCTATATGTAAAGTAGTTGCACAATAGTTATGGACCGTGACACATGGATAACTAATTAACTGTGTACCTGTAATAAATGTAGATGTTAGCATACTGAGAGCTTCGAACACAATTCTGGACAACATAAAGTGTACCTGCACTTTCATGCAGAATAACTTCCATATGTGGCCAACATATGATTTGTATTTTGCTTTTTTTTAAAAAAAAAAAAGATTTCCTATTTGCCTGCTCCAGTCACTAGAAGCCTCAGCAGTGTCTCTTTGCTTACTCTGCTTCTTTCCCCCTATGGCTTTATCCCCCTCTTATTTCCTAGACATCTATATGCAGCAAGTGTAATTTGATCAAGCACTGAAGACAAATTTGAATACAGATTTCAGAAGCCTTTGTGAGTGACTGATTATTGCAGAATAAGTGACTGATAAGTGAGGAAAGAGACTTTTTCTAATAAGATATTCAGTTGATATAAAAGTCTACACACCTCTGTTAAAATGTCAGGTTTGTATAATTAAAAATCATGCTAAGAAGAATCATTTCAAAACTGTTCCCACTTTTAATGTGACCCATAACCTGTGTGTTCCTTTTTGCGTCTCCTGATCGAAGATTTGGGTATACACATGCAAACAGGGCTGGCGTCAGCACCCGGGCAAGTGCTGGGGCCTGATAAAATGAGGTGGGGGCACTTGCATTCGGGGACATCTACACTATATGGGGCCATGAGTTGAGGGAGCCTGGCGCAAATGTAATAAATTGCAGGTGCTGAGGATGTCGCCACGGATCCCAGACAGACCAAGAGTAAAAGGTTTATTTACAAGGACTTTTCTCTCCACCCAGGGAGGAGCAGTGGTGGGTTAAATGTGACAGAGTAAACAGTAAAGCAGCAAACTGATACTAAAGAAAGCTATATAAAAGTTGTGCAGGGTTGAAACGGTTAAACTAAACTAGGAATATTATAACTTATCAGTCAGGGAAAAGCTTGATTGATTGAAGGGTCTACTTCTCCCACGCTGGCACCGACAACAGCAGCGCTTGCATCCTCTACTGTCTCTCCTCTGAATGAAGTTGGGGCTCCAGGGGTTAAGGCAAGGAGCCGGGAGACGATGCGAACCTGAATCTCCCCTGCGCTGAGTCTCTGTATGATACGCCGTCTGTCTCTCTGCAGGAACGATGCTGCGCACACATGTCCAGTGCTTACAAACTCTTTCTAATGGAGCTTGTAAGCACTGCTCTGAAGCTGGCTGGATCACTGATGTTCACTGATAGTGCTCAATTCCACAAGCATTCAGTGCTGTGTGACATTCCACACTGTGTGTGGATGGGGATCACTCGTTTTGCTGGTCTTCGAGGTAAACACTGGCACGCTCAGGGTTAAAACAATAGTTCATTTAGTTTATTAGAGCAAACTTAACACAAAAATACAGTCTTTCTCTCAATAATCCTTCTCACTGATCCCGTTCAGCAAAACATGGTTTTCAAGACCGTTACCTGTTTGCATCGGCCACACAGGTTCCTGGAGACCTCCTGTCTTCAGAGGCATCCAGCAAACACCAAACACAGTCTGTATCTCACAAATACTTCTCTCTGATCCCGATCAGCATAACACGGTTTTCAAGACCGTTACCTGTTGGCACCGGCCACACAGGTTCCCGGAGACCTTAGCCTCAGAGGTATCCAGCAATCACCAAACCGTCTCTTTCTTACCAATACTTTTCATGACTTGAACACAGTCTTCATGACCTCGGTCATCTCACCACAAACTCCTGTCTGTCACCTGTTGGCCACGCAGGTTCCCGGATCCCTCAATCTCAGAGGTATCCAATCCACACTTCTCACTTCACTCTAATCCCGATCAGTGTCACCACGGTTTTCAAGACCGTTTATTCCGCTGGCTCAAGCTCGCCAGCCTTGCTTCTCCAGTCTGGGCAACATCCAGCCTGGATGTCAGGGAGCTCTGTCCAGGCTGACAGACTCCCAACACACTCACAGACTCTTCAGTCTCAGACTACTCCACTCTCACCATGTGCCAAACACTTCCTTACATACCTGTAGCCACTCCTACAGCTGAGCTATGGAGCACATGGTCTGGTCACATGCACATAACCTCATCACAGGTCCTCAACAAACTCACAACCACCAGTGGGCAGTATATGTGTGGCTAGCCAGTCCCACCCAGCTCACCAGCTAACCCTGTAAGCCACCCTAGAAAATAAACACAACTCTTATGGGACTACAAGTACCAGAACAACATTACTTTAGCTTACAGCACAGAGGAGCTCTGCGACACATATCTTCCATTCACAACAATGCCGGGGACTGTCTTTCCATCCAAATCACGCCTCCATACATATCCCTAGAAGCATACACAGCGCCCCCTAGCTGCAGCATGGGTCACTACACCACAGCTGCTACATTCCTGCAATGCTGTCAAGACAAAGTTGTCTAATATAGCAGCATTGGAGATTGCACAGTTGACACATCTGCACAATGATTTCGCTAGTCAAAACTCAATCAAGGAGTGCACCACCCGTCAGAAGGTTTGAATCAGAGAGGCTGAGGAGTAGTTTTCAGCTTCTGAATATCTTGTGGCAACCCCTTTAAGGCCGGTTTCACATGTCAGTGGCTCCGGTACGTGTAGTGACAGTTTCCTCACGTACCAGAGACACTGATACATGTAGATGCATTAAAATGAATGTGTCTCTGCACATGTCAGCAGTTCACACTGTCCTCCGTGCTAATGGACGGCCGCCGGGGAAGAAGCACTACTGTAAGCGCTGTTCCCTTGCCTGTGGTGCTGAATCTGCCTGTCATTATTCTCCCTGCTCTGCCGGCAACAGCGAGCAGGGAGAAAGAATGAAAGAAAACCCGACATGGGGTCCCCCTTAGCTTTTGAACTAACCCGGCAAAACTATACAGGTGAGGGCTGCTATTCTCTGGCTGGAAAGGAGCCATGAATATGTGCCCCCCAGCCTAAAAACAGCAGCCCGCAGCTGCCCAGAAAATGCGCATCTATTAGATACGCCTATTCTGAAGCTTTGTTGGGTTCTTCCCACTTGCCCTGTAGTGGTGGCAAGTTTGGTTAATAAGGGGTTAATGTCACCTTTCTATTGTAAGGTGACATTAAGCCAGGCTTAGTAATGGAGAGGTGTCAATAAGACACCTCTCCATTACTAACCCTAGAGTTATTCAAGGGTTAAATAAACACACACACAATAAGAATAAAGTATTTTAATGAAAGAATACACTACACAGTTTTAAAATCTTTATTACACTCCCATTTCATTATAAAAGCCCTCGATCTCCTTGAAAAAATACAAAATAAAAAAGCAACAATATACCCATACCTGTCCACCATACAGTCAGGTCCCACGGCGCAATCCATCTCGGGTGGTTAATCAGTTTACAGCCGGAGCGCTGCTAGTGCAGCCGCTCCAACTGTAAACAACTAGGGAATGGATGGAAGCAGCGCACACAGGCTCAGTGACTAGGGGTGACGTCACTGAGCCTGTGCTCGCTGACAGCTGAACTCCTGTAACCTCAGCACCGTGGGAAAATGATGGTGCTGAGGTCACAGGAGTTGCCAGAGATTGACATCAGCATTTAACAGGTTAATAGCTCAGTTCCAACATTTAGATGTAGGTCTTGTCTGTGTGTGAGATCGATTATCTGCTAAGTATGTGGTGGGATGACACTGTGATCCCACGCCATACTTCTGCTCCCGACTTGCACTGTACATGTATGGCAGATGTCAGTAAGGGGTTAAACAAAAGGAGTGAGGGTCCTGCTGTGTCTTTTGCCATCTATAATGACAAATTAGAGACGATGAAAAAGGCAAAATGTGCTTGTCAGGTATAGCCCAGCCATCTTTATAATAAATGAGAATATTCATGTAAAGCTGCATTTTCTTGTCATTAGCCAGGATCTGAATATGTACAGATACAAAGTGCTACTGAGTGCATGGAAGGTGGAGGAGCAGATTGTAGAAGGGACCAAATTCTGAGAAAATTTAGGAAGGAAAAACAGAAACTGGTTAGTGAAGTGATGTGATAGGCTACATTGATGTGTTTTTAGAGCATGCTTAAAACTGTTGAAATGGGAATTAACAAGATTGTGTGTGGTAGTGCATTCCAGAGAACAGGTGTAGCATGAAAGAAGTCTTGGGGACGGCAGAGGGATTTTCAGATTACAGAAGATGATAATTTTAGATTACTCTAGGACAGAGAGTGCAGGTATGGTGGTCAACGGAGATGAGAGAGGTAAATTGTATCAAGGGGCTTGAGATGCTTACGGCACACTTTTACTTTTGTTATTACTATTGTTAAATCATTGCATAATCTAGTTTTACATCAACTGCACTTGTTATTGAAGGTTACTGACTGCAGTCTATCTTTAGTCTTATTTGGTATTGTGTTTTTCTGTGTTGCCATCATCTCATTGTGTATAGTAAAATAAACAGTTTTCAGCTTGTATTGTTAAGAGATTATTTGCGCTACTTATTTTTACAAGGGCTCGTTTTTATATGTCTGTTCCATCACGCTTCATAGATTTTTAATGATCACATTTAATTTAGATAAAATATAATAATATTTTATTTGTTTTACTTGACATGATGATTATCGCCTTGGTACACAGGTCCACAAAGCACTTGACAAAATTAATAACTCAATAGAATGGCGTCGAAGTAGAAGGCCACGATGTATGGATTAAAAAGGTTGGACTTAATTGACCAATGTCTTGACCAATGTCTTTTTTTGACGTATATAGCTGTATATGGTCTGCTTTTAAATTTGCTTGCATATCCAAGGAGACCAAGTGAGCAACTAATGGCCCACATGGCCCATATGTGGTCTGCAATGTCATTTGATCTGGCCCTTGGGCAGATTCTTGGTGGGCTGCAGTGCTTTGTATAGCACACGGGGTTCACTAAAGACGCCTTGGTGCATGTAATGCAGGTACATCTTCAGTAATGGTTCTTTCTTTTATCTTGGACTCAATAATGACTAGAGATTTGTCTTGAGACCATGTGGGCAAAGCCATGAAGAGTCCTTCACAATGGATCATCACACTGGTCCTATTCCCAGGATTACGGTGTGGGGTGGCATAATGTCAGGTAGCTGGACTCCTCTAATCTTTATTCCAGGAACACTAAGGCTGGGGTCACACAAGCATTGATACTCTCATGTGAGCGAATCGGGATTTTAATGATATTTGGCTCAAACTCTGATAAGAGAGAATCGCAAAGCAGGGGGATGGAAAAGATGGAGAATTTAATTTCTCCATTGTCTATGTCCTCGTAAATTGGACATCCAAGTGCGGTCCGATGTTTGAAACGCACCGATAGACTTGAATGGGTCTGATTTGAAGAGCAACTTACCCATGAGAAAAAAATTGCAGATCTGCAAAGGCCCATAGTATAACATTGGGCCGAGAGCTATATGATAAAACATTAGATAGCGTTCGTCTAATGAATATACTTGTGTGAGCCAATAGTTGAGTTCAAGTCAGCAGACGTAAATCATGGTCCATATTCGAACCGTGATACTCAAATACCTGAATTCTTTTTTATTTCTCTTTCATTTTGAATTCACTCTTGGTTTTGAGTGAAATTTTTTTTACAGATTTCAGTGTTTTTGATACCACTCTAGTTACCTATTAAAAAAAAATTATAATTTATATGACTTATAATTAGTGATGAGCGAGTATACTCGTTGCTCGGGTGTCCTCCGAGTATTTGGGCATGCTCGGAGATTTAGTTTTCATCGCGTCAGCTGCATGATTTGCTGCTGCTAGACAGGCTGATTACATGTGTGAAATGCCTGTTGGTTAGGGAATTCCCACATGTATTCAGCTTGTCTTGCAGCTGCAAATCATGCAGCTGAGATGACGAAAATTAAATCTCCGAGCACGCCAAAATACTTGGAGATCACCCGAGCATGCTCGAGGAGACCGGAGCAACGCTGCTACTCGCTCATCACTACTTATACTTATATACTATATTATGTCCCACACTGACAATATCTAAGGTTCCTCTAAGTAGACCCCGGTGTTTGTTTGTTTATAGTGACTTAACATCATGTGACTGCGTCATCCAATAACTCCAAGGTCAATGATCCTATCACTGTAGTCCACAGGTCCGGATTTAACAGTCTTGTGACATTATGACACCATGTCATCACATACCGTAGTTACTCCTCTTAACACTGGACCAAGGAGAATTGTAATTACATTTTGAAATGTTAAAGTGATTATCCATGAGCCACCCGGCAGGGCCTGTGGGGTACTCGGCACCGAGCCCGTTAACTTCAATGGGGGATAGGTCACGGGTAGCGCAGCTCGGTCCGTTGCCCTGGGCGCTCATTCAAAGGGGGATTATTTACAGGGGATAATAATAATTGTTTGTGACGCCACCTGTAGTACCTGGTCAGAGTGACCAGCGCTGCTGTGCAGATCCTCTGGGAGGGATGGGATTGTGCAGCTTGGTGTAAAGTCTTCTACAGGTAAGACTAGTCCTCCCAGGGCAGGTAGATGAAAAGGGAAAGCAATGGTGCAGGAGAGATGTAGCAGAGTGGAGTATGCGACGGAGTAATAAGGCAGGAAACAGTTCTGTTGCAGTTTCAAGGTTTTACTCACAGTCTGTCGGATCCATACAGATACCAGCCGGGTACTGTGTCCTTCCAGTGAGCAGTCCAGTAACTCCCAGGTATAACGGTCACACTCCCAGAGACTCCCTTTTATGTTCCTTTCCGGCCTTTCTCAATCAGTGCTACTCTCCCTTCTTCCTTGCACTACGCCACCACAGAGCACTCAGACAAGGCAGTATTAGGCCCTTTCAGATCACAGAGCACGACCCGATGTCCGGGACGCTGATCTCCTCTCCACGGAGACCGGAACACCGTCGGATGCCTGGACGTACTTGACCACTAAGCTGCCTCCTGGTGAGATTATGGTGGCAATGGCAATGCCACCTGAAGTGACCAATGCCTACGGTTTTACTAGTGGAGTTGAACGTTCCCACTAGCCTAGGGACCGTTCCCTGAAGTCGGCCTGGTCCTCTTTTGTAGTGGGCTACGACTTGTGAGATCGTCTCTGCCCAGGACCCGTTCGCTCTCTTCAGCAAGGCCCTCTGAGGTTAACTTAGAAGAGCTGCAGGACAGCCCAGTACCCACGCTTGCTGCCTGACTCCAACTGAACTCTAAACTAACACGCTGCTGCCTCATGCTGCAGCTAGCTCCACCCACCCACTTCTACACCCTTTACTAACCAGCCTGAAGCTCAGCACTGGCATGATGTGTGTGGATGCGGTGATGGAGTCAATGGGGTGCTTCCCTCTTACCTGAGAGTCAGGTGTCACACCGCTGGGTGCGATGCAACATCTCTGTGGCGACTGGACCCTCAGGGCGCCACATCCACATTCCACAATTGTCCTTATGTTAAAAGATCGTCTGATCATATTAAGTAGTCCCTTACGTTAAAACATTGATTATTTCCACGACAGCCATTGTAAATTGAAACTAATGTAACTAGAGACCATAGCTCTGTGGAAAAACTAGATTTTTTTTACAGAATCACCAAAATGTCAATTCAAAATATCACAACATTAATATTACAGAAAATAATACCGATACGTAATACAAGCTGTATAAAGAAATCGTTCATATAAAAGTGAAAATCAGCTGCTGGAAGAGGAAAACCACTGTCTATATTGAGGACGGGAGTTTCGTCAGGGTTCTGTACAGTGTTCCCACAAAAATATAACAGAGCCGCAACCCATGTGGTGTCCAAAGGAGCAGTTCATCCTTGTTCAAAGGGCAAAACAGAACATGTAGCACTGCATCATACGGTAGAAAGTTGCCACTAGAAGACAGTCGCAATAGTGAGCGTAGCATTGTATATTGAATGTGCTTTCAAGTCACAGTGCCTAGGAATGGCTATTGTAACCAGAAGTCATTGTAACTTCATGGATCACTGTAGGTCTTGCTGTTGGGATCCATTGCAATTGGTTTGGAAACCAAGCAGTTTCACTACTGAACCACCACATGATAAATAAGTCATTACATTCTTCACAGACAAATTGCAACGTATGAATAAGAAAAGTCCTCCAGGCCAAATAATTTTCATTGTAGCTACATGAAAATCTTGTTAGTAAATGAAGGTTGTGTCTATTGTAAGACAGCAGGAGGTAACGTTCTGGTTTGCAGATACGTGCTGCCAAGGTGATTGGACTCAGTAATGTAAAGTCTGTACCAGTAACTCTACGCTAGATGTTCACTGGATTTAGGAGCAGCCAAAAGAGCCTGAGTGAAAAGGGTAGTCTTTATAATCCAGACTGGGGCTTACAGGCTTAATAACAGCAGCTGGGTTAGCTCATCAGTGTGGAATTGTGATGGAGCCGAGCAGAACTTTGTCTAGTGAACACGTTTAAACTTCATGAGCAGCTTCCAGCCTGGAATAAAGAGATAAGTAAGGCTGCTACATTTACCTTGTTTCACTGTGCCTGAAGGAAGGACTGTTTATTATTCACTTATCCTGGAGAAAGACTGATTTCAAACTGTAAAGTTTATGATGTACAGTACAGACCAAAAGTTTGGACACACCTTCTCATTTAAAGATTTTTCTGTATTTTCATTACTTTTCACCTTTTGCTTTGATGACTGCTTTGCACACTCTTGGCATTCTCTTGATGAGCTTCAAGAGGTAGTCACTAGAAATGGTCTTCCAACAATCTTAAAGGAGTTCCCAGAGATGCTTAGCACTTGTTGGCGCTTTTGCCTTCACTCTGCGGTCCAGCTCACCCCAAACCATCTCGATTGGGTTCAGGTCTGGTGACTGTGGAGGTCATGTCATCTGGCATAGCACCCCATCACTCTCCTTCTTGGTCAAATAGCCCTTACACAGCCTGGAGGTGTGTTTGGGGTCATTGTCCTGTTGAAAAATAAATGATGGTCCAACTAAACGCAAACCGGATGGAATAGCATGCTGCTGCAAGATGCTGTGGTAGCCATGCTGGTTCAGTATGCCTTAAATTTTGAATAAATCCCCAACAGTGTCACCAGCAAAGCACCCCCACACCACCATCACACCTCCTCCTCCATGCTTCACGGTGGGAACCAGGCGTGTAGAGTCCATCCGTTCACCTTTTCTGCGTCGCACAAAGACACGGTGGTTGGAACCAAAGATCTCAAATTTGGACTCATCAGACCAAAGCACAGATTTCCACTGGTCTAATGTTAATTCCTTGTGTTCTTAAGCCCAAACAAGTCTCTTCTGCTTGTTGCCTGTCCTTAGCAGTGGTTTCCTAGCAGCTATTTTACCATGAAGGCCTGATGCACAGTTGTTGTAGAGATGTGTCTGCTGCTAGAACTCTGTGTGGCATTGACCTGGTCTCTAATCTGAGCTGCTGTAAACCTGCGATTTCTGAGGCTGGTGACTCGGATAAACTTATCCTCAGAAGCAGAAGTGACTCTTGGTCTTCCTTTCCTGGGGCGGTCCTCATGTGAGCCAGTTTCTTTGTAGTGCTTGATGGTTTTTGCAACTGCACTTGGGGACACTTTCAAAGTTTTCCCAATTTTTCGGACTGACTGACCTTCATTTCTTAAAGTAATGATGGCCACTTGTTTTTCTTTACTTAGCTGCTTTTTTCTTGCCATAATACAAATTCTAACAGTCTATTCAGTAGGACTATCAGCTGTGTATCCACCAGACTTCTGCACAACACAACTGATGGTCCCAACCCTATTTATAAGGCCAGAAATCCCACTTATTAAACCTGACAGGGAAGTGAAAACCACCTGTGAAGTGACTACCTCTTGAAGCTCATCAAGAGAATGCCAAGAGTGTGCAAAGCAGTCATCAAAGCAAAAGGTGGCTACTTTGAAGAACCTAGAATATAAGACATAATTTCAGTTGTTACACACGTTTTTGTTAAGTATATAATTCCACATGTGTTAATTCATAGTTTTGATGCCTTCAGTGTGAATTTACAATTTTCATAGTCATGAAAATACAGAAAAATCTTCAAATGAGAAGGTGTGTCCAAACTTTTGGTCTGTACTGTACAATAAACTTTATTCTGTTTTGATATAAAAAACCCTGTGTCGTTGCGTATCCAAATGACTACCACTGAGCTAAACCCCTTCAATACCAAGGACAATGCTGCCTTTTGAAAATTTAGAAACTCTATACTTTAGAGGCCCAGATCTTGTTATTCTTTTAGCCAGCCATGAAATATGGAGCACTACATCTTATTCCACCTATTATCAGCAAACACCATTAATGCTGTTAGGAGATGTAAGATAGAGAACACAAAAGCCTTGTGACTCCTGTTAGCTCTGGATTTGATTAAAACACTTTGAGAGCTTTGCTTCTGCTTGTTCTCAATACACATAAATTGGATTTTGTGAGCGGCTCCACAAACACATTAGCCATATAAGACGCTGCTGCTGCTGCTCGTTCTTTTACAAAATATTCTTCTCTCATGTGTGTGGTTTGTTCTCATAAAGGTAACCGCATATAATATTTCTGAAAAGTCCTGATTGTGAATTTATACAATCTATTTGCCACAGATACTACAGTAGCTGAGATATCGGACAGGATACCCAATATTGTAAAAGGTAAAGCTTTTTCACATGAAAATACCTTATTGAAGCCACTGTTTGCGAATATCCTGATAATCTCGACCCTGTTAGGTCTGAAGACTAGCCCATATTACTAATATAGTAGTGTGCATACTGATTTGATTATGCTCATAAAATCTTTTACATGTTTTATAAACTCTGTTATCTTTTAAAAATGTACTTTTATTGTCCAGCTAGTCATATTCTAATGAAACAGGGCTAGTCCCGCAAGCCATCTCTTCTAGAGACTAGTCCTGCCTTGGATCCTGTAATCACACCTCCTTAGGCATGATTGACAGCCTCCAAACAATCCATGCCTTAGTGGAGCCACTGTCACACTTAGCGATCGCACTAGCGATCACGACAACGACACGGCGTGGCGAGATCGCTAGTGCGATCGCTATGTGGTCGCTAGTTAGCTTCCAAACACATCTCATCAGCGATCTGTATAACGACCTCTGCGGTCGTTGGGAAAACCTAGTTCCACCTGCGACGCTGGTAAAGTCGTTCATAAAGGGTGTCACACTCAGCGATTCAGGCTCACCAGCGGGACACCAACGACCAAAAAACGGCTCAGAACATTCATAAGCGATCAGAAACATCGCAGCAGGGGCCACATCGCCGCTACATGTCACACACAGCTTCGTCGCTAACGAGATTGCTACTGCGTCATAAAATCGGTGACTCAGAGTCAGTAGCCATCTCGTTAGCGATCTCGCTTAGTGTGACAGTACCTTAAAGGTGCTTATCTTGCAGTTGGAGCCGATTTGTGTGCTAATCTTGAGCTTTGTGAGGAGAATTTAAGAACAACGTCCAGAGATCGTTTTTGGAAATCATCCTCCAGCAATATCACTGCCAAATAACCTATGGAATAATTTTAAATCCTAACATCTTGGGCAAAATTTGTATTTTATGTATTTTTCTGTTTGTGTTTTTGTATATATTATTCATTATTTTTTATGTATATTTGGTGTATCAGTTGAAAGCTATATACAACATGCTTTAAAGCACAATGGATGTTTCTGACAGATTGTGAGCATGTGGTGTAATTAAAAGCTCTCATTAAACACTTGTGAGCCAGCTGAAGTATTTGAATAACCACATGACACTCTGAGGACTCACCCATTGGTCTTCATTAGCCTTAAATATGTAGGCTACCGATCATTCTGCAGCTTTGACAAAGACCTTCTGAGGTCGAAACGCGTCGCTGTTTGGCTGTTAGTGCACACCTCCCGCTTGCTGTAACATGGAGGACACCGTTTGTTGAATATTTTATTCTTGGATCCAATAAAGATTTATACTTTTTTATGGAAGCTGGAATCCCCTTCGTTTTCTTCTCTGCTGCACGTCTTGGTCTAGACTTCTGATTCCGAGCTCCGGTGGTTGGTCGGGTGAGCTGGCAGGGGCTTTTGCCCCATACCTCTTGTATTACTATAATCAACTCATTACCTGCATTAAATACAGCTGTCTTACATAGTCACCTTTATTAAAGACTCCTGTCCACAGACTCAATTAATCAGTCAGTCTCTAACCTATACAACATGGGTAAGACCAAAGAGCTTTCTAAGGATTTCAGGGACAAGATCATAGACGTGCACAAAGCTGGAATGGGCTACAAAACCATACATAAGGCTCTGGGTGAGAAGGAGACAACTGCTGGTGCAATAGTAAGAAAATGAAAGAAATACAAAATGACTGTCAATCGACATCGATCTGCGGCACCATGCAAAGTCTCACCTCGTGGGCTATCCTTTATCATGACGAAGGTGAGAGATCAGCCTTAAACTACACAGGGGGAACAGGTTAATGATCTCAAGGCAGCTGGGACCACAGTCACCAAGAAAACCATTGGTAACACATTATGCCGTAAAGGTTTAAATCCTGCAGTGCCCACAAGGTCCCCTACTCAAGAAGACACATGTGCAGGCCCATCTGAAGTTTGCCAATGCACATTTGGATGATTCTGTGAGTGATTGGGAGAAATTTCTTGTGGTCAGATGAGACTAAAATTGAGCACTTTAGCATTAACTCAAGTCGCCGTGTTTGGAGGAAGAGAAATGCTGCCTATGACCCAAAGAACACCGTCCCCACTGTCAAGCATGGGGGTTGAAACATTATGTTTTTGGGGTGTTTCTCTACTAAGGGCACAGGACTACTTCACCACATCAATGGGAGAATGGATGTAGCCATGTACCGTAAAATCCAGAGTGACAACCTCCTTCCCTCTGCCAGAACATTAAAAATGAGTCGTGGCTGGGTCTTCCAGCAAGACAATGACCCAAAACATACAGCCAAGGCAACAAAGGAGTGGCTCAAAAAGAAGCTCATTAAGGTCATGGAGTGGCCTAGCCGGTCTCCAGACCTTATTCCCATAGAAAACTTATGTAGGAGTTGAAGCTTCGACTTGCCAAGCTGTTATGAATGTTGTTGTGAATAGGCTGGAAATGAGTTCTGAGCAGAAGCTCCCTCTGGTGGTTACAAACGGTACTGGACTGTCCAGTGAAGATTGTGAGGATTGGGAATCAGGTGTTACTGACTGGTCTTATATAAGGGAGTCACTTTCCCATCAGGGTTGCCGGTGATCAATTGTTCTGGTCTCAATCCTTGATTCCTGTTTGCTTGGTAGCCTGCTGTGTCGTGTCTGAATCTCCTGCTAACAGATAAGACATTTTCTTCTTTTTGTTTTTGTGCTTGATTTTTGCATTTTGTCTGCACTTCCGTGGGGGCCTTCAGGGTCCCCTCTGGGGGCTTTTGCCTCTCAGTTCAGTTCAGCCACTGATGTTTGTACATTTGCTTTTTCCAGTTTTTTCAGTGGCTGCTGTTTTGTTTTTGGTTACACCAGAGAACTAATTTAGGTGGTAGAGGTCGTGTGATCTCAGGTGTTTTTGAAATTAGTAGAGTTGGTGCTTTTCAGGGTTTTTTGGGATTGCAGTAAGTGCCCTTCCTATCCTTTTCTATTTAGTAAGTTTGGGCCCCAACGTTTGCTCATACTATTTTCTGTCTGTGTCAGTATTTCTTCTTATCTAACCGCCATTACATGTTTGGGGGCTTTCTATGTTCTTTGGGGATCTGCTCCGGGGCAGATAGCTTTCCTCTTTCTATCTTTAGGTGTAGTTAGTTTCTCAGGCTGTGACGAGGCGTCTAGGACCAACGTAGGAACGCTCCACGGCTGCCTCTAGTTGTGGTGGTTAGTCAGGGTACTGCAATCTCATAGTTTCCAACTGCTCTGGTGTATTTCCTTTTTGCCTGCTCTCTTCAGCTACCAAATCATAACAGTATCACCGGCCCAAACTGAAAATTATATGGTACTCACAGAAGGGAAAAATATTGTGAAAGAAAAAAGTTGTCAGAGTTGTCAGAGATTTTTTTTTTTTCTGTTTGTTGCATTTTTTTTTTCCCTCTGTATCTCTGGGTGCTGAGGAGGATTTTTTTTTTTCTCTCAATGGAGTTTGCACAGTTGTCTGGCCGTGTGGATCAGCTTGCCACTGAAGTTCGGAGTATTGCTACCTATCTTGCTAGGTTGCCTGTTGTGGAACCTAGGATTCCCATACCAGATTTGTTTTTAGGGGATCGAGCTAAGTTTCTGAATTTCAAAAATAACTGTAAATTGTTTTTTGCCTTAAAATCTAAGTCCTCAGGGAACGCAGCGCAGCAGGTTCAAATTGTCATCTCTCTCCTGCGCGGCGACCCTCAGGATTGGGCTTTTTCCCTGACACCTGGGGATCCTGTTTTGAGTGATGTTGATGCGTTTTTTCAGGCTTTGGGGTTATTGTACGATGAGCCTAATGTCACTGATCAAGCTGAAAAAACTTTGTTGGCATTAAGTCAGGGGCTTGAGGACGCTGAGTTATACTGTCAGAGATTCCGTAGGTGGGCAGTCCTGACCAAATGGAATGACGACGCTTTGGCAGCTCTTTTTTGGAAGGGACTGTCGGATAATGTAAAGGATGTTATGGTGGGATTCCCTGTTCCCTCTGGTCTCAATGATTCTATGTCATTAGCGATTCAAATTGACAGACGTTTGCGTGAGCGGAAAGGTATGCGTGGAATAATGTTGCCTTGTGAACCTGCTTCTGAATCCATGCAGTGTGATAGAGTGGTTTCTGAGGCACAGCGTCATGAATTTCGAAAGCGCAATGGGTTATGTTTCTACTGTGGTGATGCCTCTCATGCTATTTCTGTCTGCCCTAAGCGGGGAAGACGTTTTGCTCGCTCAGTTGTCTTGGGTAGTGTTCAAACTAAGTTTTTGTTAACTGTTACCCTGATATGCTCTCTGTCCTCATTTTCTGCTCAGGCTTTGTTGATTCTGGAGCAGCTATTAACCTGATGGATTTTGATTTTGCTAAACGTTGTGGGTTTCCTTGATACCCCTACGGAAGTCTATTCCCCTACTGGGGATCGATTCTACCCCTTTGGCTGAGAATAAACCTCAGTTCTCTACTCAGGTGATAATGAGGGTAGAACCTGATCATCAGGAGAGTTGCAAATTTTTGGTTCTGTATAATCTGCATGACATTATCGTACTGGGTTTCCCTTGGTTACAGTCTCATAATCCTGTTTTGGATTGGAAATCTGTGTCTGTTACCAGTTGGGGCTGTCAATGTGTTAATACCAACACTCCTGTTCTTTCTGCCTCCCCCCAGGCTCAGGATGTTCCTGACTTTTTGATTGATTTTTCTGATGTGTTTAGCGAAATAAATCTGCATCCTTACCTCCCCATAGGAGCTATGACTGCGCTATTGAATTAGTGCCTGGTAGTAAATTCCCTAAAGGTCGCCTTTTTAACTTGTCTGTACCTGAACATGACGCTATGCGGTCTTATATCAAGGAGTCATTGGAGAAGGGTCATATCAGATCATCCTCTTCACCATTAGGTGCCGGTTTTTTCTTTGTGGCCAAAAAGGATGGTTCATTAAGGCCGTGTATTGATTATCGTCTCTTGAACAATATTACTGTGAAATATCAATATCCGTTACCCTTGATCTCTGATCTGTTTTCCAGGGTGAAAAACGCTACTTGGTTTACCAAGCTTGACCTCAGGGGGGCATATAACCTTATTCGTATTAAGCACGGGGATGAATGGAAGACGGCATTTAATACCCTAAAGGGCATTTTGAGTACCTTGTGATGCCCTTTGGGCTCACTAATGCTCCTTCTGTCTTCCAGTCCTTCATGAATGACATTTTCAGGGATTTTGTGGATAAATTTCTGATTGTTTATTTGGATGATATCTTGATTTTTTCCAATGACTGGGACTCTCATGTAAAACATGTTCGGACTGTGTTCCAGATTTTGAGAGAGAATGCTCTGTATGTGAAGGGATCAAAGTGTCTTTTTGGCATTCAGAGGATCTCATTTCTGGGTTTCATTTTGTCCCCATCTGTTATTGAAATGGACCCGGTCAAAGTTCAGGCTATCTGTGATTGGGTCCAACCTACTTCTTTAAAGGCTCTTCAAAGATTCTTGGGTATTGCCAATTTTTATCGTAAATTTATTGGTAATTTCTCTGTTATTGTTAAACCATTAACTGATTTGACCAAGAAGGGTTCTGATGTGGTGAATTGGCCTCCTGAGGCAGTCTCTGCATTTCAGGAACTTAAGCAGAGATTCACTTCTGCTCCTGTTTTACGGCAGCCTGATGTTTCTCTACCATTTCAGGTGGAGATTGATGCCTCTGAAATTGGGGCAGGTGCCGTTTTGTCCCAAAGAGATCCAGAGACCTCTAAAAGTAACCCTTGTGCCTTTTTCTCTCGAAAATTTTCTCCCACTGAACGTAATTATGACGTGGGTAATCGGGAGTTATTAGCCATGAAGTGGGCTTTTGAGGAGTGGAGACAATGGCTGGAGGGAGCCAAACATCAGGTGGTGGTCCTTACTGACCATAAGAATCTAGTTTATCTGGAATCTGCCAAGCGACTTAATCCTAGACAGGCCAGGTGGGCCTTGTTTTTCACACGTTTTAATTTTGTGGTTTCATTTCTTCCTGGCACTAAAAATGTTAAGGCGGATGCCCTCTCGAGGAGTTTCCTGGCGGACTCTCCTGAGTTATCTGATCCTTCTGTTATTTTGAAAGAGGGTGTAGTTCTTTCCGCCATCTCGCCCAATTTGAGACTGGCTACTGGAGGGGTGCCAGGAATATAAGCCCGAGCGCTGCCCTGTTGGGAAATTGTTTGTCCCGGACCAGTGGAAAAGGAGTGTAATGTCTGAGATTCATTGTTCCGAGTTGGCCGGTCATCCCGGAATTTTTGGTACCAGGGACTTGGTTGGTCGGTCCTTTTGGTGGCCTACCTTGTCTCGTGATGTCAGGGAGTTTGTGCAGTCCTGCGGGACTTGCTCTCGCTCCAAGCCTTGCTCTCGTTCTAGTGGTTTGTTGATGCCATTACTGGTGCCCAAGAGACCATGGACCCATATCTCTATGGATTTCATTTCCGACCTCCCTGTTTCTCAGAATGACCGTCATCTGGGTGATTTGCGATAGGTTTTCCAAGATGATACATCTTGTGCCATTACCTAAGTTGCCTTCCTCCTCTGAATTGGTGCCTTTGTTCCTTCAGCACGTGGTTCGTTTACACGGCATTCCTGACAACATTGTGTCTGACAGAGGAGTCCAGTTTGTTTCCAGATTTTGGAGGACCTTTTGTTCTAAAATTGGTGTTCAATTGTCTTTCTCCTCTGCGTTTCATCCTCAGACCAATGGTCAAACTGAGAGAACAAACCAGACATTGGAGACTTATCTAAGATGCTTTGTGTCAGCTGATCAGGATGACTGGGTCTCTTTTTTGCCTTTGGCTGAGTTTGCTCTTAATAATAGGGCTAGCTCTGCCACTTTGATGTCTCCATTTTTCTGTAATTCTGGGTTTCACCCTCGATTTTCTTCTGGACAGACGGAGGCTTCTGTCTGCCCGGGTGTTGACTCTGTTGTGGAGCGTATGCAACAGATTTGGGACCAGGTAGTGGAGAGGTTGTCCCTCTCTCAGGAGAGGGCCCAGCGGTTTGCTAACCGGCATAGGACTGATGGTCCTCGGTTTAAAGTGGGGGCTTGGTCTGGTTGTCCTCAAGAAATATTCCTATGAGAGTGGCATCTCCTAAATTTAAGCCTAGGTTCATTGGACCTTATAAGATCATGGAGATTCTTAACCCTGTTTCTTTTCGTTTGCTTCTTCCAGGGACATTTAAGATCCATAACGTGTTCCACAAGTCCTTGTTGAAGAGGTTTGTTGAGCCAGTGGTTCCTACTACTGTGCCTCCTGACCCTGTTTTGGTTGAGGGCAATCTGGAGTATGTGGTTGAGAAAATATTGAATTCTCGTTTTTCTAGACGGAAACTCCAGTATTTGGTTAAATGGAGAGGTTATGGTCAGGAAGACAATTCTTGGATGTTTGCTTCGGACATCCATGCTAGGAGACTCATCCGTGCATATCATAGAACTCATCCTGACCGACCTGGTTGCTCAAATGAGGGTTCGGTGACCCTTCCTCAAGGGGGGTACTGTTGTGAATAGGCTGGAAATGAGTTCTGAGCAGAAGCTCCCTCTGGTGGTTACAAACGGTACTGGACTGTCCAGTGAAGATTGTGAGGATTGGGAATCAGGTGTTACTGACTGGTCTTATATAAGGGAGTCACTTTCCCATCAGGGTTGCCGGTGATCAATTGTTCTGGTCTCAATCCTTGATTCCTGTTTCGTTGGTAGCCTGCTGTGTCGTGTCTGAATCTCCTGCTAACAGATAAGACATTTTCTTCTTTTTGTTTTTTGTGCTTGATTTTTGCATTTTGTCTTGCACTTCCGTGGGGGCCTTCAGGGTCCCCTCTGGGGGCTTTTGCCTCTCAGTTCAGTTCAGCCACTGATGTTTGTACATTTGCTTTTTCCAGTTTTTTCAGTGGCTGCTGTTTTGTTTTTGGTTACACCAGAGAACTAATTTAGGTGGTAGAGGTCGTGTGATCTCAGGTGTTTTTGAAATTAGTAGAGTTGGTGATTTTCAGGGTTTTTTGGGATTGCAGTAAGTGCCCTTCCTATCCTTTTCTATTAAGTAAGTTTGGGCCCCAACGTTTGCTCATACTATTTTCTGTCTGTGTCAGTATTTCTTCTTGTCTAACCGCCATTACATGTTTGGGGGCTTTCTATGTTCTTTGGGGATCTGCTCCGGGGAAGATAGCTTTCCTCTTTCTATCTTTAGGTGTAGTTAGTTTCTCAGGCTGTGACGAGGCGTCTAGGACCAACGTAGGAACGCTCCACGGCTGCCTCTAGTTGTGGTGGTTAGTCAGGGTACTGCAATCTCATAGTTTCCAACTGCTCTGGTGTATTTCCTTTTTGCCTGCTCTCCTCAGCTACCAAATCATAACAGAATGTGCTAGAGATGGTTTCTGAGCAGAGGCTCCCTCTGGTGGTTACAGACAGTACTGAGCCTTTCAGCGAGGAATGGCAATCTGGGATCGCTGACTGGCCTGATATAAGGGAGGTTCCCTCCCATGATGGTTGCCGTGATCAATTGTTCTTGTCTCAATTGTGGTTCCTGGTTCATTTGGACGTTTGCTGAGTCTTGCCTGCATCTTCTGCTATCAGATAAGATATTTTCTGCTTTTATTTTTGTGCTTGCTTTTTGCATTGTTCCCTGCATTTCTGTGGAGGTCAGCCAGGTCCCCTCCGGGGGCTTGTGCTCCTCTCAGTTTATCTGAAGCCACTGTTATTTGTTCATTTGTTTTTTCCTGTTTTTTCAGTGGCTGCGTCTTAGTTTTGTTACACCAGAGATCTGAGTTTAGGTGGTAGAGATCGTGTGATCTCAGGTGTTTTTGCAATCGGAAGAGTTGGTATGTTTTAGGGTTTTTTTTGGATTGCAGTGAGTATCCTTTCCTGTACTTTTCTGTCTAGACAGATTGGGCCCCAGCGTTTGCTCATTCTATTTTCTGTCTGTGTCCGTGCTTCTTCTTGTCTAACCGCCATTACATGTTTTGGGGCTTCCTATTTTCTTTAGGGATTTGCTCCGGGGCAGATAGCTTTCATCTTTCTGCCTTTAGGTGTAGTTATCTCTCAGGCTGTGACGAGGCATCTAGGATCAACGTAGGAACGCTCCACGGCTACCTCTAGTTGTGTGGTTAGTTCAGGGTACTGCAATCCAATAAGTTCCAGCCTCTCTGGTGCATTGCCATTTTTGCCTATTCTCCTCAGCTACCAAAACACAACAGTATCACCGGCCCAAACTGAAAATTATATGGTACTCACAGAAGGCAAAAATAGTGTGGAAAGAAAAAAAAAAAAAGTCAGAGTTGTCAGAGATTTTTTTTTCCTGTTTGTTGCATTTTTTTTTCCTCTTTTTCTCTGGGTGCTGAGGAGGATTTTTTTCTCTCTCAATGGAGCTTGCACAGTTGTCTGGCCGTGTGGATCAGCTTGCCACTGAGGTTCGGAGTATTGCTACCTATCTTGCTGGGTTGCCGGTTGTGGAACCCAGGATTTCCATGCCAGATTTGTTTTTGGGGGATCGGGCTAAATTTCTGAATTTCAAAAATAACTGTAAGTTGTTTTTTGCCTTAAAGCCTAAGTCCTCAGGTAACGCAGCACAGCAGGTTCAAATTGTCATCTCTCTCCTGCGCGGCGACCCTCAGGATTGGGCTTTTTCCCTGACTCCTGGGGATCCTGTTTTGAATTATATTGATGCATTTTTTCTGGCTCTGGGGTTATTGTTCGATGAACCTAATGTCACTGATCAAGCTGAAAAAACCTTGTTGGCATTAAATCAGGGTCTTGAAGACGCTGAGTTGTACTGTCAGAAATTCCGAAAGTGGGCTGTCCTGACCAAATGGAATGATGATGCTTTGGCAGCTCTTTTTCGGAAGGGGCTGTCAGAGAATGTAAAGGATGTTATGGTGGGATTCCCTGCTCCCGCTGGTTTCAATGATTCTATGTCATTGGTTATTCAAATTGACAGACATTTGCGTGAGCGCAGAGGTATGCGTGAGATAGTGTTGCCTTGTGAGCCAGCTTCTGAGCCATGCAGTGTGATCGAGTGACTTCTGGGGCACAGCGTCATGAGTTTCGAAAGCGCAATGGGTTATGTTTCTACTGTGGTGACGCCTCTCATGCTATTTCAGTCTGCCCTAAGCAGGGAAGACGTTTTGCATGCTCAGTTGTCTTGGGTAGTGTTCAGACTAAATTTCTGTTGACTGTTACCCTGATTTGCTCCCTGTCCACATTTTCTGCTCAGGCTTTTGTTGATTCAGGAGCAGCTATTAACCTGATGGATTTTGACTTTGCCAAACGTTGTGGGTTTCCCATGATACCCCTGCGGAAGTCTATTCCCCTACTGGGCATTGATACTACCCCTTTGGCGGAGAATAAACCCCAGTTTTCTACTCAGGTGATAATGAGGGTTGAACCAGATCATCAGGAGAGTTGCAAATTTCTGGTGCTGTATAATCTGCATGACATTATTGTACTAGGTTTCCCTTGGTTACAGTCTCATAATCCTGTTTTGGATTGGAAATCTGTGTCTGTGACCAGTTGGGGCTGTCAATGTGTTAATGCCGACACTCCTGTTCTTTCTGCCTCTCCCCAGTCTCAGGATGTTCCTGACTTTTTGACTGATTTTTCGGATGTATTTAGTGAAAGTAAATCTGCATCCTTGCCCCTCACAGGAGCTATGATTGTGCTATTGAATTAGTGCCTGGTGGTAAATTTCCTAAAGGTCGCCTTTTTAACTTGTCTGTACCTGAACATGATGCTATGCGATCTTATGTCAAGGAGTCATTGGAGAAGCCTCATATCAGACCATCCTCTTCACCCTTGGGTGCCGGTTTTTTCTTTGTGGCCAAAAAGGATGGTTCATTGAGGCCGTGTATTGATTATCGTCTCTTGAATAAGATCACTGTGAAGTATCAATATCTGTTACCCTTGATTTCTGACCTGTTTTCCAGGGTGAAAAGTGCTAGTTGGTTTACCAAGCTTGACCTCAGGGGGGCGTATAACCTTATTCGCATTAAGCACAGGGATGAATGGAAGACGGCGTTTAATACCCCAGAGGGGCATTTTGAGTACCTAGTGATGCCCTTTGGGCTCACTAATGCTCATTCCGTCTTCTAATCCTTCATGAATGATATTTTCAGGGATTTTGTGGATAAATTTCTGATTGTTTATTTGGATGATATCTTGATTTTTTCCAATGACTGGGACTCTCATGTGAAACATGTTCGGACTGTGTTCCAGATTTTGAGAGAGAATGCACTGTATGTGAAGGGATCAAAGTGTCTTTTTGGCGTACAGAATGTCTCATTTCTGAGATTCATTTTGTCTCCGTCTGTTATTGAAATGGACCCGGTCAAGATTCAGGCCATCTGTGATTGGGTCCAACCTACTTCATTAAAGGCTCTTCAGAGATTTTTGGGTTTTGCCAATTTTTATCGTAAATTTATTGGTAATTTCTCCGGTATTGTTAAACCATTGACTGATTTGACCAAAAAGGGTTCTGATGTGGTGAATTGGCCTCCTGAGGCAGTCTCTGCTTTTCAGGAACTTAAGCAGAGATTCACTTCTGCTCCTGTTCTACGGCAGCCTGATGTTTCTCTACCGTTTCAGGTGGAGGTTGATGCCTCTGAAATTGGGGCAGGTGCCGTTTTGTCCCAAAGAGATCCAGAGATCTCTAAGAGTAACCCTTGTGCCTTGTTCTCTCGAAAATTTTCTCCAACTGAACGTAATTATGACGTGGGTAATCGGGAGTTATTGGCCATGAAGTGGGCCTTTGAAGAGTGGAGACATTGGCTGGAAGGAGCCAAACATCAGGTGGTGGTCCTCACAGACCATAAGAATCTGGTTTATCTCGAATCAGCCAAGCGACTTAATCCTAGACAGGCCAGGTGGGCCTTGTTTTTCACACGTTTTAATTTTGTGGTTTCTTTTCTTCCTGGCACTAAGAATGTTAAGGCGGATGCCCTCTCGAGGAGTTTCTTTGCGGACTCTCCTGAGTTATCTGATCCTACTGTTATTATGAAAGAGGAAGTAGTTCTTTCCGCCATCTCGCCCAATTTGAGACTGGCTCTGGAAGGGTGTCAGGAGGATAAACCTGAGCGCTGCCCTATTGGGAAATTGTTTGTCCCAGACCAGTGGAAGAAGAGTGTGATGTCTGAGATTCATTGTTCCGCATTGGCTGGTCATCCCGGGGTTTTTGGTACCAGAGACTTGGTGAGTCGGTCCTTTTGGTGGCCTACTTTGTCTCGTGACGTCAGGGAATTTGTGCAGTCCTGCGGGACTTGCTCTCGCTCCAAGCCTTGCTCTCGCTTTAGTGGTTTGTTAATGCCATTACCTGTGTCCAAGAGGCCATGGACCCATATCTCTATGGATTTTATTTCCGACCTCCCTGTTTCTCAGAGAATGACCGTTATCTGGGTAATCTATGATAGGTTTTCCAAGATGATACATCTTGTGCCATTACCTAAGTTACCTTCCTTCTCTGAATTGGTGCCTTTGTTCCTTCAGCACGTGGTTCGGTTACATGGCATTCCGGAGAACATTGTGTCTGACAGAGGAGTCCAGTTTGTTTCCAGATTTTGGAGGACATTTTGTTCTAAACTTGGTGTTCAATTATCTTTCTCCTCTGCTTTTCATCCTCAGACCAATGGACAAACCGAGAGAACAAACCAGACCATGGAGACTTATTTGAGATGTTTTGTGTCTGCTGATCAAGATGACTGGGTCTCTTTTTTGCCTTTGGCTGAGTTTGCTCTTAATAATAGGGCTAGCTCTGCCACCTTGATGTCTCCATTTTTCTGCAATTTTGGTTTTCACACCTCGATTTTCTTCGGGACAGGCGGAGGCTTCTGTCTGTCCGGGTGTTGTCTCTGTTGTGGAGTGAATGCAGCAGATTTGGGACCAGGTAGTGCAGAGGTTGTCTCTCTCTCAGGAGAAGGCCCAACGGTTTTCCAACCGGCATAGGACTGATGGTCCTCGGTTTAAAGTGGGGGACTTGGTTTGGTTGTCCTCAAGAAATATCCTTATGTGGGTTGTATCTCCAAAGTTTCAGCCTAGGTTCATTGGACCTTATAAGATCACGGAGATTCTTAATCCTGTTTCCTTCCGTTTGCTTCTTCCAGGGACATTTAAGATCCATAACGTGTTCCACAAGTCCTTATTGAAGAGGTTTGTCGAGCCAGTGGTTCCTATGGCTGTGCCTCCTGACCCTGTTTTGGTTGAGGGCAATCTGGAATATGTGGTTGAGAAAATATTGGATTCTCGTTTTTCTAGACAGAAACTCCAGTATTTGGTTAAGTGGAGAGGTTATGGTCAGGAGGACAATTCTTGGGTGTTTGCTTCGGACATCCATGCTAGGAGACTGATCCGTGCCTATCACCGAGCTCATGCTGATCGGCCTGGTTGCACAAGTGAGGGTTCGGTGACCCCTCCTCATGAGGGGGTACTGTTATGAATGTGCTAGAGATGGTTTCTGAGCAGAGGCTCCCTCTGGTGGTTACAGACAGTACTGAGCCTTTCAGCGAGGAATGGCAATCTGGGATCGCTGACTGGTCTGAAATAAGGGAGGTTCCATTCCATGATGGTTGCCGGTGATCAATTGTTCTTGTCTCAATTGTGGTTCCTTGTTCATTTGGAAGTTTGCTGAGTCTTGCCTGCATCTTCTGCTATCAGATAAGATATTTTCTGCTTTTATTTTTGTGCTTGCTTTTTGCATTGTTCCCTGCACTTCTGTGGAGGTCAGCCAGGTCCCCTCTCAGTTTATCTGAAGCCACTGTTATTTGTTCATTTGCTTTTTCCTGTTTTTTCAGTGGCTGCATCTTAGTTTTGTTACACCAGAGATCTGATTTTAGGTGGTAGAGATCGTGTGATCTCAGGTGTTTTTGCAATCATAAAAGTTGGTATTTTTGCTATCTATGCTGATACTCCTCTGTATTTGGAATGACAAGTGAATAAAGATTTTTTTATCTTCACTTCATTGTTGAGCTGGATTTTCTCCTTTTGCAATGTTCTACGTCTGACACAGCGGTTCCTTGCTCCGATCTCTGGTATGCTGCACTGGTGAGCTGGACTTTTATTTCTACTTTTTTTTGGATTGCAGTGAGTATCCTTTCCTGTACTTTTCTGTCTAGACAGATTGGGCCCCAGCGTTTGCTCATTCTATTTTCTGTCTGTGTAGTTATCTCTCAGGCTGTGACGAGGCGTCTAGGATCAACGTAGGAACGCTCCACGGCTACCTCTAGTTGTGTGGTTAGTTCAGGGTACTGCAATCCAATAGGTTCCAGCCTCTCTGGTGTATTGATGATCTGCAAAGAGGAGTGGACCAAAATTCCTCTTGACAGGTGCGCAAACCTCATGATCAACTACAAAAAAAGTATGACTGCTGTGCTTGCCAACAAGGGTTTTACCACCAAGTATTAAGTCTTGTTTGCCAGAGGGATCAAATACTTATTTCTCACTGCAAAATGTAAATTTATATAATTTATGCAATGTGATTTTCTGTATTTTATTTTTGATATTCTATCTCTCAATTTTAAAATTAACCTCCCCTTAAAATTATAGACTGTTCATGTCTTTGTCAGTGGGCAAATTTACAAAATCAGCAAGAGATCAAATACTTATTTCATTCACTGTATGCTTTGTGCAGGGGTCCATTTTCAGCTTCTTTAGTGTTGGAAGGTGCTAAGTTTTCTCAGAGGTGCAATAAAAAGACATAATAGTCCAGCTCATATGACTCCCGAGGAATGTGGCTTTATAAGAGGTCAGTGAGGGACGGACAACAAGGAGCAGGGGGCCCATTTTATTTGATTTTTAGGGTGCCAACCTCTTTAGCAAGCAGGTGATTGAACAGAAGGTCATTATAGGGCTAGTTGGCCCTTGTACCTTGTTCACTCCCTACCCTTTTGTTGTAACATGTAAAAGTTTGGTAGACCACTACATTACGTGTGTCATTCTATGCAGTTGTTACATGACCTCTATATCAATATCTAGTCCAGCATGCTTGAATTTTTATTTTTTGGACATTGTAATTGTACTGTAGTCTCTTCTAGACTAGGGCGATATTGGAGACACTCAATTTCATTGATATGTCCATCTGATCTCTGCCCAAAAACACTGATATTTGTGTGTATATCTAAAGATTTTGAATATTGGTGTGTTCGGTGTACAGTGTGGGACTTGTTTTAAGTGATTGTATAATAAATGTTGGATTTTACGCTTTTTTTCTTAAAATTTCTTGTGTCTATTCAGCTGTGAACCCTTTGTCATAATACATGCTTTATTTCTGTGTTCAATATACTGTATATACAGCCCAAAATTTGTATGCCATACTAACGTCACCTTATACTGTATATGTGACACAAAGCACATGATATTTTTTGATCTATACAGAGGAGTTGCCACATGGGACAGGTCATCTTGATTTGCTAATAAATTTTGGCACAATTTTAACAATAAATATGTCCCAAAGTGTCTGCAGCGTTCTATATAAGAAAGATGTGTATCTTCGTACCGTGTTAGCCAGTAGATAGAAAAATATTTAGAATTGAGAGTCCTCGGTGGTTGATACCTTTTAATGGCTAACTGAAAAGATGATAACAAATTGCAAGCTTTCCAGACTACTCAGGTCTCTTCATCAGGCAAAGACTAAAACAAAAACTGAAGAATTTGTGTATAAATATGTGATTCTTCAGTTTTTGTATTAGTCAATGCCTGATGAAGAGACCTGAGTAGTATTGAAAGCTTGCAATTTGTTATCATCTTTTCAGTTAGCCATTAAAAGGTATCAACCACTGAGGACTCTCAAGTCTAAATATTTTGCAGCATTCTAGTAAGGCTTAGCATTTATTCATTTTCATAAATAATACAAATAGTTGCAGTAATTCTATTAGTATTTATTAATCTACACAAAATAAAATGTGTCCTGCATGATGTGCATAATACACTATAACCTCACTATTTCCCATTTTGAAAATTCAATAATCTACAAGCAGAGGATTAGTATTAGAAATCTATTAGAATAATATGCATCCTTCATATAAATGTTTCATGAGATTAAGGACACAAGTGCAGTGAAAGTATTTTCTGAGCCATCTGTTTTCCCAGCTCTGTGTTACATATTCTTTCTGACATCTGTGCGGTTTCTTACTCACAGGCAATTAAAGATTTGTGTTGTTTTGTAGGTGTTTACTATGTTACATTTATACTGTTGTGTCTGGAAATGTAGACGTGCAATCCGGAGGGTGCAGCCAAGAAAGCTAAATATGGTATGCACCAGTAAGAATCGGAACACTGAAGAAGTGTACATATTCCGAAGTCATGCAGGGGTGGTCCGAAATTCAAAGTAATCTTCCTAAATCCCTATCTATTTAGTTATTTATCTATGTAATCTAAACTGTTTTCTAATATAATCGAATAAAAAATTCTCTATCCTTTCCTAACTACATTATCTAACTGCTTTTCTATTTTTTTTTCCACTTACTTTTTGATGATGCCTCATTTGAGAATCCCAGTGCATGCTGGGAAAGTCAAAGTGTCATCAGGAGGCAGAGGCTATGATCATAATCACAGCCTCTTTCCCCTCCCAGAAATGAATTGTCATCAGTTATGCTTGTTTCAGGGACTGGGCTAGTTCCTGTCATGGTTTACTGGGTTCTTGGATCAGGTAGTCGCGGGGTTAACTTGGTTGGCCTCTTTCTGGGTCCTGGGAGGCTTTTTATAGCCTCACTGTGAGGCCAATCTTTGTCGTTTATACTTTGACCTTTGGCTGAGTGTGTCTGACCCTGTGCTTGTGCCAGTGCGTTGTGCCTGTGCTACGTTTTGTCTGTCTGGTTCTGATTTGGCTGTGTCCCTGTTACGAGTTTTGCCTGTCCCTTTTGTACTGCGTTGCTCCCTCTGTGTATGATCCCTTAGCTGTGTTCTGATTATTCTCTGCCTGCTCCTTTTGTACTGCGTTGCTCCCTCTGTGTATGACCTGGCTATCCTGACTATCCATTCTGTCTATGCCCCTTGGTAACTGTGTCCCGTAGTTACCCTTCTAGGAGTTTTCCTTCACCTCAAAGCTCTCTGGAGCTTAGGCCACGCCCCTAGGCAGTCAGGTGATTGCAGGTCCTCCGGCCTGAAGCATTCTCTATCTGCTACTGCTGCCTCTGAGAGATGTGTGGCCGGCTCCGCCCCTTGGCAGTCACATATTGAAGGTCCTGTTCCTCAGAAACACACGTCTTCCCTGCTGCGGCTCTGCTGTACAGGTATCTTTGGGCACAGTTTGTTCACTCAGGACACACGCACTGGATCAGTGAGCAAGTGCAGTGCGGTGTCCCTGACAGTTCCTGTATGATGTGCACAATGACAGTGCACGCTGTGTTGTCAGCTCAGATGTAGGAGTAACGAGCTGGCAACAGAGTGCTATCAGAATACCTGGTGTGCAGAGACCAGCATCGCCTCCACAAGTGAGGTAGCTGGTCTCTGTATGTCAAGTATTCTGACAACGCGACGTGTTTCCAGCTCGTTACAACTTATCTGAGTCAAGAACACAGAGCGCACTGTCATTGTGCACATCATTATGCAGGAACTAGCCTAGCCCTTGAAACAAGCATCACTGATGATGCTTTGTTTCCAGGAGAAGGTAGGAGCTGTGGCAGTGACTGCATCTTCTGCCCCCTGATGATGCTTTGTTTGAGTATACCAACATGCACTGGGATTGTCAAACTAAGCGTCCTCAAAAAGAAACTTAGCAAAAATAAAAAAACAGTTAGATAGTTTAGTGAGGGAAGGACAGACTTTTTAATTCAAGTATATTAGAAAATAGTTTAGATTATTGCACTAAGTACTTTGGACTACAGACTACCCCTTTAAAGGGAATCTGTCAGTAGGATCAGCACTCGAAAGTCATCTATATGGGCATGAAGGACATAGGGAGTGGAATAAAATAATACCATGATATCTGCAATCCCATGTCTTATTCCAGAAAAATCCATGTTTGTCATACATGTGAATGAGCTCTTAAAGTCTATGGGCGGGACATAAATCTCCCTGAGAATCTGCTTCTGGAAGTTATTTTACATAGTATAACGGCACAAAAAGGTCATAAACAGATTTTTGTCCATTGTCTATTTTACAATAGCATCTATTTTCAGACGTCATTTTTTGTTTGAATGATTAAAAGTTAAAAATGTGAAATTTTTTTTCAAGGAAATTTACAAAGCTTATTTTGTTAGGGTTCGATTAACCCCTTAATGTCCACTGACGTGCAGAGTCCGTCATGGCAAGGTGCCAGTTCCGGCACCAGGACGGACTCTGCACGTCATGCCTTTGATCTACCACTGCGTGTAAACACGCAGTGGTAGATCAGTGCCGACAGCTGTCACAGACAGCTGACAGGCACGGCAAGCGGTGCGGGGACCTTTGCCGTCGGTCCCCGCACTCACAGCGCTGTGATTGGTCAGTCAATCTGACTGACCAAACACAGCAGCGATCGCGCAGGAGAAGCTGAAATTTCAGCTTCCCCAGCGCGATCAGTGCAGGAGCCGGCGCTGCAGTGGCCAGGCTTCCTGAACTGACAGCCAGGAGCGGAGCCCCCACCGCCCCTGGCTGTTAACCCCCTGACTGCTGCGATCCAGCGCGATCGCAGAGCTCAGGGGGGGAGGCAGAGGGTCGGGAGCTCCCTCTGCCTCAGATCAGCGCCACCGCAATGTAATTGCAGGGGCCGATGTCTGCCTTGATGACCCGGGGGTTGTCATGACAACCTCCGGGTCATTTAGCTACGGGAAGCTGCTGTGATCATGTCACAGCAGCTTCCACTATAGTTGCAATGCATTGCAATGCCAGAGCATTGCAATGCATTGTAACTGCAATCAAAAGTAAAAAAAGTGAAAGTCCCATAAAGGGACAAGTTGAAAAAAATCATTTTTTAAAAAAAATTGTAAAAAAAATATTAAAAAATAATTAAAAAAAAATCCCCTAAAAAATACACATTTTTATGTAATAAAAAAAATAAAAAACAAAAAAAATACACATGTTAGGTATCGCCACGTCCGTAAAAATCCCATCTATAAAAGCATAACCCTAGTTAACCCCTTCAGTGAAAGCCGTAAAAAAAAACACAAAAAAGTAGTAAATTATACTTTTTCCAAGCGGTATCATTATACCGCTTGGAAAAAGTACAATAACACGCGATCAAAAAGTCAGATATAAATAATCATGGTACCGCTGAAAACGTCATCTTGTCCCGCAAAAAACAAGCCGCTATATAGCATCATCAGCGAAAAAATAAAAAAGTTATAGCTCGCGGAATAAACTGATGCAAAAATAATTATTTTTTCTATAAAATTCTTTATTGTGTAAAAAAACGCCAAAACATAAAAAAAATATATAAATGAGGTATCGCTGTAATCGTAGTGACCCGAAGAATAAAGCTGCTTTATCAATTTTACCACACGCGGAACGGGGGAAAAAAAATTTAAAAAAAACCAATTCCTGAATTGCTGGTTTTTGTTCATTCTGCTTCCACAAAAATCGGAATAGGAAGCGATCAAAAAATGTGCACGAATATGGTACCAATAAATACGTCAGCTCGTCCCGCAAAAAATAAGCCCATAGATAACTCTGTCGGCCGAAATAAGGAAAAATTATAGCTCTCAAAATACGGCGATGCAAAAAATTCTTACAAAAAATTATTCCAAAAAAAAGCATCTTTTAGTGTGTGACAGAAGCTAAACATGAAAAAAGGGTGTAAATCTGGTATCGCTGTAATCGCACCGATCCGAGGAATAAAGTCGCCTAATCACTAATATCGCACGAGGAACGGCGCAAAAAAGAAAACCAATTCTTCACCTTTGGTAGATTTGTTCATTGTGCCTCCCAAAGATCGCAGTAAGGCGATCACAGTGGTTCCCCCCGCATATGGGGTATCAGCGTACTCAGGACAAAATGCACAATAGCTTTTGGGGTCCTATTTCTCCTGTTACCCTTATAAAAATAAAAATTTGGGGGCAAAAAGGTCATTTTTGTGGAAAAAAATATGATTTTTTTTATTTTCACGGCTCTACGTTATAAACTTCTGTGAAGCCCTTGGGGGTTCAAAGTGCTGACCACACATCTAGATAAGTTCCTTGGGGGGTCTAGTTTGCAAAATGGGGTCATTTGTGGGGGGTTTCTACTGTTTAGGCACATCAGGGGCTCTCCAAGCGCGACATGACACCCGCAGACCATTCCATCAAAGTCTGCATTTAAAAACGGTGCTCCTTCCCTTCCGATCTCTGCCATGCGTCAAAATAGTGGTTCCCCCCACATATGGGATATCAGCGTACTCAGGACAAATTGCACAATAGCTTTTGGGGTCCTATTTCTCCTGTTACCATTATAAAAATAAAAATTTGGGGCAAAAAGATTATTTTTGTGGAAAAAAATATGATTTTTTTTATTTTCACGGCTCTACGTTATAAACTTCTGTGAAGCACTTGGGGGTTCAAAGTGCTCACCACACATCTAGAAAAGTTCCTTGGGGTGTCTAGTTTCCAAAATGGAGTCACTTGTGGGGGTTTCTACTGTTTAGGCACATCAGGGGCTATCCAAACGTGACATGACACCCACAGACCATTCCATCAAAGTCTGCATTTGAAAAAGGCGCTACTTCCCTTTCGAGCTCTGCCATGTGTCAAAATAGTGGTTTCCCCCCACATATGGGGTATCAGCGTACTCAGGACAAATTGCACAATAACTTTTGGGGTCCTGTTACCCTTTGGAAAATAACAATTGGGGGTGGAAAGATCATTTTTGTGGAAAAGATATGATTTTTTAATTTTACTGCTCTACGTTATAACCTTCTGTGAAGCCCTTGGGGGTTCAAAGCTCTCACCACACATCTAGATAAGTTCCTTGGGGGGTCTAGTTTCCAAAATGGGGTCACTTGTGGGGGGTTTCCACTGTTTAGGCACACAGGGACTCTCCAAATGCGACATGGCATCCAATCTCAATTCCAGCCAAAAAAGTCAAATGGCGCTGCTTCCCTTCCGAGCTCTGCCATGCGCCCAAATAGTGGTTTACCCCCACCTATGGGGTATCAGCGTACTCAGGACTAATTGCACAATAAATTTTGGGGTCCTTTTATCCTTTGGAAAATAAAAATTGGGATGAAAAGATCATTTTTGTGGAAAAAATATGATTTTTTAATTTACGGCTCTACGTTATAACCTTCTGTGAAGCGCTTGGGGGTTAAAAGCTCTCACAACACATTTAGATAAGTTCCTTGGGGGGTCTAGTTTCCAAAATGGGGTCACTTGTGGGGGGTTTCCACTGTTTAGGCACACAGGGACTCTCCAAATGCGACATGGCGTCCAATCTCAATTCCAGCCAAAAAAGTCAAATGGCGCTGCTTCCCTTCCGAGCTCTGCCATGCGCCCAAATAGTGGTTTACCCCCACATATGGGGTATCAGCGTACTCAGGACTAATTGCCCAATAACTTTTGGGGTCCTTTTATCCTTTGGAAAATAATAATTGGGATGAAAAGATAATTTTTGTGGAAAAAATATGATTTTTTAATTTTACGGCTCTACGTTATAACCTTCTGTGAAGCCCTTGGGGGTTAAAAGCTCTCACAACACATTTAGATGAGTTCCTTGAGGGGTCCAGTTTCCAAAATGGGGTCACTTGTGGGGGATTTCCACTGTTTAGGCACACAGGGACTCTCCAAATGCGACATGGCGTCCAATCTCAATTCCAGCCAAAAAAGTCAAATGGCGCTGCTTCCATTCCGAGCTCTGCCATGCGCCCAAATAGTGGTTTACCCCCACACATGGTATATCGGTGTACTCTGGAGAAATTGTACAACAAATATTGTGGTTCATTTTCTCCTGATACCCTTGACAAAATTTAAAAAAATTGTGTCGAAAGAAAAATTTTGGGAAAAAAAGTTAAATGTTCATTTTTTCCTTCCACATTGCTTCAATTCTTGTGAAGTACCTAAAGGGTTAATAAACTTCTTGAATGTGGCATTGAACACGTTGAGGGGTGCAGTTTTTAGAATGGTGTCACTTTTGGGTATTTTCTGTCATATTGACCCCTCAAATTCACTTCAAATGTGAGGTGGTCCCTAAAAAAATGGTTTGTAAATTTTGTTGGAAAAATGAGAAATTGCTGGTCAACTTTTAACACTTATAACTTCGTAACAAAAAAAATGTTGGTTCCAAAATTGTGCTGATGTAAAGTAGACATGTGGGAAATGTTATTTATTAACTAATTTTTGTGACATATCTCTCTGATTTAATGGCATAAAAATTAAAAGTTTGAAAATTGCAAAATTTTCAAAATTTTTGCCATATTTCCATTTTTTTCATAAAAAAACGCAAGTTATATTGAAGAAATTTTACCACTATCATGAAGTACAATATGTCACGAGAAAACAATCTCAGAATGAGTTATAACCTCATAAAGAGACAGTGGTCAGAATTGTAAAAATTGGCCTGGTCTTTAACCTACAAAATGGCTTGGTCATTAAGGGGTTAATATTTCAAATGACTTTGAAGGGCCTATATATTATTAGCCCACCAAAAGTGATGCAATTTTAAAAGGGTTGTCCTTTTCACATATACATCCTTTCATATCCTTTCAGTGGCACTACAAGAAACATTCTTATTCATTTCGATAAGCACCAAGGATACATTCTGACATTGCAATTGGCAGTGGAGTGACCTCATTACAGGAGCGGACATATCATTGGTGCAACCTGTGCGGTCGCACAGGGGCTCAAGAGGTTAGGGGGCCCATTTCTACCTCCAAAGCCGATGCAATTTTGCATTTTTTAAGAGCTCTTGGGCTGTGATGGGCCCATGTATAATTCTTGCACAGGGGCCCTTTTCTCTCTGTGTCCGCCAGTGCCTCATTAGCTTTATCTGTGTACAGCTCTTCTGACGTCATGTTGATAGGATAGGTCCGATGACATCAGCAGAGACATTCCTCCCCAATGGTAGAAGGATGGCTGGAGAAAACACAGGAGAGCTCAGAGGAGAGGTGGGCAGGACAACTTAGTGCTTGGTAAAGGAACACAAGGCACACTGGGAGCTGTAGTTCCCAGTAAAAACTATAGACACACCTTGCCATAGTTATGATACAAGGAAACAAAGGGGGCGAAGTCAACTAAAAAAACAGGCGCAGCAATGACTTTGGCTCTGGGGAGTGAAAAAAAGTCTGAGAGTGATTGGCCTGGCATTTGCAGCAGATTTAGAGGCTTATTAAAGGGTCAATATTGACTTTTAGGATCGCTACTTCCAATAGGTGGCACTAGAGTTCTAGTACTCTTCCTCTCTGAAGAGGTATTTTGCATATTTAATTTCCCAGAGGAGCATTGAAAGGCTTAAAAGTCTCCTCACATTGGCATGCCAGGCTTGGCATGTCTCTCTCCATAAGGAGAAACGTTACCCCTTGGATTCTAGTCAGATGCCTCTCACCCAGCCAAACCAGATCTCACACTTTGCACTGATGAGGGGAAGCCCTCCCAAACAAATTGTCTGCAATTTGAGTTCTGGTTAGAACTTTATCCTAAGTTATGTGGCAAGGCTTTGTTAAAGGCCTTCACTTGCTACTTTCAATAGTTGGCACTACAGTTCTTGTCCTCTTCGTCTCTGAAGAGGTAATTTGCATATGTAAATACCCAGAGGAGCCTTGCAAGTTTTAAAAGTCTCCTTACATTGGCATGCCTGAATTGGCATGTCACTCTCCAGAAGGACAATCGTTACCCCTTTAATCCCGAAATAAATCGTTATAGGAGATATACCCTTTAAAAACAGCACCCGCTTAAAGCAATAAAAAGTGTTGTCAGGAAATTTGTTCACCATTTAGGTGCTTCACAAGGATTAACACAAAGTGCAATGAATGGAATAAAAATTGCAGTTTTTCAACTAAAATGTTGCTAACAGCTTAACAGGTCACTAAAGTGGGTAGACTAAAGCCACTACATGGCTTTGGGTTGCCAAATTAGAGTCTAAAAAAATCCACAGTGTTCAGTGTAAAAATTGCAAAATTTCTGTCATTTATTAATGCAGATTGTCATATGAAAAAAAAACATTGCAACACTAAGACCTGATTTAAACGATAGGTCATTATTTCCTAATGTCAAAATAACCTTTAAATCATTTTTAGGCTGGGAATACATATGAAGTTTTCTTTGCAATTTTTGGTCTAGCTTGATGTGTGGCACCCCTGAGGGTCCAGTCGCCACAGGAATACTGCATCTCAGCCAGAGGTGTGGTAGCCAGCTCTCGAGTAAGCACTACCCGGTGCTCGTATATGTGCATCCAACACCACACACCACCCCACGGGAGGGGGGAGGAGTCTCAGTTCAGGTGGAAAGGGAGTGTGACAGTTGGAAGGAGGATAGTGCGAAGTTGAGAGGAGCAGTGGCGAAAAAAGGGAGCTCCTGAGGAAAGAAGGTGTCCTAGGGGCCAGGGACGTGAGGAATACACCCGTGGCACCCATATCCAGGCTGACCATAGTCGGGTGGAGGGACCAGTTCGCAGTGGGGGACTGGCCCCAGACTAGTGGAGAGACTGTAGGACTCAGCTAGCAAACCGGAGGCAGTTGTGACTGCGGGAGCGCCGCTTTGAATCACCGCACATCAGGTGCAGCAATAAAAGATCTACACTTATTTGCACGCAAATTAATTTTAAAAAAACTACATGAAAGAAAAAATGAAGAAAAAGAGTGGACACCGAGAGAACAGGAGATAATCAGACTATTGGATGAGCTAGTTGAAGAAAGTGGAGAAGAGAATGGAGATGATGAAGTATCCATACAGGGTAAGTTTATGATCCCCAGACCAAAGAAATTCCCCCCCTAAACCTTTTTCCCAACATTGAAATGTTTGTCAAATTGGTATCCGAAGAACTGAAGAATATCCCTACGAGGATACGTAATGACAATCTATCGAAAAATCAACGTGTAGCATTAAGGGAACTTATGGCAATTAAAGGGGTGGTAATAAAACCAGCAGATAAGGGGGTAACGTGGTGGTGTGGCCCACCACCATGTACGAAAAGGAAGCATATAGACAATTGAGAAATACTGACTGCTACCGTAAACTTTCATTCAACCCTACCTCCATCTTCCAGGCCGAGTTGCTGAAAATTCTAGAAGATGCCTTTCTACAGGGACTCATAAACAAGGAAACAAGGGATGGATTGATGCCGGAACATCCCAGGACTCCATGTCTGTATCTCTCCCGAAAGTGCACAAGAACTGTACATCCCCTCCCGGAAGACCAATTGTGTCTGGTAATGGTGGACTCAATGAAATGACAGGTAAATATCTTGACTTCTATCTTAGACCAAGTGTTGAGAGCTTACCGTCATATCTGAAGGATACTGGGGATGTCCTGCGCAAGTTAGAGGATATCCATTTGGAAGATGATATGTGGCTAGTGACACTTGATATAGAGGCTCTATATACCTCGATCAAACATCACGATGGATTACAAGCTGTCAACACTTTTTTATGCATGACGACCATGGATCATGACTTCATCTTATTTTTGTTGGCACTATTGGAGTTTTCATTAACACATAATTTTTTTTATCTTTAAGGACACCCTCTTCCTGCAGCTCCAGGGCACAGCTATGGGGGCGGCTTTTGCCCCCTCATATGCTAATTTGTTCCTGGGGCTGTGGGAGAGGGATGTCTTTTGTGTTAATCCATCCAATCTAAGCAGTAAGATTGTATTTTGGGCCAGATATATCGATGATGTCCTGGCCATCTGGCAGGGAAGAGAGGAAGACCTGATCTCTTTTATGGGTGAACTCAACACTAACGACATTAACCTTAAAATCACCTATCATTACAGTCGTACAACTGTTGACTTCCTGGATACCCATATATCGAAGGATGAAAGAGGCCGGGTACATACTCAAATATTTCGGAAGAAGACTGCTGTGAACTCCCTCTTGCACGCATCGTCGGCTCATCCACGGGCGTTGAAAAACAGTATTCCATTTGGGCAATTTTTACGTACTCGAAGAGTATGCTCAGAAGACTCATCCTTTGATAGACAATCACATGATTTGGCTTTGCGATTTGAGGAACGTGGCTACTCGAGACAAGTTATCCATAAGGGATGGCGGAAAGCACTACAATCTAAACGAGAAGATTTGCTGCACCCTACGAATGATAAAAACAAGAATGGAGGGAATCCAACACAGGTGAGATTTATTTCTACCTTCAATGAACAAAACAATGGCCTAAGGAACTCCCTACAGAAATTTTGGCCTATTCTAAAACAAGACCCTACTCTAGACCGATGTCTGAATACATATCCCTCTATTACTTATAGAAGAGCGAAAAATTTGCGGGATCTCTTGGTGCATAGTCACCATAAGGAATCCAAAACTTCGGGACTTTTTGGCACCAAGGGCCTTAAGTGGGGATTCTTTCCATGTAGGGACTGCATGGCTTGTGCTAATCTTGAGCGGTGTAACACTTTCTGTTCCAGTAATGGTGAGAGAGAATTCAAGATCACACACCATATAACATGTAGCACCACTGGGGTCATATATCACGCTTCATGTCCATGTGGCCTGATATATATTGGATTGACGTCACGCCAGCTACGTATTAGGGTCCGTGAACATGTGCGTGATATCATTAAGGCAAGTGGGATTACGGATACATCTACTTTGAAACCAATACCTAGACACTTTAGGATGGTACATGCTTGCGACGCCAGGCTACTGCGAATAAAGGGCATCGATAGGGTCCTGGATGATGGTAGGGGTGGTGATCTTAAGAATAAACTTGCACAGTTGGAAGCTAGGTGGATCATGAGGGTAGATAGTGTTAGATCTAAGGGTTTAAATGAAGTGTTAAGCTTCGCTCCATTTCTATAAATGTTCCCTGTTCTATTTAACTCTATTTCGTGATTTTAACATTATGCTTTATCTCACCTTAGGTACCCTCTTTTATTCTGTGTGTGTATTGTTTCTACGTTATGATGCTCTCCTTCTATGAATCGACGCCATATGAGAATACTATGAAGAATGGATGTAGATACCATTGAAGAAAGGAACATACACAACTATTTTATTTATTTTTTATGTTTAATTTTTTTCAGTGTGTATATGTGTATATTATGAGTTTTTCTTTTTCTTTCACTTTGTTCTATATTGTGTATGGCTATTTTCCATATATCAGTACTTTCATCGCGGTTAATATCAATATTTGTATATTCTGATGTAATTATTATGGATTTGTCTATAGAGTATGCATAGGAAATTGAGTCCCCCACATAAGATATTGTATATGGATAGATGTCCTTCTTATCTATTCAAATATATATATGCTCACAACATATTTAACTTGGACGTGGGTATCCTTTATGGGATGTTATATCATCCTATACTCTGTCTCCATCTCTATATTTCTCTGCTCTATTCGCTTTCACTTACCCACTATATTGTATGTCCCTGCGGTGAGCGCTCCTGTAGTGCTGACGGTTTGCCGGTTGCTATGGACGCGCGCCCGGGTAGCGTTGCAGGATCCGCCTCCCAGTTGACGCGTCACTGGGGGGTGTGTGTCCTGTGACGCTGGGCGCGTGGTGCGTAGCTTCCGGTAATCAGTGTCGGCACCGGAAGCGCCGCTATACCGCGATGATCTGGATCAGCTGCCATGCACATATATAAAGGGTACCTCTGCCTCTTTTTCTACACAACCCCCGAGGAAGCATTTGCGAAACGTGCGTCGGGGTTCTCCTCCCACCAGGTAACATGTTTGTGGCACTGTGTTTACAACTTTATGCTTAGCTGCTATTACTCTCCATTATTCTGGGCTCATGTGCAATAATTGACCTTAGGTCTGATATGCTTGCTAGTGTATTTCGTGCACATTGTTGGGTGGGATATGTATTATCTCAGCTACTGATTTTGTAGCTCTACCTTCCATTACTATGGTCACTGTACCCTATTAGTTATATGTGTGTAGAGCGTAGCTGACTGCCTGGATATTTATACAGGTATCCTTCCCGCTTAGGATTTATATTCTATTGCAGCTTTTTGCCCTTTCAGGCTTTTTTGAGACTTCTCTTGTGCTACTTAGCTTTTTTTAGTTACATCTTAGCCTTATATATTATCTGCATTTGTCCCACTTTTTGTAAACACATAGCCTTGCTACGTTATCTCCATATCCTATGTGTAGTGACCTTTTTGAATTATATACTGTGGGGATATGAGTATATGTATACTACCAACTTTCGGATTATTTATATAGCCCATAGTAAGTAATGCTTCAGTACTTTTTTGCATGCTCCTTTTTGGAGACCTCTCCACACATTTGGGCATTCACATAGAAGAATTTCTATAAACTATATACTATGTATGGATACGATTTGTATCCTGGGATCATGTGTTATTTGGGCATTCTTTGTAACATTTTGTTTTCCTGGTGTATTGTACCTGACTGTCTTTTTCTCCTGTATAGTTTTGCAATATATGCTATTTAATAAATTTTGCTATTTTTGCTATATTTGCTCAATTCCTTTGTCTTTTCGGTTTTGATCATTTGGGAAGGGCTCTGTACATTTGGACCCCCTTTTTTTGGTTTTCTAACCCTATAGTCAGCAGCAATTACCTAGGGCCAGAGCAGTGGACCATCAGACCATCCCTGACGTGCGTTTCGGAGCTGGGTGCTCCTTCCTCAGTGCATCGTTTTCATACTTTTCAGTATATGAACCACAGTCATACTTATGATGTTGCCAGTCAGCTAATGCCGTTTAATTATTTACCCTGCATCTGTTAAATACTATTTTATCGAGGCATAGTGATATCACTTTGTATTTACCCCGAGACTAATATCCTTGATTGAGCAGGTTCCTACAGTTGGCCTGTTTTCACTTCATGTTCTTATATGGGTAATCCCACATTATGTCGCTTCTCCCTGTCATTATCCTGCTTCATGGCTTTGTAATCCTGTATTTTATATGCTATTTTGCATTAATAAAGTTGTTCACAGTGTTTGAGACTATATGGCTGTTGTCTCTGTGATATTTCTGTGTAATCTATGCAGTTTGCATTGTGAAATTTGGTGTCCTATCCCCATAAATGTCTTTGTCCGTCGCTGTGAAGTCCATATGTCCTGAAAGACAATTTCTTAACCTACTCCATGAATACAGAATTGAGGATGCAGCTCTGGGGGAGGATGGATGCAACTCAAAGAGAACCAAACCAGTAAGGCAACATTATAGATTTGACATATAAACTTGTTTATTGGAGCAGGTGACACCTGGGTGAAGTTTTGTATAGTTGGTGTAATATTGTGATGATTTATTATTAATGTGATCTATTTTCAATGATGCATTTTGTCAATTTATGTTTTGGGGGAAACATTGTAAACCATCACTCAGTACACAGATCACCGGGGCCGATAACGACATAATGGAACTATCTGTGTATGTAACGTGTCTCCTAATATTATGTTTGGGAAGATTCCACGTCTTGTGCAATATCGTACAGAGCCTCCTTTATCTGTTCCAAGAAAACTCATAATAAAAGTAATGGTATTGAAAAGACCACAAGGTCCCAACAAAAGTCCCATTATAATGTGCACGTAATATAGCAATAATTGATATGGAATATTTTGTGCCTTTTCTCTATGACCTTTTCTCTTTTGTCTAATGGAACATTACTTGTTATACAGAGGGGCAGTGTATTATTCTTTTTTGGGGGGGATAAACAATGCAGCTAATACTGGTGTAGCAAAGCTCAGCTATCATTGAAGCACAACGGGCTATAGAGCATGTTCTTTTTTTTAAATTATTCTCCGTATGCCTCCAGCTAAAATTATTAATCCTTTTAGTGAGGTAGAACAGCGGGTAGAAAAAAAATACAAGGTCACAAACTCTGCAATGCTACATCTGTAAATGCAAGTAGTGAGTTTCTTGAAGGATTCATGCATAGAAATTTGTCCTTCCAAATCTTTCCTCTTGGCTTGAGATATCTTGAGACGTATGGGTCAAAATGACAAGCTATAAAAAAAAAAAAAAAAAAAAAATTGGGCTGCTTTGTTGGGCTTTGAGTTTTTTTTCTCCAAAGCTGGTTATCTGGGAATATCTGAAGCAGATAGCAAAGGTCAGAAAGGACACATATGTATTACATTTCTGGAAAAAAGCAAGTAATATTAGTAGAAAAATGTGTTAATTAATAACTACAGGTTTTAAAAAGTATTTTCCATATGTAGTGTACACTATATGGACAAAAGACTCAGTGGTTAGCACTATTGCTCTGCAGCGCTGGGGTCCAGGGTTCCATTCCATGCAGGCTCCGGCGCTGAGCCTGCATGTTTTCCGGAACATGACAGCTGATTTCATCAGCTGATGTGTGCCTCTAACAGCCGCGGATGGAATTGCAACCCACCCGTGACTGGTAACATGTTAAATGTCGTCGTCAATCTCCCACAGCGACATATAACATGGCCGCGACGGAGCACGGCACTAATACTGCCATCAGCGCCCCTGTCACATGGGGCGCCGATGGGTTGGCATGAGAAACCGGGGTCTGCAGGAGACCCCTGCAGTTGTCATTGCCGCTCTGCTATGAGCGTCACCCTGTGGCCGGCATTCATAGCAGCTGATCAATTCCGCTACACATATGTGTAGCACAGGCGATTGGATGATCACAGCTTCAAGTCTCCTAAGGAAACTATTGAAGCAAGTAAAAAAAAATGTTTCTATAAATATTCAAAAAATATAAAAGTTCAAGTCACCCCCCTTTTGCCTCATTCAAAATAAAACAATAAAGAAAAATTAAACATGCACTTATTTGGTATTGCTGTGTTCAGCAACGCCCAATCTATCAATTTATAAAAATAATAAATCTGATCGGTAAACGGCATAACAAAAAAAAACAAAAAACTTCAGAATTAAGTTTCTTTGGTCACCGTAAAATGCACTAACAGGCAAGTAAAAAAACATATCTACCCCCAATGGTATCAATAAAAATGTCAGCTTGGCATGTAAAAAATAAGCCCTCACCCAGCCTCAGAGCCCCAAAAATGGAGACGCTATGGGTCTCGGAAAATGGCGTCTTTTTTTTACCATTTAGGCTATGTGCACACGTTGCGCAAATGCTTCGTAATTTTGCGGAGCATTTGCGCAACTCCCCCGCGGGTAAAATGCATACGTAATTAGTATGCATTTTCCCGCAAGAAACAAGCATTTTGCAAGCGTTTTTAGCTTGCAGAATGCTCGTCTTTTCCAAGCGATCTGTAGCATTGCTTGGAAAACAGATTGACAGGTTGGTCACACTTGTCACGCATAGTGTTGATAAGTGTGACCAACTGTTTACTAATGAGGAATGTAAAAAATAATAAAAAAAATAAAAAATATTGATATTCTCACCTTTCGGCGGCCCCCGGAGTCTTCCCGCTCCTCAGCGACGCTGCCGGCAAGTTCCATTCCCAGGGATATATTGCGAGAATGACCTTTGCGACGTCACGGTCACTCGATCGCGACGTCACAAAGGTCATTTTCGCAATGCATCCCTGGGAACGGAAGATGCTGGCAGCGTGGCTGAGAGGCGGGAAGACTCCGGGGGCCGCCGGAAGGTGAGAATATCAATATTTTTTATATTAATTCTATTTTTTACAGGATATGGTACCCAGGGCCTGGAGGAGAGTCTCCTCTCCTCCAGACCCTGAGTACTAAGCGCACATGAAGCGCTCACTTCAGGCATGGTGGGCATAGCCACATGCGTAAAGTGAGCATTTCAATGCAATCCTATGGCAGCGTAATCGCTGCAATTATGCCTAAAGAATGAGCATGCTGCTTATTTTTACGCGAAGAGACGCTCCACAAAAATACGTAGCATGTGCACAGCACATTGCATGGGATGCATTTTGGACCCGTTTTTTAAGCGATTACGCCACGTAAAAACGCGGCAGAAATGCTCAAAAACGCTACATGTGCACATAGCCTTAGGTACAAAAGAACCTACACATGTTTTGTATCTCCAAACTCATAATGACCTGTAGAATCATAATGGCAGATCAGTTTTAGCATTTAGTGAACATGCTAAAAAGAAATAAAACAAATTTGCAATTGCAATTGCACTTTTTTGCAATTTCACCGAACTTTTAATTTTTTTCCCATTATCCAGTACACTATATGGTAAAACCAATGATGTTATTCAAAAAGACAACTCATCCTGCAAAAAACAAGCCCTCACATGGCCATATTGAATAAAAAAGTTATGGCTCTGGGAAGAAGAGTAGCAAAAAAAAACTAAAAGCAAAAATGGAAAATCCCAAGGTTGTGAGGGGGTTAAAGTATGTTTTCTCTTGGTCCATAAAAGTCCAAACTATCAACTATGTTGAGTTTGGGTCAGAAGAACAATGACTGGTCGGCCGGCGTCATACTAGCAAGTTTGATGCAAGTTAGTCGCACGACTTACTCGCATCAACACCCGGTACGGCCGCCCGCTCTCGGACCAGAGTGCGCGCCGGCATAGAAATACATACAGCCGCGCACTCTGGTCCGAGAGCGGGTGGCAGTGCCGGGTGTTGATGCGAGTAAGTCGTGCGACTAACTCGCATCAAACTTGCAAGTGTGACGCCGGCCGTCTGTGCATTGTGGTCTGCGAAAGTCTGATGTGTGAAATTGGCTTAACAAGTAAGAATGATACTCTTTTGGGTTTTTAGGAAAACATTGTAACTGTAAACCTAGATGTGAATTCTCTGTATCTGCAAATGTGCTACCCAAGGCCATTACACAAAGCTATTAAACTAACTAGTCTCAATACTGTAATGTTACAGTGTCACCCAGCGGGCTGCCACTTTTACGCCTCACCTTATATTTTCTCACTGGTCTCTGATGAGACTATATTTAGCACTTGGCTGCTTGGGCTTCCACATAATGACCCTGTTCACAGTTGTTGGGGGGGTGAAAGGAGCAATTAAGCTTCATTTTACATTCACCTACTACTCGGTCCTTTATCTTAACAAGCAGAATGATCTACACTTTAATTACAATGTCTCAGATTTAATTGGCAATCTCTCAGTGGGGCCTCCAAATCTGCATAATGCATTATAGCTTACGATCCATTTACAGAGATGTAAGTGGCTCTGGCGGAGAATGCAATATATGTGTATAGTGATGGTGACTCTGAGCTGCTCGGTCAAGTGTCTGTACCGAATACTTCAGGGATCATTGCAGAGCATAATTCTGAAACAAGAAAAATACTTGACGTTCTCCAGCAGCGAGCATGAGGGTCATGTTAGATGGGGCAACACTGGTGCAACTGTAAGGTGTCGAAAAAAACGTTATGGCATGGAACCAATGTATTTAAAAAAAAACATCAAGGTTATATGGTTGCATAATTTTGCCAGAAAGCAGGTGTTTTTCCTGTAAAATCGAACATACAGCCTATTGAAATGCCAACTCTTTTTTGGATGAAAGATCATTTCTGACAAAATGATGCGTCCATCTAACAATATCTTTAATCCCTTCATCTCGCAGCCCATTTTTGTTTTTTCATTTCCCTTTTTTCCTAACCTTCTTTCCAGAACCATAGCTCTTATTTTTTCTGTCCACATAGACATAAGAGGGCTTGTTTTTTGCAGGATGAGTTGTACTTTTGAATGACATCATTGATTTTACCACATAATGTACTCGAAAATAAGAAACAAATTCCAAGTGTGGAGAAATTGGGAAAAAAAGACATCATTCTAACATTGTTTTTGAGAATTGTTTTTACATTGTTCATTTTGTGGTTAAATTGATCATGCAATATGAATTTCCTCATCAATACGATTACGTCGATAGCAAACATGTCCAGATTTCTTTATTGTTTTAGTGGTAAAAAAAAATCTGAAGTTTGCAAAAAAAATTATTGTGTTGTGTCGTCATTTTCAGAAACCTGTAACATTTTTATTTTTCATCCGATGGAGCTGTATGATAGCTTATTTTTTGTGGTGCAAGACAATGTTTTTATAAGTATCATTTGGGAGAAGATATGATTTTTTGATTGCTTGTTACAGCATTTTTTGTGGAATTGTGGTGACCAAAAAATTTTTTATTTTAGCGTTCTTGATTTTTTTCTGTTAATGTTTACAAATCGGGTTAATTGTTTTTATATTTTGATAGATCAGACTTTTTGAACACGTGTATCTTTTAATTTTTTTTAATATTTTTATTTTCAATGGGGCAAGTGGGTTGATTTGAAGTTTTTATTTTTTTTATATTTTTTTAAAACTTTGTTTTACTTTTTACTGATTTTGTTAGGCTTGAAAATGTGATTGATCGCTTGTGCTATATGCAGCGATGCCACAACACCACAGCATATAGAAGAAGTCACAGTCTCCTTTGAAGTCCGGTTTCAAAGGAGTTCTGTAGTGACAAGCACGGGGGTCATCAGCTGAACCCCAGCTGTCATGACAACTCATCGATGACCTGTGATCATGTCATGGGTGCACCGATGGGAGGAGTTAATGACCCATGGGCACGTTGGCAGTTGCTAAATGCCGCAGTCAAAGACTAACAGTGGCATTTAACAGGTTAACAATCGCGGGCAAAGCTCTGCTCCACCTTTGATTGTTAGCAGCAGGTCCTGGCTGTAATACACCCGCTTCTGACTTGAGTCATATATACAAGACGCATGTTGTGAAGGGGTTAAAGAGTAATTGCTGTTTTAATTTTTACTTAATTAATCAGTAATATATATAAAATAAGCGTGTACATGTGATTATGTTCAAATTACTGAGAGAAGAGTTGGTGCTTTCATAATTCATTGGAAAGGGGAAGGGCAGGAAGGCAGAGCTAGATGCAGACACAGACATTCTGCTGCAAATTCTCCTGAAACGACAATTACAGTTATCTATAGAACTTTATAAGCACCAACTGTCAAGTCCTAGCTCAGTAATGGGAACATCTATATTACTGAAGACAGATTTTACCCATGAATTTAGAATTTTGAAACCAAAAAAATAGTAGCACGCGCTAGACATCAAACACTAATATCAGTTGGCAAATAAGATCTGCCAGGGCTTTTTTAGGAAAAAGCAACAGTGGTGGTCAGTAAATAGAAATAAACAAAGTGTAATGATAAGAGAGAAGAATTTATGGCACTCACCAAGCTGCATAAAAAATGTTCCTTTATTTCCAAAATAAGGGCATGTCAGTTACATTGTCTAGGATCGGGTAACAGCCGTTTCACTTTCATTTATGCGTCATCTGACCCATTCATCTGACCGTCAGATGAAGTGTAAGTGAAAGTGAAACGTCTGTTACCCGATCCTACATTAATATAACTCTCCCGTGACATGCACTTACTGTATTTTGGAAATGAAGTTTTTTTGTACAGCATTTCCTCTTATAAGAATTTTGAGTATAAACGATCAGTCCAAGAGGAGAAAAGAATCAGATTTTTCTGATAAGATAACATACAAAATTTCTTATTTTCACGTGTTCTATTAATTTATGACAGTTACTTTTTAAGAACTCTAGCAGCTTATTGACAATGTGTTTTTTGTCACTAATTAATGAATTATGCTGTGAATGTCTTGGAGACGACTCCAGAGCTGAGGCTCCCTCTGGTGGTTGCTGAGGGTATTGAACTAATTAAGTAATGGGTATCAGGTGGAGATGACTGGCTTGATATAAGTGAGCTGAACTCCCATGATCCTCGCCGGTAATCAATTGTTGCTTCCAGGTCTTTGTTGGAATTTCAGCTTGCTTTCCTGCTATCATTCAGATAAGTGACTTTCTGTTTTTTTTCTGTGGTTGGATTTTCCTTGCTTTTTGCAGTCTTGCCTTGGACTTCAGCCGAGTCCCCTTTGGGAGCTTGCGCTGCCCTCTGTTCTCATTTTGTATTTGCACTTGTTCTCTGTTCCATTGATATTTTTTATTGCTGGGTAGCTGTGTGTCACACCAGAGATCTGATATAGGTGGTCGAGATCGTGTGGTCTCCGGTTTTTTGCAATCAGAAGTGCTGGTATTTTTATTAGGGTTTTTCTGGGTTGCAGACAGAATTTCTCTCCTGTACTTTACTTTCTAGACAGATTTGGGCCCCAGCATTTGCTCATTCTATTTTCTGTCTGTGTTCGTGTTTTCCTCTTGTCTAACCGCCATTACATGTTTGGGGGCTTCCTATTTCTTTGGGGGCTTTTCTCCGGGGCAGTTAGCTTTCCTCTTTCTATCTTCAGGTGTAACTAACTCTCCGGCTGTGCTGAGGCGTCTAGGATCAACGTAGGTATGCTCCACGGCTACTTCTAGTTGTGCGGTTAGTTTAGGGATCTGCAACCATTAGGTTCCAGCCTCTCTGGTGTCTTGCTGCTTTGGCGCTATTTTTCTCCTGTCCTCCTCAGCTACCAAATTATAACAGAATTAATTATTTTTCAAGCATGATATGCAAATCCACAAAAGACCAAACTTACTTAAATGCAAATTGCCTTTTCAGAAAAAAAGAGGACTTGAACTCTATAATACCATCTGTTGGAAGTAGCGATCCTCTTTTTTTATGAAGAGGCAATTTGCATATTAAATTTCCCAAAGGAGCATTACACGGCGAATAAGCCTCCTTCCCTTAATACACCAGAGCTGGTATGTCACTCTCCACAAGGAGAAACCTTACCACTCAAACTACTTATGGGTTTCAAATGCATTTTGCAACCCAGTAGCCCATGTGGAAACTCGAGGCCAGTAGTCTATTAATGTTAGTACAGAACTACTACCTATAGGGTGTTAATAATTAGTAATGATCTCCATAACTTGTCCATGTTTCATAGTTTCATTGTTCTTAGGTTGAAAGAAATTCATCTAGTACAATCCATAGCCTAAAATTTTGATCCAGAAGAAGACAAAACCCCCATGAGGTAGATGATTCCCTATATTAGGGCACTGGTTACTAAATTTGAGTGTGATGTCAAAAATACACCCAAATCTTTTTCAGTGACTGCTTTACCCAGTGTTTTACTATTTACCACATAATTATAATTTTTCTTCCTCAGTACAAGTACATGACCTTATATAAATCTACATTAAACTTCAATTGCCATTTCTCAGCCCAAGTCTCCAGCTGATATAAATCACTCTGTAATATCAAAAAATATCCTCCTCTGTGCTGATTACCTTGCAGAGCTTGGGATCATAATTAATAATTGTATTTCTAGTATCATCTACAGATTTGGAAATTCTACTTTGTATGTCTCCTACAAGGTGATTAACCCCTTCACCCCAAGGGTGGTTTGCACGTTAATGACCGGGCCAATTTTTACAATTCTGACCACTGTCTCTTTATGAGGTTATAACTCTGGAACGCTTCAACGGATCTGCGCGATTCTGAGATTGTTTTCTCGTGACATATTGTACTTCATGTTAGTGGTAAAATTTCTTCGATATAACGTGCGTTTATTTTTGAAAAAACGCAAATATGGCGAAAATTTTGAAAATTTTGCAATTTTCAAACTTTGAATTTTTATTCCCTTAAAACAGAGAAATATATCACACAAAATAGTTAAGAAATAACATTTCCCACATGTCTACTTTACATCAGCACAATTTTGGAACCAAAATTTTTTTTGTTAGGAAGTTATAAGGGTTAAAAGTTGACCAGCGATTTCTCATTTTTACAACAAAATTTACAAAGCCATTTTTTTTAGGGACCACCTCACATTTGAAGTCACTTTGAGGGGTCTATATGGCAGAAAATACCCAAAAGTGACACCATTCTAAAAACTGCACCCCTCAAGGTACTCAAAACACATTCAAGAAGTTTATTAACCCTTCAGGTGCTTCACAGGAACTAAAGCAACGTGGAAGGAAAAAATGAATATTTTACTTTTTAGCCACAAAAATGATCTTTTACAAACTTTTTTTTTATTTTCACAAGGGTAAAAGGAGAAAATGGACAGATAAGGTTGTTATGCAATTTCTCCTGAGTACGCCAATACCCAATATGTGGGGGAAAACCACTGTTTGGGCACACGGCAGAGCTCGTAAGGGAAGGAGTGCCGTTTGACTTTTTCAAACTAAAATTGGCTGGAATTTAGATTGGATGCCATGTCGCGTTTGGAGAACCTCTGATGCGCCTAAACAGTGGAAACCCCCCACAAGTGACACCATTTTGGAAACTAGACCCCCTAAGGTACTTATCTAGATCTGTTGTGAGCACTTTGAACCCCAAGTGTTTCACAAAAGTTTATAATGCCTGGGTCTGAAAAAATAAAAAAAACAATTTTCCACAAAATTGATTTTTTAGTCCCAAATTTTTGATTTTTCCCAAGGAAATTGGATCCCAAAAGTTGTTGTCCAATTTGTCCTGAGTACGCTGATACCCCATATGTGGGGGGGGGAACTGTTTGGGCGCACAGCAGGGCTTGGAAAGGAAGTAGTAACGTTTTGGAATGCAGACGTTGATGGGGGTCATGTTCCGTTTGCAGTGCCCCAGATGAGCCTAAACAGTGGAAACCCCCACAAGTGACCCCATTTTGGAAACTAGACCCCCTAAGGAACTTATCTAGATCTTTGGTGAGCACTTTGAACCCCCAAGTGCTTCACACAAGTTTATAATGCCCGGGCATGAAAATAAAAAATCCTATTTTTTTCCCACAAAAATTATCTTTTAGTCACTAATTTTTTATTTTCCCAAGGGTAACAGGAGAAATTGGACCACATAAGTTGTTGTACAATTTGTCCTGAGTACGCTGATACATCATATGTGGGGGGGAACCACTGTTTGGGCGCACGGCAGAGCTCGGAATGGAAGGAGCACCATTTGACTTTTTCCAACCAAAATTGGCTGGAATTGAGTTTGGATGCCATGTTGCATTTGGAGAGCCCCTGATGTGCCTAAACAGTGGAAACCCCCACAAAATGACCCCATTTGGGAAACTAGACCCCCTAAGGAACTTATCTAGATTTTTGATGAGCAATTTGACCCCAAGTGCTTCACACAAGTTTATAACGTAGAGCCGTAAATTTAAAAATCATATTTTTTCCACAAAAATGATCTTTTCACACCCAATTTTTATTTTTCCAAGGGTAACAAGACTCCAAAAGTTATTGTGCAATTTGTCCTAGTGCACTGATACCCCATATGTGGGGGTAAACCACTGTTTGGGTGCATGGCAGAGTTTGGAAGGGAAGGAGCGCCGTCTGACTTTTTCAACGCAGAATTGGCTGGACGCCATGTCGTGTTTGGAGAGCTCCTGATCTGACTAAACAGTGGAAACCCCCATAAATGACACCATTTTGGAAACTAGACCATCAAGGAACTTATCTAGATGTGTGGTGAGAACTTTGAACCCCCAGGTGTTTCACTAAAGTTTATAACATACAGCCGTAAAATAAAAAATCTTTTTTTTTTTTTTACAAAAATGATTTTTTCACCCCCAATATTTTATTTTCACAAGGGTAACAGAAGAAATTGGAACCCAAAAGTTGTTGTCCAATTTGTCCTGAGTACACTGATACCCAATATGTGGGCGAAAACTACTGTATGGGCACACGTCGGGGCTCGGAAGGGAAGTAGTGACGTTTTGGATTGCAGACTTTGATGGAATGGTCTGGGGGCGTCATGTCACATTTGGAGAGCCCCTGATGCACCTAAACAGTGGAAACCCCCCACAAGTGACCCCATTTTGGCAAATAGACCCCACAAGGAACTTATCTAGATGTGTGGTGAGCACTTTGAACCCCGAAGTGCTTCACAGAAGTTTATATGCACAGCCATAAAAATAAAAAATCTTTTTTTTTTACAAAAATGATTTTTTCGCCACCAATATTTTATTTTCACAAGGGTAACATGAGAAATTGGACCCCAAAATTTGTTGTCCAATTTGTCCTGAGTACGCTGATACCCAATATGTGGGAGAAAACTACTGTATGGGCGCACGTCAGGGCTCGGAAGGGAAGTAGTGACGTTTTGGATTGCAGACTTTGATGGAATGGTCTGGGTGCGTCATATCGCATTTGGAGAGCCCCTGATGCACCTAAACAGTGGAAACCCCCCACAAGTGACCCCATTTTGGAAAATAGACCCCAAAGAAACTTATCTAGATGTGTGGTGAGCACTTTGAACCCCGAAGTGCTTCACAGAAGTTTATAATGTACAGCCGTAAAAACAAAAAAATAATTTTTTTTGTACAAAAATGATATTTTCGCCCCAGTTTTTTATTTTCCCAAGGGTAACAGAAGAAATAGTACAAATTACACAATAACTCTTGGGGTACAGAGTATGCTGATACCCCATATGTGGGGATAAACTACTGTTTGGACGCATGGCAGAGCTCAGAAGTGAAGGAGCACCGTTTGACTTTTTCAACGCAGAATTGGCTGGAATTGAGATCAGACGCCATGTCACATTTGGAGAGCCCCTGATGTGCCTAAACAGCGGAAACCCCCCAATTCTAACTCCAACCCTAACCCCAACACACCCCTAACCCTAGTCCCAACCCTAACCACAACACCTAACCCTAACACACCCTAATCCACACCCTAACCCTAATCCTAACTTTAGCGCCAACCCTAACCCTAACCCTAATGGGAAAATGGAAATAAATGCATTTTTTTATTTTATTACTTTTCCCTAACTAAGGGGGTGATAAAGGGGGCTTTGATTTACTATTTATAGCGGGTTTTCATGATTGGCAGCTGTCACGCTAAAAGACGCTTTTTATTGCAAAAATAGTTTTTTGCATCGCCACATTTTGAGAGCTATAATTTTTGAATATTTTGGCCCACAGAGTCATGTGAGGTCTTATTTTTTGCAGTACGAGTTGACGTTTTTATTTGTACCATTTTTGAGCACGTGACATTTTTTGATCGCTTTTTATTTCGATTTTTGGGAGGTTAGAATGAATAAAAATCAGCAATTCATGAATTTCTTTTGGGGGAGGCGTTTTTATTGTTCCGCGTGTGGTAAAATTGATAAAGCAGTTTTATTCTTCGGGTCAGTACGATTATGGCGATACCTCATTTATATCTTTTTTTATGTTTTGGCGCTTTTATAGAATAAAAACAATTTTATATAAAAAATAATTATTTTTGCATCGCTTTATTCTGCGAGCTATAACTTTTTTATTTTTTCGCTGATGATGCTGTATGGTGGCTCTTTTTTTGCGAGACAAGATGACGTTTTCAGCGGTACCATGTTTATTTATATCGGTCTTTTTGATCGCGCGTTATTCCACTTTTTGTTCGGCGGTATGATGATAAAGCATTGATTTTTTGCTTCGTTTTTTTTTTTTTTTTTAAGGGGTTCACTAAAGGGGTTAACTAGTGGGACAGTTTTATAGGGGGGTCGTTACCCATAAATATGTGTACTTTTATTGTTTTAGTTTTTTTATTTACAGGAAGAAATTAATTTATTGGGGAATATTTTTTTTTTTTTTATTTATTTTGGATTTTTTTTTATAACATGTTTATTTTTATTTTTTTAACTTTTTTACTTTGTCCCAGGGTGGGACATCACTGTATTTTATCAGATCGCTGGTGTGACAGTGTGCACAGCACACTGTCACACCAGCGATCGCTCAGGCAGTGCAGCAGGCTTCTCAGTGCCTGCTCTCAGCAGGCACTGAGGAAGCCGCCTCCCTCCAGGACCCCGGCGCCATCTTGGATCCGGGTCCAGGGAGGGAGGAAGCCCTCAGAACAGCGCGATCACATCGCGCTGGTCTGAGGGTCTCAGGGGGGCGCGCAGGGAGCCCACTCCCTGCGCGATGCTTCCCTGTGCCCCCAGTACACCGCGATCATGTTTGATCGCGGTGTGCTAGGGGTTAATGTGCCGGGAGCGGTCCGTGACCGCTCCTGACACACAGTCACGGGTGTCAGCTGTGATAATCAGCTGACACCCTGCGGCGATTAGCTGCGCTCCCAGAGGGAGCGCAGCTGATCGCCTATGACGTACTATCCCGTCCATGGTCAGATTGTCACGGGTTTTATGGACGGGATAGTACGTCTAATGTCAGAGAGGGGTTAATAAATATATTTAAAAAATAGAGGGCCTAATACTGACCCCTATGGTACCACAATGGTCACTGGGACCCAAACAGAGTTCGTTCCACTACTAGCCACTCTTTGCTTCCTTTGGTTTACATGAGAAAATGCATGGTGAATTAAAAAATGTGTGATTCCCTCAAACCACTTTAAAGGGTTGCCGCAGTTATCATATTACATTCTTACTTAGTCACATAATTAAAGAAGCACTCCCATCAAAGTTTTTATCCTTTTAATATAGTAGCATGTAAAAGTTCTGTTTGGTCAAAATATCTGTTATTGTGAACGTTTAAGCAAGTTGAAGATGAAATGATCTCTAAAAGGCCCAAAGTTAAAGATGACACATTTCCTATGTATTTTAGGCAAAAAAAGTAAAATGGGCCAATGATAAAGGTTGAGCACCCTTGGAGATTGTGTGCTAAAATAACTTTAACCAAGATTTTAGACCTTAATTAGCCTATTAGGATTATGGCTTGTTCATTATCATCGTTAGGAAAGGCCAGTTGATGCAAATTTGCCACCTTTATAAAAACCCAACCTCATGTAAACTTGTGTTTCAAAAAACAGCAGTCATGGTTTCTTCTAAGCAGCTGCCTAGCACTCTGAAAATGGTGGAGGCCCACAAAGCAGGAGAAGGCTATTAGAAGAAAGTAAATCATTTTCAAGTTGCCCTTTCCTCAGTTCGAAATGGCAAATTAACAGGAACAGTGGAGGTCAAGATAAGGTTGGAACTATGGACTGCTACACTTAGTGATCTCGTTAGCGATCTCAATAACGACGCAAGCTAATGAGATCGTTTGTGAGATCTCTTTTAGGTCGCTAGTAGCTGCCAAACAGGAGATCTCATAAACGACTCATCAGCGGTCAGCGATCTCTTTAACGACTTTGGCGGTCGTTAGGATCTGTCATTAGCATGTACTGAGCGCTTCTGATTCATAGGAATTTCCAGCATCGCTCCTGCTCTCTGCGTCCTGCTAGCCTGCTTTGCAACTGCTACGATCCTCTCTGTGACGCAAAAGAGAACTTACAGATATTGCGATCCACTCCGTGACGCTAAACCCATATGCGTCACAAACGAGGTCGTTCGCAAAAGGTGCCAAACACAGCGATATAGGCTCACCAGCGGGACGCCAACGATCAAAAAACGGTCCAGAACTCTAGTGAACGATCAACGAGATCACAGCAGGGGCCACATAGTTGCTACATGCCACACACAGCTAAGTCGCTAACGAGATCGCAAAATAGTGACGTTTTAGTGATCTCGTTTGCGATCTTTGTTTAGTGTGGCATACCCTTAAGCAAAATTTTATTGAGAGCTGTTAGTAGGATTGCTAGAGAGGCAAATCTTAACCCAGCTTGACTGCAAAAGACCTTCAGAAAGATTTAGCAGATTCTGGAGTTGTAGTACATTGTTCTACTGTTCAGAGACATCTGCACATATATGGCCTTCATAAAAGAGTCATCAGAAGAAAACCTCTCCTGTGTCCTCAAAATTCAGAATCAGAAGTATGCAAAAGAATATCTAAACAAGACTGATGCATTTTGGAATCAAGTCCTGTGGACCAATTAGGTTAAAATAGAACTCTTTGGCCACAATGATCAAAGACATGTGTGGAGAAAAAAGGGCACAGGATTTCAGGAATAGAACATCTTGACAACCATTAAGCATGGGGGTGGATCAATCATGCTTTGGGGTTGTGTTGCAGCCAATGGCACAGGGAACATATGAATGAAAATCCCTCAAATAAGAATTGAAAGATTCTGCCAGCCTGTAATTTATGAACATCTTCCATAGACTGCACTAGTCTATGTAGCTTGTTGTCATCTGCAAAAATAAAAAAACACTATTAATTCTGTCTATTAGATCATTAGATCATTAATAAATAAGTTGAGTAATAGTGGACCCACCACTGAACCTTGGGGTAGGTTGCTAATAACTGGAGATCATTCAGAGTATGAGTAATTAACAGCAACTCTCTGGGTGCAGTCATTGTGCCAGTTTCTGATCCAATTATAAATTTTAATTTCTAAGCCTATAGACTTTAATTTATCCATTAGGAACCTGTATAGTATTGTGTCAAACATCTTTACAAATTCCCAAAACACTATATGCGTTATATGACTCACAGGGTGAGGTGAATCCTCTAAGTCCAAGGTCCGGTTGGGTACATGAGCCATGGGCATCGGTGTAGCAGGCAGGTGCAACACACAGAACATGGACAGCTGAGATACTGCAAATCACAGATAGACAGATGGAGTGCTGGAAGTCATAAGCAAGCAGGCAGAATGCTGGAAATTGCTGGCAGGCATGAAACATCCAGGAGACCGCAGGTAGGCTGAATGCTAGAAATGCTGGCAGGCAAGAGATGCCCAGGAGACCGCAGACTTGCAGGTGAGATGCTGGAAACCGTTGGCAGGTGGTAGACATCAAGGAGACATTTCCTGTCCTGCCAGGGGTTTCCAGCCTCTCACGTGCCTGTGGTCTCCTGATGTTGGCAGCCTGCCAGTGGTTTCCAGGCAAGCAGGCAGGATGCTGGAAACCACTGGCAGGCTGCCAACATCAGGAGACGGCGGAAGCATAACACTGCAGGCAGAATGCTGGACACTCTGCAGGCATGAAACATCCAGGAACCGAAGTTACTGAATGTAGAAATGCTCCGATGCCCAGGAGACCGCAGACTTGCAGGTGAGATGCTGGAAACCGTTGGCAGGTGGTAGACATCAAGGAGACATTTCCTGCCTGCCAGGGTTTCCAGCCTCTCACGTGCCTGTGGTCTCCTGATGTTGGCAGCCTGCCAGTGGTTTCCAGGCAAGCAGGCAGGATGCTGGAAACCACTGGCAGGCTGCCAACATCAGGAGACCACAGGCACGTGAGAGGCTGGAAACCCCTGGCAGGCAGGAAATGTCCAGGACACTACATGCAGGCAAAACTTTGGTGAACACATTGAAGTTTCTTTACTGATTGTTGTAGAATTTTCATTTATCCTTTAATATTTATAATGTCAACAAGAACAGCTGAATGTATTTCTTTCAGATTCCCCGATTTTGAAAGACCCAATTGTTAGAAGGGTTCCTTTACAATAAACAGAACACAAGGTGCCCCTCTTTTGGGACCCCCAAACAATCAAATGTAATCTCTATAAAAACCTGCAGTAGGTGTTCCTTTTTCTCTTCAGCGCCAACCCAGTGGAAATGGAAACAATGCACCGTGCCCATTCATATCATTGATTTTGATCATCTATGCACCTTCTGATCTACATGGGACTTACAGAAAATCCTGTTCTTGCTGTAGAAACAAACTATTACTAAATAATGAAGCCTATGTTCAGCTGCAGGAATTTTTGCAATAAATCAGATACTTCTGAATTCACCCTGAAGGTCTTATAGTGTTGCAGCACTATATTGGGCTGATGATTTCAGTTGACATAAGAGCTATGACAATGTCCTTATGTGCCCAACAAAAACTGTTTTGTTTATAGTTTGTTTACGCTGGATTGAATCCATTTTCCAGTATAACTGTAAGCAATCGAGATTCCAGCAGTGGAGATTCTCAATGGTCTTTTCTGTTTGCACTACATATTTATCCTGTTTTGTAGAAATAGCAGCGCAAACCTTCGACAGTCTGGCATTTCATTCTTTTGTGGCACATGGCACCTTTCCCAATACCTTTTATTTCTAGCATCGACAGGCTTTTGTAGCTTTTGTTACTGAAGCCTTTTAAAAGAGAATGTGTAATCAGAAGTTGACCTATTGTGTTAAATGTATTTTTATTTTTTGTCGCAGTTTTATTCTATATCATAATCTATATTAAAAATCAAAATTGATAGTCTTACAATTTTTACACAGTTCACAGGACTTTTTTTTAGACTCAAACTTCCTATTCTTTCAGGAAATCTACATGTACATTAGCAGCAGTAGACTGACTCTGACCCTATCTTTTGTATTGAAGCATCTAATAAGTGAGTGCAAAGGTCATTGTGTTATTAGCTGTGTTTAGAGGTATTTCCTATAATTGTAATCCTTCCTCTGATGATAAGGACACTGCTGTAAACTCTTTCTAAAAAGTCTTTCTAAAAATTCTAAAACAGCCTCAGTGGTCAATGTAAAAATTGCAAGATTATTAATTTTATTCTTTTAATACTGATAGTGATATGGCAAAAGAAAAAAAAAATCCCCAAATTTCTAAATAAATTTAACACAAAAACATGATTGGTATATTTTCTAATGACACATTCCCTTTTAGTGAAAACTGTATGTCTTTTCTAATTTGAGAGGTTATCAAGGAATATTAAAGGGGTTGTCCGGTCACGAGATATTTATTTGATGACCTATTCGCAGGACATTGCCAAAGATTTAAAAAAAAAATGCATATCACATTAAAATTAGATTTTAAAATAAGTTGTTTTCTGATACATTAAAGACAATAATGTGTGCACACACCTGTTTAACGGGTCATTGTCTTTTCGACTATTACATAATATTTACCCATAGGTTCTTTGAATGTTTTTTTGACAGGGTGCCATCTGATTACATATGTCAGTTTTTTGTGCTGGATTTTTACATAATCTGACAAAAAAAAGATTCCTCAATATAGAGGGGAGAATTTATCATCTTAGTTTTGCTTGTGACTCCGTTGCTGATATTTACACTAAAAGTATCAAATTTGGTGCATTACCAAAGCTGTTTTTCCTTCCTACTTTTTAAAAAGTTGTATAATGTTTCATAAACAATATTTTTAATATTTCATAAACAATATTATTATATAAATAATGGCTTAAACATTATTTGCCTTGTTAACCATGCCCATTTTTTCACACATTTTTGGTGACATGAGTGGTGTAAAACAGAAATTTTTTTAAAATTTTTTTGTGCAAAGATGGAGGAGACAAGATTTGCGACTGCTTGACACTAAAATGCCTCAACATATTCCCCCACAGAGTATCCTGTGTACAAAAAACAAAAACCATTGCGTACCTCAGACCTAATGTACATTGATTTCTGCTCATTTATTTTTCTATTTTTTCCATTTATAATATAACGAGTTGATATTTTTTGGAAACTCTTTCCAGAATTAGGGCTCATGCAGACATCAGTGAATTTTCTTCTTTGCAAAAAACAAACAAACAAATTTTTATCAGAGTTTGGATCAGATTTTCAGCAGTGTTTGGTCATTGTGCCAGATTTTACCATCAGTTTCATCATTTTTTTTCTGTTCAAGAAGGTTTTTCAAGCTTTTCCTATTAAATGTGAAAATCTTAAAGCACACATAAGGCATCTGAGTGTTGTCTGATATTTGCATTACAAGCTTCATCAAAATCAGACATGTCTCTCGGTCCGTAATGAAACAAGAACATGTGAGCAGCCCCATAGAGTATAATGAGTGTTGGTTATATCAGTGAAAAACATGGATAGAACTTGTGTGTGAGAAACTGTCGCTGGAATGGGGAATGTCCTGTTAGTGTAGGATCCCAGATCTGCCGTACAAGTGACTATGTTAGTGGTGGATGCAAAAAACAATCGGTATTTTCTGGTCCGCTGCATTTGCATCTGTTTTTACTCTTATGTGATTAAATCTCAGTTTGATAGCAATGTATATGAATAATGTTGATAAAGCCAGAGCAATAGCTTCTCTCATCTACAAAGTTGCATCTAAATTGCTTTGTAATTGAATACAAATTTCCATCATTAAATGCATGCATTTATTGGAAACAGATGGAAAAAGGACTAGTATAATAAGTCGGAAATGTAATTTATCCACAGATGATGAATAGCTTCTAGAAGAACCAAGTATATATAAATCAATGTACTCATACAGATGTAGCTGACTTGAGTTTGATATTTAGTGTAATTCAGGGGTGGGTCATAAATACCATTAAAACATTGATTTTATTAGATATTTATAAAATTGATGCTTTAAAGATATTTATGATTTACTATGTTTGATGACCTTTTATAGACTATATTTTGTACTTTATAATTCAGGGGTGGGATTAAAATTTTTAACAACAGTTTCCCTGTTTTTTGTTAAGAAACCATGCCCCTTTGAAAGCCCTGCCCATTTTTAAACAAACCACACCCATTTCACACACCCTTTCCTCAACCACAAAATATAAGTAACAGGACATAAAAGTAAAAACACTTTCCCCTTCTTGCCCTGCATGTACCTTCATTTACAGTCTTATTGCCTCCTGACTAGTGCACATTGTCCGTCACTGTCAGTCACTTCCTACTATGATGAATGGTATTAAAGTATTTCTATAAGTTTTTAAAATAAGTACTAAAAGAGCCTGCTTAAATTGGAAAGGAAGAGCCGCCTCAACTGTTTGGTGCACCTAATCTCTGGCCTCAATAGCCACAAGCCAAATATGTGTGAAATATCACCACACCATGACCAGACCTCATATTACCACCGCATAGTGATCGAATAATACCACATACTAGGAACAAATACTGTCACATAATGACCAGACCACATATTACCTCCAATAGTCACCAAATAATACCACATACAAGGAACAAATACCACCACACCATGACCAGACTACATATTACCACCCCACTGTGACCGATTAATACCATATACAAGGACAAACACCACTGAACCATAACCAGCTTGCATATTACCATCACATAGTGACTAAATAATGATACCACATACAAAGGACAAATTCCGTCACACCATGACCAGACCACAAATTGCCACACCATTGTAACCGAATAATACCACATACAAGAGATATATACTGCCACACCATGACCTGACCACATATTACCACCACATATAGTGACTGAATAATACAGCATACAGGGAATAAATACCACCACACCATGACCAGACCCCATATTATTATCAACACATAGTGACCGAATACTACAATACTAATCATTATTAAAATAAGCACAATATTAATAACACTAATGTCATAACCAGTGACATTATACACAGTAGCTCTCTATATAGTATAGAGTGTAAAGATAATACAGGGATCACCAGTGATATTATATGCAGGACCTCTGGCAATACAGGAATCTCCAGTGACATTATGCACAGGAGCTCTGTATATACTATATAGTGTATAATGTGAGTGTACACGTTACTCACCAGTGACGTCTCTAGTTGAAGTAATTCATCTTCACTTTTCCTCTTCATCCGGCATAGACCGCTTTCACTTCTTCTAGGCAAGACTCATCTCTGCTAAAAATGACACAGTCATCTATAACTGATTGCTTCTAGGGCACATTGTTCACTTTTTCTCCCAACTTTACACTGCGCCAGATGAAACAAAAAAGTGTCATAGTACTGCCTGGCAAAGTAACAGGACCTCCCTTTTGTTTCCTCATTGAAAATAATATCCTTAAACGTAAAATATATTACAGGATCAATAATGTCCCCTAATTGGACTCTACGGTAATTTAGTCCCCCCTTACCACAATAAGGCAATCTATGTTCCTCACTCTCGCCCTCATATAGTAATTAAGTCCCCTATTCTTGGCTCCTGTCTGTCATTATGTTCCCTATCCTAGGCCCCTTCCTGTAATTATGTCCCCCATCCTGTTCCCCCATACTGTTCCCCTTCCTGTAGCAGTCTCACATCCTGGCTCCCTTCCTGTAATAATGTCTGCCATCATCTGCCCCATATTATGTCCCTCATCTTGGGCCCCAAATAATGTTTCATTCTGGACCCCATATAATCTGCCATCCTGGGCCCCATATAATCCCCCATCCAAGGCCCCATATGTCTCCCATCCTTGGCCCCATATAATCTCCCAACCTAGGCCCTATATGTCTCCCAGCAATTTTTTTTCCTTCCACTCAACTTTCCATTAATATGCTTGGATACAGCACTCTGTGAGCAGCCAGCTTATTTAGCAATGGCCTTTTGTGGCTTACCCTCCTTGTGGAGTGTGTCAATGACTGCCTTCTGGACATGTGTCAAGTCAGCAGTCTTCCCCATAATTGTGGAGCCTACTGAAACAGACTAAAGGGTATGCCACACTAAACAATATCGCTAACGAGATCGCTAAAAAACGTCACTATTTAGCGATCCCGTTAGCGATATTGTTCAGTGCGGCAGCTTCCAGCGACGAGCTTCCTGCTGTGATCTCGCTCGTCGCTGGAATCGCTCCGGACCCTATTTCATCGCTGGCGCTCCCGCTGGGTGAGTATCTAATCGCTGTGTGGCACCTTTTCTTAGCGATTTAGCGGTACTTTTGTACCGCTAAAGTCGTTAAGAAGATCGCTAACGGCGATAGCGTCGTTAACTATATCGCTAAATGTGGCCGCATTTAGCGATATAGAAACAATCCCGCTAGCGATCGCATTAGTATGCGTCGTTATCGTGATCGCTAGCGGGATTATTTAGTGTGGCAGTACCTTAAGGAACCTTTTCTAAATGCTTAGATAGCCTTTGCAGGTGTTTTTTGTTAATTATTTACTTATTTACTTAATTTGTTTACTGAGATAATGACTTTTGGGTTTTCATTGGCTGTAAGCCATAATCATCAACATTAACAGGAATAAACACTTGAAATAGATCACTCTGTTTGTAATGAGTCTGTATAAAATATATAATATATGAGTTTCACTTTGTGTATTGAAGAACTGAAATAAATTAGCTTTTTGATGATATTCTAATTTAGTGAGAAGCACTTGTATATATACAGTATTGTGCAAAGGTTTATAAACAGAAGTGAAATCTGAATCAAATCAGTATTTGGTGTGACTGCCCTTTGCCTTCAAAAGAGCATCAACTTATTATATGCCCTTTCTAAAGCACCACAGCAGGGAGATTGTTCCTAACATCTTGGAGAACTAACCACAGATCTTCCGTGGATGTACGTTTGTGCAATTCCTTCTGTCCTTTTCAGAAGGCTGAATCAGAGCATGTTCCTGGTATACAATAGTTAGTACCTACCAAAAGTGGTCCAAGGAAGGATAACCCGGAAACTGTTGACAGTGTCACGTGCATCCAAGGATCATTGATGTGCAAATGAAGCATGCAGCTAGCATGTCTGAACCTAATCTCACAGAAGAGTTAATAGCGTAAATATCTGAAAAAGTTAATGTTCGGCTGTCTCCGACGGACCCATGGACTATGAATGATGGTGTACAATCTGGATCTCTGATCTCTGCTCCATTCAGACGAGGCTCTGCAGAGTCCCATTCTCAAGATCAGAGGTGGTCTTATAGGTCAGACCTCTGATAATCAATATGTTTTCACCTATCTTTATTTTGATATGTGATTACTAAAAGAACTAGGTCAAACACATCAAATTTTACAATTTTGGCTATCTGCAGCCACCACTAGAAGAAGTATGTAAAACTTAGTAGCCATCTATGTAAAACAAGTACCATCCTATTACTCGGTTTCCTGTGTCACAGTGACCTGTGGGAAAATGGGAGATTTTGCTTTATTGTACAGTACTCAGAGTATAAGGTGTAAAATGGAGCAAGACTGCAGTAAATGTTGACTGGGGAATAGGAAATTGGAGACAGTTTATTATATTTTCTGTTGGTGTTAATGTAACGTATACATAAATTGGGAATAAAATGGAAGCAGATCTATTTTTACGCACAATTTACAACAAAGTTAACATATGATACACTTAATAACGTATTTTGTCAGGAAGGAAAATGCAGTAGTTTAGCTGACGTAATTGTGAACGACGTCTCCAAAACCGTAATGATGTCTTTTCATTGCTGCAGTTACTGTCACAGAGGTCGATTTGCTGCAAGATTCACTTCTGTAGAATGCAAATCATCCCATTATAATTTCAAATATGTCAAGTCATCACATAAACAACCAGTACACATAGCAATTACCTTAGAGGAGAACCACACAACAACAACAAAAAAAGAATCATAAAAGTAAAGTTGAGATGAAAGTGGCGATTGTCAAAAGAAGTGATGTTATTCCAATTACATTTCTTGGCCATTTCACTTTGTAGCGTAATGTTATTCGTTTTCCTTGTGGTTTTGAATTGTTGTATATTGAACTTTAAAGCCTGATAAACAGATTTGTTTTATACCTTATTAATAGGTGACGCTTTTTATGCATTATTTTTGTAGCTTGAATAAATATATCCAACTGCTATGTGCCCACAGCGGCTATACAGGCTCTAAATCTCATTGGTTACAGACTACAAACAAACCATGTGTATATTAAGAGTCACACAAAAAAATTAGTGGCACCGGCAGGGTCAGGGTGCATAAAAGCATACACGTAGTCACAGAAGGATATACCTCTCACTTTTTATTGACAGAGAGAAGGACATCCGTTGCTGTGTGTCCACCTGAAAAATATCTTTGCATTCTAACCCCTTCTTACCTTCAGAACTGCAAAAACTCTTACTGTTGCTCAGATTCATTCACATCTTGACCATGTGCAATCACTACTAATTCATCTTCCTCTCACTAAACGTTCTCCAATCTTTCCTCAATGCTCCAGCCGCTGTGCAGCCGCTACACCAATGCCTCCACCCTGTGCCAGTCATTGCATTGGTTGCCCATCCATTTCAGAATATCATATAAACCTATCACACTCATCCACAAAGCTCCCCACAGTTCTGAACTGCTCTATATGTCCTTCCTAATTGCTGTCTACCACCATACCTGATCTGTCCGTTCTTTGAATGATTTAAGATTAACATCCTACCCCCATCTCTAAAACTTTTCTCATGCTACACCAGTGCTCTGGAATGCATTATCCCAGATAATCCGAATTATTCCTCATGACAACAGTTTTAAGACTGCAGGAAAACCATCTCTCATCACATCAACTCATCATATTGTTCTCGGTTTGATGGTAGTCTGATCTAAAATACAGATAACAGTAATGCATGCTGTGATTTGTTTACATGCAGTCCATCAGTTCGTGTGTGATAACGTTCATGTGAACTAGTGCATTGACTTTAATTTTTTGGTGTGCTGTCTGTATGCTACCTGTTGAAATACGGACAGCACACAGACGTTTAATATGTTCATGTGAATGAGGCTTAAAATTTATTATAAGAGTTGGCTGTATCATACAATGTCAGAACTTTTAACTTTTTTTGTGTCACACTCATCTTCTCAAAGCTGGCAAGTTCTTGTGAGGAGGTTCCTCAAGCTGTCACAGGTTTATCGTGAAAGAGAGGAGCCTGAAGACAGCAGTCTGATTTCTCCTACTCCTGCACTGATTAGAAGGACTTCAACTTCATATTAAAAGGTGCAAGTTTCTTTTAGCAGTGCAGAGGTTAATCTGCTCAGTTGAGAGCTCCTGGAAGCTTTCCTGCATTAAGACTCAGCTGTTCACTATTAGCCAGTCCAATCTCCTATATAAGTAGGGTCCTTGCTAGCACTCGTCAGAGCTAGCTTATGCTGCATGGCTGGAGGTAGTTGGTTGTTATTATTGGAGAAGGCATTTGGTGGATTTATCTGTGACTGTTGATAGATTTTGAATGTGTGATAACTCCCTTTCTTCTCCTACTTTGGTTTAACCTCATCCTCCACTTCTCGGTGCATTCCTCTGTTGTAAGTGTGAGTATATTTATATGTTTTGTATTTTACATCATCCCTGCTTGTATTACCTTGGTAGGCTACTTTCACACATCAGTTTTTTGCTGTCAGGCGTGAACCGGCAGTTTTTGAAAAAAACGGATCCATTTTTTTTTAACCGCTGGATCCGTTTTTTTCTCATTGACATGCATTAGCGCCGATCGCGCTGCATGTCTTTGCATTTTGTCCATTTTCTGCTGGATCCGTCATAGATTTTAATTCTGGCGGCCGGACAGGACGTATCATGTAACGTTTTTTTTTTCTGCCGGAAACGCCTGACAGCGCCTGAAGCGGCGCGTCAGGCTACGTCATACAATACAAGTCTATGTGAGCTGGATCAGGCATAGGACTGATCCGGCCACCAGACTCCGTTTTCTTCATGTACGCCTGCCTGGAAGCCGAACCAAGGTCTCTCTCTCTCTCATCAGTTTTTTCCAATCTAAGCCGGATCCGTCTTTTTAGCAATTAGACGGATTGTGCCTGATTGCAAAAAACTGATGTGTGAAAGAGGCCTTAGTCTGTTTGGTGTATTACCGTACACTACTACTCCCCTCTTCCCTGGGTGGGGGAAGGATACAGACTGAGGGCAGATTCAGGAGTTAAGGCAAGGTACGTGGCCCCGGCGTCCTCACCATCAGAAGTAATCTGGGAAACACGGCGAGCTAGGGCGCCCCTAACACTAGGAACAGGTAAGCTACCCCTGGTCCCGGGACACCCGACAACAGAGTCGTGACACATGCTTCATGTCTGAAGTGTTCAGGTACGTGTTAAATTAGGTTCCCACGAGAGTATTTCATGATCAATCTAAAGACCGCAATGTCTGGACTGACTGCAGGTTTCCTGACCTGAACGTATGGCCTCATAGACACATAAAATGCTGCCAGTTTTGGTCAGGAAACCCACGATCAGCCTGGGCATTGCAGTTTGCATACAGACCATGCAATACGATCATGTTACTCAGCCTTACTCTGTAATTTCTGATATTATTTGAGCATGTAAACTGAATGGTAAAAAGGTTCATTTCTGTACAGATCGAGGATACTAAGAATATAACATACACACATAACTTAATTTCAGTAGTCCCTTTTCCCCTCTGCGGCCATGTCATTGTTGGCTCTGTTCACATATAATTGTGTGCGCTGTGACATGCACAGCCCTAGGGAACACCTTCAGCAAACAGTAGGGAGAGTAGAGCTGGCTGGGATGACGTTGTGGCTGTTTACTAAGAACGTCACATCCCCTTAGGTCGGAGAAGAACTGTTCTGGTAGCTGAATGTTATTAATTACTTAGCTTATATCTTTCTGGCATCTTCGCTGTTATACTTCTTTCTTTTTTGCATGTGCGTCATGCATTAAGTAAATACACATGAGACTGATCTACATGTAATAAGTAGCAGTGCAACATATGGTGATGAATCTGAAGTATTGCCTATGAGCAAAATGCAGAAGCACGCTAACCATGGTAAAGCATATACCAGTGTGTGCCCACCATAGAGAGTGCACACAACTACTATGATGTCCAGTAAACTTTGTGAAGTAAGCTAATTCTTTAAATATACAGTCTTTAGCTTATTAATTGGAATATATGGTATAAATGAATAAATTGGTGTAGATAATAACTTTTTGGAAGAAGGCCGGCCAACAATAAGCTGATTCCAGGGTATTCTACTGCTGAGACCAAAGGAATTATTTGCAATATGTGGGTAACTTGATAGTTAGGGTTTAATGTTCCTGCAGTATAAGTGAAATGTTAAAGTCATTCCCCAGATTACAAGTTATCCCGGAATAGGAAATAGCTTGATGATCACTGGGGTCTGATCTCATGGATCCCCAGAAATTCTGAAATAGTAGCTCTGGAACTCCTGAGAATGTGGTTCTGCAGCCCCATCTTTAGTGAAGTGGAGGAGCACTACCTCAACTCTTGCTCTATTCATCTTCAATGGGACTGCTGGAAATATCCAAGTACAGTTTTCTCCAACAGTCCAATAAACAATGAAAGGAGCAGAGATCAAGTATGTGCATCTCATTCAAGACGGAGCTGGAGAGCTCTTTTCTCGGGTTTCAAAAGCCATGATCTCAGGTTCACTGGTATCCCATTATTCATAAGGGATAACTTGGGATTTTGGAAAAAAAACCTTTGATAGGCAAAACCATTACAATGGCATCTGGGAAATGTCCTAAAGTGTTTTTCCACATTTACAAAACTCATATCACACGTGTGTTACACGTTTAAATAATCCTAAGCTTGGAAATGTACCTTCTAGTTCTGGCACTTCAATGAAATTAGGTGCATTTACCCTGGAGGCAGCCAGCCTGTCAGAAAATGATTTGTAATGGCTTCTGATTAGAGATGAGAGGATTGATTTATGTGACTTTGGTACAATGTCCAGGTCAGTGGTACCTGACGGCTAGTTGAAAAGCCCATGAGTCCCTTACCTTCTGGCGTCACTGGCGTGGATTTTGATTGGCCAGGGCTGGTGTGACGTCATTTATGATTCACGGGCATCCTATCTAGTAGCCAGATACCACTGACCTGGACCCGGACCAGAATCCCGCGGATCAATCTGCTCATCTCTACTTCTGATATTATATCTTTGCAGAAAATGGTGTCCCTCAAACCATAATATTATTAGGGAACTACCACATTGTTACTCAAGCAGATTTATCTCCATGACTTCAAGAAACTTCAAGAATCTAATATGCAAACAGCACATGGATCATTCAAAATAGATTTTGTCAAGCATGCAGGCACTGATTATACACATAGAGACATGTATAGGCAGCTATTTATACACACAATAATGCAGTGAATAAACATACTGATCATGTAGTGATTAAACTACATACAGATCAAAATGTGCTTCAAACTCAAGCGTAAAAAACAAATTACTTTATTCAAATATATCTGAAATACATACAAATATTAATCAAAGAAAAGAGGGTAAAAAAGGTTGCCACAAAACAAAAAAACACACACAGAAGGAGGGCAGGAAGAAGCACGAGCAAAACGCGTGTCGGGGTCAGGAGTAGCAGCTTGTCATTCGGCATCGTACTTGTGAAGCAGCGCAGACCCAGGTAATATGTGCACGGCACAGGCCATTGGAACTTTATTATTTACCTAGCTGGCATGCATTATTAACATCTATTACTGTGAAGAAACCAGATTGTATCTTAATTTCCCAGACAACCATGTTTTTGTAAACCCACAAGAATTGACTTTTTATCTGTATATTGGCTTGTGGATTTAAGTGCTTATGTCTGGAGGGTCAAGAAGACATACTTGCATACGATTTAACATACTATGTAAGTCTGTAACAGTGCCTTGTACATAGTGTGTGTTTATCTGTGTTTATTGTGAGCCGATATGCTAATTGTGTATTGTATTCTATACCAGTTTGTTGACTTCGAAGGTAGATAGGGAAAGGCTGTGAGGATGAACTGAAGCACACTGGGTAAATCTAAAAATAGCTTACATGCCTCGGGTATAAAAATACTCAAGAGGCAGAGAAAGCAGTTCAGATCTCATCTCATCACACAGAGCTACTAGTCGGACATTCTGCACAACAGTCAACGGACGAGAGACATGACTGCAGCCAATTCATTATGGCACCATCACGAGGGACACTGATCTATGATTCTATAGGAAACAACCCAGGGTTTTCGGCTCCGGTTGGAAAGATACAGATCTGATCCAGTGACCATCTCTGAACCATGGATATGTTTGGAGAAAGCCAGGCTTTGGGACCCGCTGGTGGCCTGGTTCCATGGAGATGGTCAGATAAGCCAGGTGGTGACTCTCATGTCAACTGGCTTTGGACCTTGTATGGACAGTAAGGACTGTTATCTCCCTACACTTGTTGTTATCTCTTCTCTATGTGTATATCACAGGTAGAATAGCGACCCTGGGAGCTGTGACATTGTGTCAACTGGCTTTGGACCTTGTATGGACAGTATTGACTGTCATCTCCCTATGCTTGTTGCTATCTCGTCTCTGTGTGTATATCACAAGTGGAATAGCGACCCTGGGAGCTGTGACATTGTGTCAACTGGCTTTGGACCTTGTACGGACTCTATGGACTGTTCTCGGTTATCTCCCTATGCTTGTCAATATCTCTTCTCTGTGTGTATATCACAGGTGGAATATCGACCCTGGGAGCTCTGACATATCATCTGCCATCATCTTGTCGAGACAGCGGAAGGGTGAGACCTTGTAATGTGCACCATGTTGGGGGTAATTGCTGGGATTGTTCTGTTTTTTCTGTTTTCTACTGGGCATTGTGATTCAATAAAGTATTGCCACACTGTTTTACCCTAACCCTGTGTTGTCTGTGTAGGGTTATGCCCACGTTTAACAGGAGAGCGGGTGTTAGGCGGGACAATCCCTGCTCCATGCGATTTCGACTAGCAGACTTGGGTGCCCGCCGACCCCCCCGTTTCTCCACAATTACCATTAGGGAAATATATGGATACCATTGAAGTCTCTCTGCACATGCACCTTAACATTGTGGATTATCACTCAGTCCATTTGGATTGTGGCACATATTTGGGGCTTAGCATTTAGCTTTCTTGTCCATTTATGTGACAGTGTCAATTAGTGCAAGTGATTATATGGTGAGTTTTCCTGCGCAGCCATATCATGTCAACCATGTCCTGTGATAATTTTAGCGCTGACACTGTACCATGATTGTGCATCATTTAATTTTTTATATCCATGACATGACAACTGATTGACATCGTATATTGTGCCATGTATATATATTTTGCCATGCATATATATTTTCCTGTGTACTGTATTAACACATGCTGCTTCAGCTGCCCTCCTTCTGTGTGTGGTTTGGTTTGAGGCAACCTTTTTTACCATCTTTTCTTTAATTAAAATTTATATGTATAGCAAATATCTCAAGGGCTGTCACATTGTAGAAGGATCATCTTTATTCTCATTTGCACAAGGAAAGACTAGAAGCAATGGGATGAAACTGAATGGGAGGAGACACAGATTAGATATTTGAAAAAACTTTGACAGTGAGAGTGATCAATGTGTGGAACAGGCTACCACGAGAGGTGGTGAGTTCTCCTTCAATGAAAGTCTTCAAACAGAGGCTGGACAGACATCTGTATGGGATGATTTAGTGAATCCTGCTTTGAGCAGGGGGTTGGACCAGATGACCCACGAGTAGTGTTGAGCATTCCGATACCGCAAGTATCGGGTATCGGCCGATATTCGCGTTATCGGAATTCCGATACTTAATTCCGATACTTTTTCCATATCGTATACCGGAATCGGAAGTTCCCATAATTCTTTGAGAGGCAATGTGATTTTAGTCAGCCAATGAGGAATCCTACGAAGTGTGGGCACATCCTGTAATGCTGCGGTCATCTTAACTAATGGCATGGCTGTGATTGGCTGCTGAAATGATGTCAGAATGCACTATAAAAGGCGCCGCCGCCATTTTAGCGTCACTGTGCTGTGAACTCAGTAAGGGACAGAACGCTACTCTGCTCACTCTGAGGGACAGTTAGATATTGCGATTTTGTGTACTACTGTGCTTGAGGCAGGCTAGTTTACCAACCGCTGTGTAAAGCTTCATTTTGCCAGTGTTGTTTTAACAGCTCTGTGCAAGGTGTGTGTGTGTGACAGTGCAGGTGACGCTGCAGTTTGCTCTGCATCCACCGCTGTTTGTAGGCATCTGCACGTGTCACTGACTCTTTTTTTTTTTTTTTTTTTTTTTTATTTTGTGGAATTGGTGCAGCTCCATTATATTAGAAAAAAAAATCAAATCTATTAGTGTGACGTGCTTCCATCCGTATACAATACATTGGTTGCAAACACTATAGAACTACACAAAGGAGCTTTTCACAGATTGTGGACAGTTGTGTTTCAGTGTTCACTTCAGTCTGTGTTTTTTACTTTTTTTAGTGCAGATCACGCTCCAGTTACATGTTCAAGCACTGCTGCTTGTACTCTGCTGAGCGTGTCTCAGTGGCTCATCCTTTTCATTTATCTCCAATTGGTTCTGCTACATTCCATTTAAAATAAATCTAATCTATTAGTGTGACGCGCTTCCATCCGTATACAATACATTGGTTGCAAACAATATAGAAGTACACAAACGGGCCTTTCACAGCTACTGAACATGGGTTTTTAATTTTTAACTAAAATATGTATTTTTTCAAATGACACAAATATAAGTAATGTTGAAGAGGAATAGTCCTACATCCATTGTTTGCACAATATTACAGGTGTACATCATGTCCCTTAATCAACAATGTATTATTATATTTACTTGTATGCTTTTATTTAAAAGCCAAGAACACAGAAGGATAACCTTCGCACTGCAGCTGTTGTCAAAGTTCAACCCACATTATGCACTTCCAACATTGCAGCATTTGAGGCATGATGTGAGTTGGATTGGTCAAAGTTATGGAGTGAGAAGGTTCACCATCAGTACCCTATAGCATAAGTATGCTTTTGTGTTAGCATTTGTGTTAGACATGTGGATATCTGCCATAATATGTCACAATTATTTAGTTACAGATTTGTTACCAACACTAATCATTGAATGGTTTTAAATTTGACGTTTCACTTGTTTACAGCTTAGAAATAAGGGTGTAGCCTGATATCTATGTGTAGCACTAGCCACTTTAACATGTCATGTTTTTTTAAACATGTGTAGGTAGGTAGCAGTAATTTTTGCCGGACACACAGCAGGGGAACAGCAGGCGTTACTGAACCCCACTATCACTATAGCTTGTGTATTGGTCTGTGGACACGACACTTCTGAGCAGCAACTGGCAGTGTTGTAGCCCAGGGAGTATAGCTCAGGTGGTAGAAAGATGAACATAACAGGAGACATGGAAAACGTTGTCAACCAGTTAGTTAATCTGAAACCGGACAGGCAAATTCAGGCGAGATCCATGCCTAGTTCATTTTCAGAAAAGTAAGCCGTTCTACATTATCGTAGGATAGTCGCATGCAACGGTCTGTTAGTACACCACCTGCAGCAGTAAAGACGCGCTCCGATAATACACTGCCAGCAGATCAAGCCAGCACCTCCAATGCATACTGGCTAAGCTCTGGCCATGTATCCAGCTTAGAGACACAAAACTTGAATGGGGAAGAGCCATCTGGGAGTACACTGAGAGGGCAAGACATGTAGTCTGTCACCATCTTACGGAAATGTTGCCTCCTGCTGACTGGAGCCGTCTCGGATGGTGTAGACATTGGTGGCGCTGCCACAAAACTTCGACACATTTGGAACATACTGTTCTTGCCCTGTGCAGAGGCGCTGCTTGTGCTCCCTCTTGTTGCAGAGCTGTCTCCACTGCCTCGACGCACAGAGCTGCTTTGTAAATCAGTAGCAGCAGCAGTGCTCTCGGCTGGAATGGAGAACATTATGGATTGCACCAGTGTGTCTTGGTACTTCCGCATTTTACGCTCCCGGTTCAACGGTGTGATGAGGCTTTGTAAGTTGTCCCGGTAGCGAGGGTCTAGGAGGGTGTACACCCAATAATCAGACGTGGTGTGAATGTGTTCGATGCGGCGGTCGTTTCTCAGCCACTGCAGCATGAAATCAACCATGTGCTGCAGACTCCCAACTGGCCAAGAAACGTTGTCCCCTGCAAGAGGCGTCATCTCCGCCTGCTGTGCATCACCCCACCCTTGGTCTACATACTGACTAGAGCATTGTCTACCTCCCTCTGGAGCGATGTCTTCCTCCTCCATTGACTCCTCCTCATCCTCCTCACAAAGTCCTTCAAATACATATAAATTTACAAAATTTAAAACTCAAAATTTAAAAACTTTGTATCATAATTCTGTAACATCAGTTTATGGAAACACAATAGCATTACAAAAGGATAGACAAAAAATGTACATTATGTGCTTTGTAAATACATTAAAAGTTTGTAATGGTTATGAAAATATAGACAGCGACTCTGGAGGTTCAATTGTTGATACAGCATGGTACTTTGAAAGTCCTCCAGCCCTTTGTGAGGAACCACGTTGCGCTGACTGTCCAGAAGGTGATGGAATTTGTGACTCCTCATCCTCCTCACAAAGTCCTTCAAATACATATAAATTTACAAAATTTAAAACTCAAAATTTAAAAACTTTGTATCATAATTCTGTAACATCAGTTTATGGAAACACAATAGCATTACAAAAGGATAGACAAAAAATGTACATTATGTGCTTTGTAAATACATTAAAAGTTTGTAATGGTTATGAAAATATAGACAGCGACTCTGGAGGTTCAATTGTTGATACAGCATGGTACTTTGAAAGTCCTCCAGCCCTTTGTGAGGAACCACGTTGCGCTGACTGTCCAGAAGGTGATGGAATTTGTGACTCCTCATCCTCCACCTCTTCCAAAACCTCATGCCTTAGTGCTTGCAGTGTTTTTTGAAGCAGGCAGATAAGGGGGACAGTCAGGCTGACTAGTGCATCATCTGCACTCGCCATCCGCGTTGACTCATCAAACACACGCAAAACGTGGCAGATATCCTTCATAGAGTTATTCGCCACTCATTACACTGGCAGTGGCTGCCCATTCATTATAGGATCCAATTCTAATTACTGGTTCTCACCAACATAGCTCTCCACAGCGCAGCACCCCCCTACATCTCCTCCCTTATTTATATTTATCGGCCTAACCGACTGCTGCACTCTGCAAACGACCTTCGACTAACCTCTGCACTAATCCGTACTCCCACTCCCAACTCCAAGACTTCACCCGCGCTGCGCCAATCCTCTGGAATGCTCTACCCCAAGAAATTAGGACTATCCGCAATTTGGATGGTTTCAGGCGCTCCCTCAAAACACATTTGTTCACAGTGGCCTATCACATTCACTAATCAAAGTCATTCTATGTGTAATTCTGTGTGTGTAACCCATTCACTATCTCCATGCATCCCTCACTTCCTTAAAATGGCTGGACCATCATTGTAAAAAACACCATTGTATATAAACACCTGTACTTTGTATCTCCCACACCTCATTGTAGATTGTAAGCTTTCACCAGCAGGGGCGGCTGATTTTGCTTTAATTATTGTATTGTTAACGTTGTTACTTATGACTCGTGTTTTGAAACTGTTAAACTGTAAAGCACTGCGGAATATTATGGCGCTATTAATAAATAATATTATTATTCTTATTATAGAGGCCCCCTCAGTAGTGGTGAAGTGTGAACGCCGCAAATTGCGAGTTGACTGCGCCTGATGCAGCTGATACTCCATTACTGTTGGCTGTGCTCACACAACGCTCCAACATATGTAACGAGGAATTCCCCCTGGTGGGTACGTCACATATAATGCGATGTTCATGAAGGTGAAATCTGCGTTGCAGAGCTGCAATCAGCGATCTGGCCATGCTGGAAGTCGCAAGTGAGCGCACTCTAGGCGGACCTTGTGCAGCAGTGCATCAAGACCCGGTTAGCCCCTCAAAAAACTCTGCACGACCAAGTTGAGCACATATGACAGAATGGTATGTGAGTGAGGTGCCAAGGCCCAGAGCTGACACCAGATTTCGGCATTGTCAACACTACCAAGCCTGCTGTAGATTCTCTTCCAAAAACCACACGTCGCTCTCCTGCTTTATGGCATTACAGAGCTCTCGCGCTGTGTGGCTAGATTCCCCATGGAAATTAATGTCAGGATGGCCTGTTGACATTTGGACACGGCTTGTGCTCATATCGGTCGCAAACAGGTAAACGTTCACGGGTCCATGTGGAGGTAGACCGTGACGGTCCTGCAGCGATGATTCTGAGGAACTGGAATTGGAGGAATCAATGTGTACAGACTTGTTCCTGCAATCCTTGGAGTTGGCAGAACACGTACAGCGCCACTGCAAGATCAGTACCCGGCCTGCACAACATTGACCCAATGGCCAGTGAGGGAAAGGTATTGTCCCTGCCATGGGTTTTTAGAACCCTCTTGTTAGGTTTTGTTTCAGTTTGCTGGTACATGACCTTTTTTCCTATTTAGTCTGGCTCCGCCCTTTGGCTTTGCTTGACTTCATTGTATTATTACTGTTAAGTAGCCGGGTGCTTAGGTGCCTTAATCTGTGAGTTTTGCTTGATGTTAGGATAAACAAAGTATTTATTTTTCTGTTTAATTATCCATGCTACAATTTATGTTAGGAGGTGTCCACCTTTTCTCCCAGTCCCTAGATCTTGTAGGGATTACTCCCTCGCAAATATAGGTCTTTCGTTCACACTAGATGAGGACTTTAGGGGGTCTGGTCGCAGGATAAAGGTTCCCGTTACATCGTAGGGATTCAGCTTAGTTGTATTGTAGGGACAGAATTCCCTTCTTTCCTTACTGGTTGTAGCAGATCATAACAATGGGTACTGGTCCCGCTCGGTGGTCAGGTGGACCTTGCTACTGAGGGCTTTTTTAGTAGCGCATGTTTAATTTTTCCCTCAACTTTGCTTTTGCAGACCAGGGCGGCTTGCCTGCTGAAATGAAATCGGCTTGGCACATTGTTTGTGGGATTGACAAATGATATTCAGTTACGGAAACTGTCTGTCTCCACCAGCCTGAATCACAGCATTCAAGGGACAGGAGTTTTGCAATGCCAGCATTCAGAGCCTGTGCTCGTGCATGGTTTGCGAGTATGGCCGTGTTTTATCCCATGCCTGTGTCCGCTGGCTGTTTTGTGGCCTGGGGGTGTGAGGATGACAGGGAACTTGCTGCTGTGTGTGGAATAACAGTTTGTCTTGGACAACAGTGGCCGAGGTTCTTCCCTGGCGATCTGTGAGGAAGCATAACCAGCTGTGTGTGAGCTCGATGAAGAGGCTTTTTAACAAACCTGAAGATGTAGGTGCTGCTGTAGGTTGGCCTAACATTCTCCAGTGTGTCTTTGTAACTCAACTAGTGCTTTGTCCGCACATGTTTCCAATATTTGTGGTATTGAGGTGACTGACACTTTTAGCTATTTTTAATTTTTGATTACACAGCTTGCATTTCACATAGCAAATATCATGTGCAAGTGTGTGAAAAAAGGACCACGCAGTGCAAGTCCTGGGAGCGCACGTTTGACTTTTGGAAGACAACTGCTCCGAACAGGTGCCAAAACTGGAGGCTACAGGCAACCGAGTCTGCAGCCTAACTCTCCTCCTGTTTGTACCGTTGGGGCAATGTCTTCCTCTATTTCTTCTATCACTAACCATTTCTCTAGGCCTCTCCCAGCTTTCAACCAAAGTACTGGTTCTCACCCACAAAGCTCTCCACAGGTGCAGCACCCCTCCTACATCTCCTCTCATTTCTATCTATCGGCCTAACCGACTGCTGCGCTCTGCAAACGACTTTCGACTAACTCTGCACTAATACGTACCTCCCACTCCCGACTCCAAGACTTCTCTGCTCTACGCCAATCTCTGGAATGCTGTACCCCAAGAAATTAGACTATCCACAATTTGCATGGTTTCAGGCGCCCTCAAAACACATTTGTTCAGAGCGGCCTATCACATTCACTAATCAAAGTCATTCTATGTATTCTGTGTAAGTGTGTGTGTGTCTCTAGCCCATTCACTATCTCCATCCCTCAGTCCTTAAGATGGCTGGAACATCATTGTAAATGACCATTGTATATAAACACCTTACTTTGTATCTCCCCATTCATTGTACATTGTAAGCTGTCACGAGCAGGGGCGACTTATTTAGCTTAAATTATTGTATTGTTAACGTTGTTATTATGACTTGTGTTCTGAAACTGCTAAACTGTAAAGCGCTGCGGAATATGATGGCGCTTTATAAATAAATATTATTATTATTCCTCTGAGCTGCTCCCCACCACCTTCCTGTTCTTCATGCCATGTTGGGTATTGGACCTCATCATCTCCACTACCCTTTCCAACACCTGCTGTTGGTGGTCTGGGCCCGCACCATGCTCCAACAGAAACTGGCACCGGGTCTCATCATATCATCAGATGCGTTCTGCGGTGTGCTGACATCGGCACTGTCTCACCCGCCTCTTCAGATTCAGAGAGACACAGCTGTTGCGCATCACTGCATACTCCCTCTTCTTCACATTACAGAATGCTGCTTGGCGGGCCCTGTTTGCAAGCCAATAGATTCTGAGAACAGAAGCAGACACTCAGCTGGTCCTGTACAGAACTCTCTGACTGCCTGGGCAATTTGCCAGGCGGTGAAGAGACAGATGGTTGCCAACAGTGCTGTGGTCCTGAGAGGAGGTGGAGCAATTGAAGTCGATGCATTGGCTGAGATCCAAACAACACGGCTTCAATTTGTTCTTCCCGCAGCAGGGGGGTACTCCGAGTCCTACAAAAGTGCGCATAAAGGAACGCTCACGGCCCGGGGAAAACTGGTGGATGCGTGTCACTGGGGCCGCAGCAGCCACAGAATCCACGTCTCTCCCCGAAGAAAATCCACGACCCGTGCCTTACTCCCTGCCTTCTTATCTTGGTAGATTGATAAAGAAAGTCTGAAAAGTTATAAGGCCTAAGTGTGGTTATTCCGCAGAGACTGCAGTGAACACTGCACACAATGTTCAGTAGGTGTGAAGGCCCCTTTGTGTACTTCTATAGTGTTTGCAACCAATGTATTGTATACGGATGGAAGCGCGTCACACTAATAGATTTTATTTATTTGTAATAGAGTGGAGCCAGCAACAATTAGAGAAAAAATTTCAAGGATGTGCCAGTGACACACGCTCAGCAGACTACATCCAGCAGTGGTTGAAGAACTAACTGGAGCGTGATCTGCACTCCAAAAGGGAAAACCTCAGACTACAGTGAACACTGCACACAACTGTTCACTACCAACGGTCTCAGCAGGAAGGCAGTCTGTGCGTCAAAACCAAAGGCGCAAGATCATCCACGTACCCTGTTTATAAAGCTATATAAAAAAAATTTATGTAGTAGTGACGCACACTTTATTGAGGTACAGTATTACATCGCCATTCACCATCTGTGGCTATGCAGTCTCATCTATATATACCTTATCTATCCGTTGTCATGCTTGCAAGTCGACAGTCAGCATAAATAGCATTTCACTATGCACTATGCACTTTTTAAGGTTATGTTTGTTAATAAACATGATTATTGCCACATATTATGAGTATTACATGATGGAAATTGTATAATTTTGTATAAACTGTTTAGTGACATTATTCAGCAAATGTAACATTTTAGTAATGTCACAGATAACTTGTAATGCTGATGATGTTTTGAAGTCAGACATTCATTGTCTATACAATAAAAATGGTGTACATACTGTTACTTATCCATCATTAATGGATTCAGATATGTACTTGTATGCTTTTATGTACAACGTTATTAGCAGATTCCTTAACTAATTTATTTTGTGGTTTGCATTGCTGTTCAAACATGTTAATGTATGTGTTTATGTTTGTCAATTCTTTATTTATTAGATATTAGTTTAAATGAAATCATCATCTTATGGTAGTAAAGGTTATCTTTCTCTTGTTTGAAGTATAGACATTTAAAATTGACAGGTAACAAGGAAATTACTTGATCTAGTATTTAAACATCCTCCTTGACCCTGGGCTCCACAACCGCCAGTTGTTGCTCGGAAGTGCTGTTAGCACAGTCAACACTTGCTCCTGTGTTACTGGGGTTCGTAAAGTCAGTGGTCCTCGGTTGTGCCATTGGCTCTTTTCCTTCTGCTGCCCCTCCGGGTTCAGTACCGTCAGCTGGTTCTCCGCAGTGCCTTTGGCCTAGGTGCCTCCATCTTGGTATCCGAGTTCCAGCAACGTCTGCTGGTCTTGGTAGTGCTTTGGAGCACAGGTACTCCTGCTTAGTAACCGTGTCCCAGTAACGTCAGCTGGTCCTCGGTTGTGCCATTGGCTCTTTTCCTTCTGCTGCCCCTCCGGGTTCCTAGTACCGTCAGCTGGTTCTCCGCGTGCCTTTGGCCTAGGTGCCTCCATCTTGGTATCCGAGTTCCAGCAACGTCTGTGGTCCTTGGTAGTGCTTTGGGGCACAGGTACCTCCTGCTTAGTAACCGTTGTCCAGTAACGTCAGCTGGTCCTCGGTTGTGCCATTAGCTCTTTTCCTTCTGCTGCCCCTCCGGGTTCCAGTACCGTCAGCTGGTTCTCCGCAGTGCCTTTGGCCTAGGTGCCTCCATCTTGGTTACGAGTTCCAGCAACGTCTGTGGTCCTTGGTAGTGCTTTGGAGCACAGGTACCTCCTGCTTAGTAACCGTGTCCCAGTAACGTCAGCTGGTCCTCGGTTGTGCCATTGGCTCTTTTCCTTCTGCTGCCCCTCGGGTTCCAGTACCGTCAGCTGGTTCTCCGCAGTGCCTTTGGCCTAGGTGCCTCCATCTTGGTATCGAGTTCCAGCAACGTCTGCTGGTCCTTGGTAGTGCTTTGGAGCACAGGTACCTCCTGACTTAGTAACCGTTTTGTCCCAGTAACGTCAGCTGGTCCTCGGTTGTGCCATTAGCTCTTTTCCTTCTGCTGCCCCTCCGGGTTCCAGTACCGTCAGTGGTTCTCCGCAGTGCCTTTGGCCTAGGTGCCTCCATCTCGGTATCCGAGTTCCAGCAACGTCTGCTGGTCCTTGGTAGTGCTTTGGAGCACAGGTACCTCCTGCTTAGTAACGTGTCCAGTAACATCAGCTGGTACAAGATTGTGCTACAAATACAAGATACGGAACAAGAGACACAAAACAATAAGCAGAAGATCTAAAAGCAGAAGAACATGAAGTATAAGACCAAAATGAAGAGCAAAATATATGCTCTAAATTCTAAGCAGAAGAAGACTAAGCAGTGTATGGGGGTGAGTCGTTCCTCCTCGTGGTGCCCCTGGAAAATGCCTGCTGCTGCAGGCTAAACTGAACACGGACAAATACTGTTGTAATTTAAATCTTTTGTGACAGCAAGAAGGAAGGATGAAAAATTCATACTTTGACAGATTACAAGTACAGGATTCTCTGTCACAAATAAGAATATGATGAAGAAGATGAAGCAGAATATGAATAAGAATAATTGTTTAATAAGAAGAATATGAGTAATGTTAACAAAGATGAATAGCAAGAAGTTTAAGAAGAAGATAACGAAGGTGAAGATGAAGAATAATTTGATGAAAAAGATGATGCTGCAGAAGATTATGAAGGAGAAAGTGTGTGAAAAGTTAAAAAGGTGAAGATGAAGAGCATGGAAGTTGTGTAATATACATATTTGCCAAATATAAAAAACGTTAACATTGTCATTTCTTCGTCAATCCGAACATCTTTAAAAAAAAAAATATTTATGCTATTCCATTTGATTGGGTTTAAACATCTATGCCTTTAATGTTCCTCAACCTTCCACAATACATTCTACATTACTCTTTCTTGTTTTCCTTCATGTACAATTAACCAACAAGGCAAGAATGGGTTTTTTTTAATTTCGATATTTGTTCCCATAGACTTACATGGGACTTCCGGTATCGATATCGGGTATCGCCGATATTTTAGTGATATCGGCGATACCATTCCGATTCCGATACTTTAGGATATCGGAAAGTATCGCTCAACCTACCCACGAGGTCCCTTCAAACTCTACCATTCTATGATTCTATGTATTTTAGATATATTTGAATAAAGTAATTTGTTTTTTACGCTTGAGTTTGAAACACTTTTTGATCTGTATGTAGTTTAATCACTACAAGATCAGTATGTTTATTCATCTTGCAATCTTGCAGAGTGTTACCCATTCCTTGTATAAGGAAAATGGGTTTGGGTATTATGTTTATCAATAATGCAGTGGCAGCAGTTTTGGGGCCTAAATACTCCTGAATGATTCCCTTTGAATAGCATCTCAATGTCAGGAGACAAGACAGACTGCCAGCTCAGATTACATGTGCTTGTAGATTATGGATAGGCAAACAAAGGGGTGCACAGTGAGAGAGACAGAAAGGCTATGCTGCTGCTTTCTAGGAAGTGTTTAACGCACCACAGTGCTGTATTCACTCTACACTGCTCAATACTGCTGTACTTCACCTTCTATCAGCTCTCATGATTACTGATTATGCCTGTAATCACACTTATGTCTGCTGTGCTCAAGCAACTTGTGCATGTTCTGCTGTAAGATCACGCTGTCATTACATCTCATGCTGGAGTAACCTGTCCTGTGCTATTCCTGTGGGAGATGTAATGATAGCCTGCTCTACTCTCACTGCACACAATTACAAATTGATCACAGCAGATCTAAGTGGCACAAGTCGTGGTAGGCAGTGTTGGGGAGCAACAGTACAGCAGAGGTGACAGTGCTATGCGAGGAGGAGAGCTGATTGAAGGCATTGCAGTGTAGCACAGTTATATTCAGCTGCACATTCCTTTGAGTATTTATGCCTACTTATCATTTGTCAGCATTATAGAGTGAAAAAAAGTACAAGCTACAGTGAAAACCTGAAACAAAAGATATATTTTAAAATGGATCAGTCACAATATTTCACAATGCTGACTCTATTATTAAATAGATCGCCTAGACCTGATGCACCTGGTGTACTTACTTTAAAAATCTATAATCTCAGAATGGCTGTTTAATCACCTATTGAAGTTTTCCTTCTAATATTTACAATTATCATTGTTAGTTTCCGAACGTGAAATTTGTTGACAGATCTCCTCTCTAACGGCCATGAGCACTTCTGGGGACAAATTTATGTAATTTTGTAGTATCATAGAAAATGAAAAAATTAGAAAACTGTGCAAAAGGACGTTAAGAAAACATTTCTACCATTTTGTGTCTGCAGGAGAGCTATGCAGAGTTATATTTCACTGTAATAAATACCTTTCATAGTTTGATGCTGTTATTTTCTTTTGCATCTTCGATATACCAAATGAGTGCTGGAATGATGTACAGTCATGGCCAAAAGTTTTGAGAATGACACAAATATTAATTTTTACAAAGTCTACTGCTTCACTTTTTCTAATGGCAATTTGCATATACTCCAGAATGTTATAAAGAGTGATCAGCTTAACAGCAATTACTTGCAAAGTCAATATTTGGCTAAAAAATGAACTTTATCCCCCAAAACACATTTCAACATCATTGCAGCCCTGCCTTAAAAGGACCAGCTAACCTCTTTTCAGTGATTGCTCCATTAACACAGGTGTGGATGTTGATGAGGACATGGCTGGAGATCAATCTGTCATGATTAAGTAAGAATGACATCACTGGACACTTTAAAAGGAGGCTGGTGCTTGGCATCATTGTTTCTCTTCTGTTAACCATGGTTATCTCTAAAGAAAACATGCAGTCATCATTGCAATGCACAAAAATGGCCTAACAGGGAAGAGTATCGCAGCTAGAAAGATTGCACCTCAGTCAACAATCTATGGCATCATCAAGAACTTCAAGGAGAGAGGTTCCATTGTTGCCAAAAAGGCTTCAGGGCGTCCAAGAAAGACCAGCAAGCGCCAGGACCGTCTCTTAAAAGTGTTTCAGCTGCGGGATCGGGCTACCAGCAGTGCAGAGCTTGCTCAGGAATGGCAGCAGGCAGGTGTGAGTGCATCTGCACGCACTGTGAGGCGGAGACTCTTGGAGCAAGGCCTTGTCTCAAGGAGGGCAGCAAAGAAGCCACTTCTCTCCAGAAAAAACATCATGGACAGACTGATATTCTGCAAAAGGTACAGGCAGTGGACTGCTGAGGACTGGGATAAAGTTATTTTCTCTGATGAATCCCCTTTTCGATTGTTTGGGACATCAGGAAAACGCCTCATTCGGAGAAGACAATGTGAGCGCTACCACCAGTCTTGTCTCATGCCAACTGTTAAGCATCCTGAAACCATTCAAGTGTGGGGTTGCTTCTCAGCCAAGGGAATCAGCTCTCTCACAGTCTTGCCTAAAAACACAGCCATGAATAAAGAATGGTACCAGAATGTCCTCCAAGAGCAACTTCTCCCAACCCTCCAAGAGCAGTTTGGCGATCAACAATGACTTTTCCAGCATGCCATAATGCAAAGGTGATAACTAAATGGCTCAGGGAACAAAACAGAGATTTTGGGTCCATGGCCTGGATACTCCCCAGATCTTAATCCCATTGAGAACTTGTGGTCAATCATCAAGAGATGGGTGGACAAACAAAAACCTAAAAATTCTGACAAAATGAAAGCATTGATTGTGCAAGAATGGACTGCTATCAGTCAGGATTTGGTCCAGAAGTTGATTGAAAGCATGCCAGGGAGAATTGCAGAGGTCCTGAAGAAGAAGGGTCAACACTGCAAATATTGACTTGCTGCATTAACTCATTCTAACTGTCAATATAAGCTTTTGTTACTCATATGTTTGCAATTATATTTTTGTCTGTGATAAAAACATCTGTCAAAACACACATAAAAACCGGAGGGCAGCAGATCATGTGAAAATATAATATTTGTGTCATTCTCAAAACTTTTGGCCATGACTGTAGATTATCTGCAGGAACAGATCATGCATGGCTTATTTGCTGTTAATATGGAAACACATTAGTCCGCATAGCAGCTGCAGACAAACAAAAGAAAAGAATATTAGCAAAGCTTTTTTTTCTTTTGAAAATAAAAAAATTGGTTGCACAAGTGGAGATAAGTTTTAAGCAAATGATTCTCGGATAGTTTGAGGAAATTGGCAAATCTTTTATCATAGGGATTTTCAGGTATGCCCAGTGGAAGTTACGATTCTACAATTGTAATCTGTAGTATTCTTGTGATAGACATGGTAAGATCAAAGCAAAATGTAATAAATGTAACATCCCAATCCTTGATTCTTACATGATTGGTGGTCCACAGGCTATCTGGAGCCATGATAAAATGTGGTACTACAGTTTTGCACAAAATTTTGTGACATATTCATTAAGACTCACATAATGAAATATTGGCTTTTCCAGGTCTTTAATGGACAGCTCCTTCACCCTGTTAAACCAGAAGCGAGAATTTTGTCTGACTTCTGACATGATTGCCATCTGTTAGCTTGCTAACATACAGATTTTATAATTACATGAACAGGCAGATGAGCTACAAGTCCGAGTCAGCAGTTCCACACTGACCCACTCATATCCACCCGGAGCAGATGGTGGAGTCAACTGACTTTGAGTTCCGGACAACAGCCAAATCGAGCTCCTTAATTATCACCATGTCCCATTTCTTAAAGAAAGCAGCCTAAAGCCTAATATGATTGTCCTAAAGTACAGCAAACTGTAGTTGTGCTTGATTAATATTAAATGAGTGGAATATACAGTATATATATATACAGGGTGGTCCAAAAGTAGGTGGACAGTATGTGTAATAAGGTTATGAAGGGGGAGATTTATCAAACATGGTGTAAAGTGAAACTGACTCAGATTCCACTTTTCATTCTTCACAGACTCTTTGGAAAATGAAAGGTGGAATCTGATTGGTTGCTAAGGGCAACTGAGTCAGTTTCACTTTACACCATGTTTGATAAATCTCCCCTTCATAACCCTATTACACATACTGTCCACCTACTTTTGGACCACCCTGTATATACTAGATGGAGGCCCGATGCTATTGCATCGGGAGGGTGGTAATGTCATGATGGGGGCAGGCTTTGCAGCGTTGTGAATCTCTCCCACCGATGTGCTCACCCACCTATCCACTCTCTCTTTCCCCATGTGCTAACTTCTCCCGTCTGTGCTCTCTTCTTTGACCTGTCTACCCCATGTGCTATCCCCTTGTCTGCTGTCTCTCGCCTTCCTGTGCTGTGTTCTCCCCTCATGTGCTGTCCTGTTTGAGCTGTCTCCCCCCTGTGCACAGCAGGAGATCGCAGAGGATACTTTTTGTGAGGTAAAATATTGTTTAAAAACAGTCAGTGAAATATTTACCTCACAAAATGAATCCTCTGTGACACCCTGCTGTAATGTTAGTGTTGTCTTTTCCTTCCTCCCCTGCCCAGGAGATGTAGTATGCTCCATACACGGTCAGACACAGACAATTTTTAAAATGAACTTTCGTTCGTGGGAAAACCCCTTTAATGTGACCGACTTCCTCTGCCTGCAGACACGTCGCGCATCTGTATACAGTGTGTGTGTGTGTGGTGTGTATGGCGTATACAGTGTGTGTGTGTGGTGCATACAGCGTATACAGTGTGTGTGGTGCATATGGCGTATACAGTGTGTGTGTGTGGTGCATACAGCGTATACAGTGTGTGTTGTGCATATGGCTTATACAGTGTGTGTGTGTTGTGCGTATGGCGTATACAGTGTGTGTGTGGTGTGCGTATGGTGTATACAATGTGTGTGTGTTGTGCGTATGGCATATACAGTGTGTGTGTTGTCAGTATGGCGTATACAGTGTGCGTTTGTGTGTGTGTGTGGTGCGACGGTGTTCCGCTGGTGGTACCGCGCAAGAGGCTGGTACCACCAGCAGTTTCCATATTGAGACACCCATCACTTGGGTGTCCCAATATGGCGGTCGGTGAACTTCCTCCGCTTGGAATTCTGGGATCTGGACACATCTGGACAGAACAGGATGTGAAGACATTACAAGGTAATTATATACTATATCTATCTATCTATATATATAGTAACATAGCGCTTACTGTGTGTGTTAAGGGACATTCGCTTGCCAACGGGATAAAGACACACAAGAACGGTTTTCCCACATAAACAGTCTATGTGGTTTATTTACAGAGCATAAAACCGCTGTGGGTTATGTTACACATCACAGACCTCACATAATCCATAGTACTTCATAGAACATGGCTTTAACTTGCAGTCCATAAACACGCCGGACCTCTTTTGTCAAGATACCATGGGCGACCGCACGCTGAAGAGTTCATTAATGTCCATGGAACACAACAGGCATCAACAGTCTGTTCCAATAGCAGCTCCTGCTCCACACGCTGACTCCTTGTCAGTCCTCTCTCAAAGGGAAGCTGCCTTACTGGGATCACCGTCCTTTCGACCAGGGCACTCCCGACAGTCCAGGTTGGTAGATTCACCAATGCAGTGCCGTCACAGACTCTGCACACACATGGTCTCACCCTGTGCTCTTCAGGAATCCAGTCCCCTCATGGGACCTTCCAACACAGAGACCATCCAGGTACATGGCCTCTCCGTGTTCTATTCAGGAAGCCTGTCCACTGATAGGACCTTCCAACACACAGGCCTTCCAGGTACACGACCTCTCCATGTGCTATTCAGGAAGTCCATCCACTCATAGGACCTTCCAACACACAGTGTTATGTTTCGGTAGCTGAGGAGAAAAAGCAAAAAACGGTAATACACTAGAGAGGCTGGAACCTATTGGATTGCAGTAACCTGAACTAACCACACAACTAGAGGTAGCCGTGGAGCATTCCTACGTTGATCCTAGACGCCTCGTCACAGCCTGAGAGATAACTACACCTAAAGGCAGAAAGATGAAAGCTATCTGCCCCGGAGCAGATCCCCAAAGAAAATAGGAAGCCCCCAAACATGTAATGGCGGTTAGACAAGAAGATAGCACGGACACAGAAAATAGAATGAGCAAACGTTGGGGCCCAATCTGTCTAGACAGAAAAGTACAGGAAAGAATTCTGACTGCAATCCAACAAAAACCCTAAAAAATACCAGCACTTCTGATTGCCAAAAAACCTGAGATCACACGATCTCTACCACCTATATCAGATCTCTGGTGTAACAAAACAAAGCCGCAGCCACTGAAAAAACAGGAAAAAGCAAATGAACAAATAACAGTGGCTACAGATAAATTGAGAGGAGCACAGGCCCCAGAAGGGGACCCGGCTGACCTCCACAAAAGTGCAGAAAACTATGCAAAAAACAAGCACAAAAGAAAAGCAGAAAATATCTTATCTGAAAGCAGCAGGTGCAGGCAAGACTCAAGCAAACTTCCAAATGAACCAGGAACCACAATTGAGACAAAAACAATTGATCACCGGTGACCATCATGGGAGGGAACCTCCCTTATATCAGTCCAGTCAGTGAACCCAGATTGCCATTCCTCGCTGAAAGGTTCAGTACTGTCTGTAACCACCAGAGGGAGCCTCTGCTCAGAAACCATCTCTAGCACATTCACAACAACACAGGCCTGTCCTTTGTAGGACCTTAGCTTCCTACCCCCATGTGACCAGACCACAGTCACATTATGTTGCTGTAACCACCCCCATAGGTGGAAGGTGTGTGTGCTTAACCAGTCCCGCCCTGCTCTCCGGCTGACCTTGTAAGCCTCCCTTATAAAAATAAAACAAAGCTCGTAGAACTACAGGTCCCAGAGCAACATTTCTGGCTTACAGCACAGAGGACCTCCTCCCCTGCAACACATGCCGGCCATTTACAATAATGCCGTTCACTGTCTCACAATATATATATATATATATATATATATATACAGTGGCATGTAAAAGTTCTGTACCCCTGATCAAAATTAAAGTTATTGTGAACAGTTAAGCAAGTTGAAAATAAAATCATCTCTAAAAGAGCTAAAGTTAAAGATGACACATTTGCTTTGTATTTTAGGCAAAAAAAAATCATCTTTTATATTTTCAAAAGCCAGCCAAGAGTCTTTCAATTCTTGTTTGAGGGATTTTCATCCATTTTTCCTTGGAAAATTCTTCCAGTTCTGTGAGATTCCTGGGTCATCTTTCATGCACTGCTGTTTTGAGGTCTAGCCACAGATTTGCACTGATGTTCAGATCAGGGGACTGTGAGGGCTGTTGTAAAACTTAAAGCTTGCACCTTTTGAGGTAGTCTATTGTGGATTTTGATGTGTGTTTAGGATCATTATCCATCTGTAGAAGACATCCTCTTTTCAATTTTAGCTTTTTTACAGATGATATTATGTTTGCATCAAGAATTTGTTGAAATTTCATTGAATCCATTCTTACCTCTACTCGTGAAATGTTCCCCGTGCCATTTTCTGCAACACAACCCCAAAGCATGATTGATTCACCCCCATGCTTAATGGTTGGCAGAAGTACTTTTACTGATATTCTGTGCCTTTTTTTTCTCCACACATACCTTTGATCATTGTGGCCAAAGAGTTGTATTTTAACCTCATCAGCCCTGATGAGCATGAGCTTGTTTAGATGTTCTTTTGCATACTTCTGATGCTGAATTTTATGGTGAGGAGACGTGAGAGGTTTTCTTCTGATGACTTTATTATGGAGGCAATTTTTGTGCATGTGTCTCTTAACATTAGAACAATGTGCCACAACTGAAGAGTCTGCTAAATCTTTCTGAAGGTCTTTTGCAGTCAAGCGGGGGTTCAGATTTGCTTCTCTAGAAATCCTTCAGCTTTCATCGAAACTTAGCTTGATCTACCAGACCTTATCTTGACCTCCACTGTTCCTTTTAGCTGCCATTTCTTAATTACATTTGGAACTGAGGAAAGGGCAACTTGAAAGCACTTTGGTATCTTCTTATAGCCTTCTCCTGCTTTGTTTTTGTGACATTTTGTAATTCATAAAAGTTTTAAAATTAGATTGATGTAACTTGTGTTAATTTGATGCAAAAAATTTTGCAATTTTCAAACTTTTAATTTTTATGCCCTTAAACCAAAAAACTATGTCACTCAATATTTCCCATAAGTGTACTTTCTTTTAAAACATAATTTGTTTTGCTAGGAAGTTAGAAGGGATGAAAGTTGACCAGCGATTTATCATTTTTCTAACACAATTTACAAAACCATTTATTTAGGGACCACATCACATTTGAAGTGACTTTGAGGAGCCTTTATGACAGAAAATGCTCAAAAATTACACCAATCTAAAAACTGCTCCCCTCAAGGTGCTCAAAACCATATTCAAGAAGTTTATTAACCCTTCAGGGTGCTTCACAGCAATTAATGGAATGTGGAAGACAAAAATTAACATTTAACTTTTTTCACAAAAATTTTAATTTAGACCCAATTTATTTTATTTTCACAAGGGTAGCAGGAGAAAATGAACTCCAAAATTTTTATTGCGATTTCTCCTGAGTACACCAATACCCAACACATAGAGGAAAACTGATGTTTGTGCGCATGGCAGTGCTCGGAATGGAAGGAGCTTGACTTTTTGAATGTAGAAAAATAGAAAAAATAAATCATTATACTCACCCTCCTTCCACTCATCCACCGAACTGTGTCCTCTTCTGAAGCTGGCGTGCAAGTGATGGGAGCGCATGATGTCACTGCCATGCACCCCCCAGTCACGTGCACACTGACGTCAGCTGCTGGCTTCTGATTAACCAGTAGCGTATATTGCCGCACATAGACCCAATGGATCGGTGTGCCACAATGCACTTCAACTGGATGTGCATCCAAAGACACACATCCAGTTGAAGTTTCTGCTTTTATCAGCGGATAGCTCACCTGCGCGGACCAGGTCACGACCTCTGCGACTACGGTCGTAATGGATGAAATTAATGAATTGTTTTGCAGATTTGTCATAAATTTCTGTCAAAATTATGGCCTGAATTTGCAGTTGGTAGAGGTAATCCTAACAAATAACAATAAAACATATAATCCCAAGTGTATACATTTAGAGAAACTCAGATGGGTTATATGGTAATACCACATCTGGCTAAATTGTACTAGCTCAAAAAGACTGAAAACTAAGAGAAAAAAGAGCTAAACGGCATTTTTATAAATCGTAAAATTAGAATTTTTTATTAATAACAACCATTCACATAAGTAATAACACAGTACATCAGGTGACAATAACAAGAAAGAACCACCTCACATAATACTCAATTGCCTCCAAAACATTGGCACATCAAGAATAAATATGTGGAGTCAATAACCTCAACTATATAGAGAAATTAGCAGCTCAAAATAGACAATGGTTGCCACAATATGACAGGTCTCAGTAAGATTAATATGGCCATGTAAGTAACGATTGGCAATGTAAATGCTACATGTCACACACTGGCAGGCACCATCCATATAAATAGGTCCAAAAACATTAGTACATAGGTAATAGAGATATGATATGGGTAGACACTCACATATAAATATATGACAACACGATACTAGTGAAAATTGACAAGCATGACCGATCAAAAAAAGGATCAATATACCAATTCACACCTGTGTGATAAATATCAATGTAGTATAGATCATAGGTAGAAAGTATGAATGGTCATAATAGAATCTATATTACCCATCACACATTTGGAAAAAGGCGTCCATAAAGGTAAAGTGCATTGTCAAGTGCAAAAATAAGTCTTACCAAAAGAAAGGAGGCTATGGAGATTATGCAGGGGGATGGTAAGCGCCCCGACTTGCGTTTTGCAACAGCAGCGTGTTGCTTCCTCAAGGGGATGGATCTAATGTTGCACAAGGACCTTTAAAAACCCCACAGATTAAGTCACATGTATGGTACGAACCAATTACATTGCGCGGTATCCGCGCATGCGCCGAAGGAACCAACAGGTCCTCCAGTCAGTGGGGAATGTCCCACATATCAAAAACGCTGTGAGGCGATGAGGGGATTGGCGCATGCGCCCCGGGTCCGCACAGCCCTGGGCGACGGGAAAGACGTCAGCGATGACGTCCCCACGTCGGCCAGCCGCTAGGGGGCGCAGGGCGATGCGCACAGTCATCGCCTAACTACGTTTAAGAGATGTACCAAAAAATGAGTGTACACAAAGAGAGAATATGATAGAAGTAGCTACGACAGGTATGGTCATAACAAGAATATTCCCAGTCCTGGATCTCATAAATACAATCTATATCGCGCTACATCAAATATACATGAATGTATTTAAATGATAAAACGTACATAAGTATAGTCATGATGAAACGCAATATAATTAATAAACAGCAATTCTTCATCTGTGTCTCCATTATTGGTATTATATGATGAATTCAGGTTCCATATCACATCCAGGGGTCCAAATAGGGGCCAAATGCAATCAACATGGTCACTTAAATGTAAAGAAATTTGAAAAAAAACACAAAGGTTAAAATTAACCCCTTAGTGACAGAGCCATTTTGCAGCTTAATGACAGGGCCAATTTTTACAATTCTGACCACTGTCACTTTATGAGGTTATAACTCTGGAACGCTTTAACGAATCCGCTGATTCTGAGACTGTTTTTTCGTGACATATTGTACTTCACGTTAGTGGTAAATTTTCTTTGATATGACTTGTGTTTATTTATGAAAAAAACGGAAATATGGCAAAAATTTTGAAAATTTAACAATTTTCAAACTTTAAATTTTTATGCCCTTAAATCAGAGAGATATGTCACACAAATTTCTTAATAAATAACATTTCCCACATGTCTACTTTACATCAGCACAATTTTGGGACCAACATTTTTTTTTGTTACGAAGTTATAAGGGTTAAAAGTTGACCAGCGATTTCTCATTTTTACAACACCATTTTTATTTTAGGGACCACATCACATTGGAAGTCACTTTGAGGGGTCTATACGATAGAAAATACCCAAAATTGACACCATTCTAAAAACTGCACCCCTCAAGGTGCTCAAAACCACATTCAAGAAGTTTATTAACCCTTTACGTGCTTCACAGGAACTGAAGCAATGTGGAAGGAAAAAATTAACATTTAACTTTTTTTGCAAAAACTTTACTTCGGAACCTATTTTTTTTATTTTCACAACTGTTAAAAGAAAAAATGAACCACAAAATTTGTTGTGCAATTTCTCCTGAATAAGCTGATACCCCATATGTGGGGGTAAACCACTTTTTGGGCGCACGGCAGAGGTCGCAAGGGAAGGAGCGACATTTGACTTTTTCAACGCAGAATTGGCTGGACGCCATGTCGCGTTTGTAGAGGCCCTGATGTGTCTAAACAGTGGAAACCCATCACAAGTGACCCCATTTTGGAAACTAGACCCCCTAAGGAACTTATCTAGATGTGTGGTGAGCACTTTGAACCTCCAAGTGCTTCACAGAAGTTTATAACATAGAACAGTGAAAATAAAAAATCATATTTTTTCCACAAAAACAATCTTTTCACCCCAATTTTTATTTTCCCAAGGGTAACAAGACCCCAAAAGTTTTTGTGCAATTTGTCCTGAGCCTGCTGATACCCCATATGTGGGGGTAAACCACTGTTTGGGTGCATGGCAGAGCTTGGAAGGGAAGGAGCGCCGTTTGACTTTTTCAGCGCAGAATTGGCTGGACGTCATGTCGTGTTTGTAGAGGCCCTGATGTGCCTAAACAGTGGAAACCCCCCACAAGTGACCCCATTTAGGAAATTAGACCCCCTAAGGAACTTATCTAGATGTGTGGTGAGCACTTTGAACCTCCAAGTGCTTCACAGAAGTTTATAACATAGAGCCGTGAAAATAAAAAATCATATTTTTTCCACAAAAACGATCTGTTCACCCCAATTTTTATTTTCCCAAGTGTAACAAGACCCCAAAAGTTTTTGTGCAATTTTTCCTGAGCATGCTGATACCCCATATGTGGGGGTAAACCACTGTTTGGGTGCATGGCAGAGCTTGGAAGGGAAGGAGCGCCGTTTGACTTTTTCAACTCAGAATTGGCTGGACGCCATGTCGCGTTTGTAGAGGCCCTAATGTGTCTAAACAGTGGAAACCCCCACAAGTGACATCATTTTGGAAACTAGACCCCCTAAGAAACTTATATAGATGTGTGGTGAGCACTTTGAACCCCCAAGTGCTTCACAGAAGTTTATAACTCCCGGGCATGAAAATAAAAAGTCATATTTTTTCCACAAACCTGATCGTTTAGTCCCCAATTTTTTATTTTCCCAAGGGTAACAGGAGAAATTAGACCACAAAAGTTGTTGTCCAATTTGTCCTGAGTACGCTGATACCCCATATGTGGGGTGGGACCACTGTTTGGGCGCACGGCAGGGCTTGGAAGGGAAGGAGCGCCGTTTGACTTTTTCAAACCAAAATTGGCTGGAATTGAAATTGGACGCCATGTCGCTTTTGGAGAGCCCCTGATACGCCTAAATAGTCGAAACCCCCCACAAGTCACACCATTTTGGAAACTAGAGCCCTTAAGGAACTTATCTAGATGTGTGGTGAGCACTTTGAACCCCCAAGTGCTTCACAGAAATTAATAAACGTAGAGCCGTGAAAATAAAAAATAATTTTTTTCCTCAAAAATGATTCTTTAGCCCGCTATTTTTTATTTTCCCAAGGGTAACAGGAGAAATTGGACCCAAAAAGTTGTTGTGCAATTTTTCCTGTGTATGCTGATACCCCATATGTGGGGTAAAACCACTGTTTGGGCGCATGGGAGTGCTTGGAAGGGAAGGAGCGCCATTTTGTAATGCAGACTTTGATGGAATGTTCTGCGGGCGTCATGTTGTGTTTGCAGAGCCCTTGATGTGCCTAAACAGTAGAAACCCCCTGAAAGTGACACCATTTTGGAAACTAGACCCCCCAAGGAGCTTATCTATATGTGTGGTGAGCACTTTGAACCCCAAGTGCTTCACAGAAATTTATAAACGCAGAACCGTGAAAATGAAAAATCATTTTTTTTCTCAAAAATGATTTTTTTAGCCAGCTATTTTTTATTTTCCCAAGGGTAACCGGAGAAATTAGAACCCCAAAATTGGTGTGCAATTTGTCCTGAGTACGCTGATACCCCATATGTTGGGGTAAACCACTGTTTGGGCGCACGGCAGGGCTCGGAAGGGAGGGAGCGCCATTTGACTTTTTGAAAGCCACGTCGTGTTTGGAGACCCCCTGATGTGTCTAAACAGTGGAAACCCCCCACAAGTGACCCCATTTTGGAAACTAGACCCCTTAAGGAGCTTATCTAGATGTGTGGTGAGCACTTTGAACCCCAAGTGCTTCACAGAAATTAATAAACGTAGAGCCGTGAAAATAAAAAATAATTTTTTTCCTCAAAAATGATTCTTTAGCCCGCTATTTTTTATTTTCCCAAGGGTAACAGGAGAAATTGGACCCAAAAAGTTGTTGTGCAATTTTTCCTGTGTACGCTGATACCCCATATGTGGGGTAAACCACTGTTTGGGCGCATGGGAGTGCTTGGAAGAGAAGGAGCGCCATTTTGTAATGCAGACTTTGATGGATGTTCTGCGGGCGTCATGTTGTGTTTGCAGAGCCCTTGATGTGCCTAAACAGTAGAAACCCCTGCAAGTTACACCATTTTGGAAACTAGACCCCTTAAGGAACTTATCTAGATGTGTGGTGTAGCACTTTGAACCCCAAGTGCTTCACAGAAATTAATAAACGTAGAGCCGTGAAAATAAAAAATAATTTTTTTCCTCAAAAATGATTCTTTAGCCCGCTATTTTTTATTTTCCCAAGGGTAACAGGAGAAATTGGACCCAAAAAGTTGTTGTGCAATTTTTCCTGTGTACGCTGATACCCCATATGTGGGGTAAAACCACTGTTTGGGCGCATGGGAGTGCTTGGAAGGGAAGGAGCGCCATTTTGTAATGCAGACTTTGATGGAATGTTCTGCGGGCGTCATGTTGTGTTTGCAGAGCCCTTGATGTGCCTAAACAGTAGAAACCCCCTGAAAGTGACACCATTTTGGAAACTAGACCCCCAAGGAGCTTATATATATGTGTGGTGAGCACTTTGAACCCCCAAGTGCTTCACAGAAATTTATAAACGCAGAACCGTGAAAATGAAAAATCATTTTTTTTCTCAAAAATGATTTTTTTAGCCAGCTATTTTTTATTTTCCCAAGGGTAACCGGAGAAATTAGAACCCCAAAATTGGTGTGCAATTTGTCCTGAGTACGCCGATACCCCATATGTTGGGGTAAACCACTGTTTGGGCGCACGGCAGGGCTCGGAAGGGAGGGAGCGCCATTTGACTTTTTGAAAGCCACGTCGTGTTTGGAGACCCCCTGATGTGTCTAAACAGTGGAAACCCCCCCACAAGTGACCCCATTTTGGAAACTAGACCCCTTAAGGAGCTTATCTAGATGTGTGGTGAGCACTTTGAACCTCCAAGTGCTTCACAGAAATTTATAAACGCAGAGCCGTGAAAATGAAAAATCATTTTTTTTCTCAAAAATGATTTTTTTAGCCAGCTATTTTTTATTTTCCCAAGGGTAACCGGAGAAATTAGAACCCCAAAATTGGTGTGCAATTTGTCCTGAGTACGCTGATACCCATATGTTGGGGTAAACCACTGTTTGGGCGCACGGCAGGGCTCGGAAGGGAGGGAGCGCCATTTGCCTTTTTGAAAGCCACGTCGTGTTTGGAGACCCCCTGATGTGTCTAAACAGTGGAAACTCCCCACAAGTGACCCCATTTTGGAAACTAGACCCCTTAAGGAACTTATCTAGATGTGTGGTGAGCACTTTGAACCCCCAAGTGCTTCACAGAAATTAATAAACGTAGAGCGTGAAAATAAAAAATAATTTTTTTCCTCAAAAATGATTCTTTAGCCCGCTATTTTTTATTTTCCCAAGGGTAACAGGAGAAATTGGACCCAAAAAGTTGTTGTGCAATTTTCCTGTGTACGCTGATACCCCATATGTGGGGTAAAACCACTGTTTGGGCGCATGGGAGTGCTTGGAAGGGAAGGAGCGCCATTTTGTAATGCAGACTTTGATGGAATGTTCTGCGGGCGTCATGTTGTGTTTGCAGAGCCCTTGATGTGACTAAACAGTAGAAACCCCCTGCAAGTGACACCATTTTGGAAACTAGACCCCTTAAGGAACTTATCTAGATGTGTGGTGAGCACTTTGAACCCCCAAGTGTTTCACAGAAATTTATAAACGCAGAGCTGTGAAAATAAAAAATCATTTTTTTTCTCAAAAATGATTTTTTTAGCCAGCTATTTTTTATTTCCCAAGGGTAACAGGAGAAATTAGAACCCCAAAATTAGTGTGCAATTTGTCCTGAGTACGCTGATACCCCATATGTTGGGATAAACCACTGTTTGGGCGCACGGCAGGGCTCGGAAGGGAGGGAGCGCCATTTGACTTTTTGAACGCCACGTCGTGTTTGGAGACCCCCTGATGTGCCTAAATAGTGGAAATCCCTCAATTTTAGCTCCAACCCTAATCTAAAACACACCCCTAACCCTAATCCCAACCCTAATCCTAACCTAAATCCCAACCCTAATTCCAACCCTAATTGTAACCCTAACCTTAATTATAACCCTAACTCTAATTGTAACCCTAACCCTAATTTTAACCCTAACCCTAATTGTAACCCTAACCCTAATTCTAACCCTAATTATAACCCTAACCCTAATGCTAGGTTCATTTTGCGTTTTACCAGCCCGTTCAACACATAGCGTTGACGGGCTGGTAACGGTATAGCATAATGCGATCGCGTTATGCTATACCCGCTAGCGCAGAGGAATCAGCAGATGATTCATCTGCGCTAGCGGTGACGGAGCCCAGACGCTGCAGCCCGCGTCCGAAGCTCCGTCACTGAATGATGGCACGTCGCAAACGCATGCCGCTTTACGGCATGCGTCGCGATGCGCCTTCAAATGGGGGTGAATGGCAGCGTTAATGGACTGCGTTACACTGCGTTATACCGCGGTGTAACGTAGTCCGTCTAATGGACTGCCATAACGCAGTATGAACCCAGCTTAACCCTAACGCTAATTATAACCCTAACCCTAATGCTAACCCTAACCCTAATGCTAACCCTAACCCTAATTATAACCCTAACGCTAATTATAACCCTAACCCTAATTATAACCCTAACCCTAACGGAAAAATGAAAATAAATATAATTTCTATTTTTTATTATATGTCCCTAACTAAGGGGTTGATAAATGGGGGGTTTATGTACTGTTTTTTTTATTTTGATCACTGTGATAGTTTATCACAGTGATCAAAATGCACTTTTATGAGAATGAATGAAAAAAAAATTGAATCTGCCGCCAAGCAGATCGGCGGGCGCATTTTTTTTTGCAGGAAGAAGACCGGGATGATCGGAGGCCAGAGGGACCTGCCAGAGGACACCGGTAAGTATAGGGGGGGGTTCAGGGGAACACAGGGACCCTAATTTTCTCCCCTCTGATGTGCGATCACATCAGAGGGGAGAGAAATCTTTTTTTTTTTTTTTTTTGCGATCGCGTCTATGCTTGCATAGCCGCGATCGCAACACCGGGATCGGTGAATACCCCCGGTAGCCGAGACCTCGGAGAAAATACGCCTCTGTGGGGCGCTATTCACTTTTTCCACAGCGCCGTTAATTAACGGCACTGTGGTTTAAGTACCCTTAATGACCGCCGTTAAAAGGCGTATCGGCGGTCGTTAAGGGGTTAAAGAATAAAAACAAAACAAACCATCTCCCTACAAATTAATGGGAGGTGTGCGCGGAGGAGTATACAAATCTAGGAGCTATCTTAAGCAGGCCATGAGCATATATAATTAGGGTGGAACACAAAAGAGCTACAGAAAAGGGGCAAAACTCAATGATTCATTGAGACCCATTGGAGTAACCGTATCCAACAAAACTATCCACCTTGTTTCCATTTGTGCAAGGAGTTTTTTGTGGTTTCCGCCCCTTATTCCTAAATGGAGAACATCAATTCCCCTAATTTTGAGTAATCCGGCATCACAATTGTGGTGTAACAAAAAATGTCGGGGGATTGTTTTAAGGTCAGTTGAATCGGTCACAGACTTAGCCGTGCCAATGTCCCGCACGTGCTCTCGTACTCTTATTCGCAACTCCCTGGTGGTAAGACCAACGTATATCTTGGGGCACGGGCATGTAGCATAATATATCACATTGGTTGTGCCACAAGATATACGCTGTCTGATGGTAAAGTCCTTCATTCCATCAGCCGAGGCGAAGGAAGAGCAGCGCAAGACATTGGCACAGGCCAAGCAATGTCCACATGGAAAAGAGCCAACCTGAGGATTGCCACCTCCAAAAGGATTTTTGGGGGCTGGAACATAATGGCTCCTTACCAGAAGATCTGACAAGTTCTTAGATCTTCTAACAGTCATTAGGGGGTAGCCACCCACAGATGTCCTCAGAGTGGGATCCAATTCTAAGATGGACCAATGTTTCTGAAGAATAGTCCGCATATCATGCCATACATGGTTACAAGTTGAAATAAAACGTATTGGTCCATCATAGTTAGAGGATGTTTTGGGTCTGGCACCCTCTAGTAACTGGCGGCGTGGAGTCTTCCTTGCTCGATCGTAACCATGTTTGACGCATCTGCGACTATATCCTCGAGTATAGAAGCGTTCTTTCAGGTCTAAAGCCTGTGCCTCAAACCTGGAGTCTGTAGAGCAGATTCTCTTCATCCTAAGGAACTGGCCGATTGGGACGGCTCTCACAGTGGATGAGTCATGTGCTGATGATGCATGTAATAATGCATTGACAGCCATTGGTTTCCTGAAGACATCCGTCTGGATGCGGCGATCAGAGTCAACCTCCAGACGGACATCCAGGAAATCAACAGCGCCTGCATCAACTTTGTACGTCAATCGTATGTTAAATTTATTGTTGTTAAGTGTCCTCAAAAAATCCTCGAGTTGACGGGCCCCCCACCCACTATTCTTCAGAAGCATTGGTCATCTTAGAATTGGATCCCACTCTGAGGACATCTGTGGGTGGCTACCCCCTAATGACTTCAAGAAGATCTAAGAACTTGTCAGATCTTCTGGTAAGGAGCCATTACGTTCCAGCCCCCAAAAATCCTTTTGGAGGTGGCAATCCTCAGGTTGGCTCTTTTCCATGTGGACATTGCTTGGCCTGCGCCAATGTCTTGCGCTGCTCTTCCTTCGCCTCGGCTGATGGAATGAAGGACTTTACCATCAGACAGCATATATCTTGTGGCACAACCAATGTGATATATTATGCTACATGCCCATGCCCCAAGATATACGTTGGTCTTACCACCAGGGAGTTGCGAATAAGAGTACGAGAGCACGTGTGGGACATTGGCGCGGCTAAGTCTGTGACCGATTCAACTGACCTTAAAACAATCCCCCGACATTTTTTGTTACACCACAATTGTGATGCCGGATTACTCAAAATTAGGGGAATTGATGTTCTCCATTTAGGAATAAGGGGCGGAAACCACAAAAAACTCCTTGCACAAATGGAAACAAGGTGGATAGTTTTGTTGGATACGGTTACTCCAATGGGTCTCAATGAATCATTGAGTTTTGCCCCTTTTCTGTAGCTCTTTTGTGTTCCACCCTAATTATATATGTCATGGCCTGCTTAAGATAGCTCCTAGATTTGTATACTCCTCCGCGCACACCTCCCATTAATTTGTAGGGAGATGGTTTGTTTTGTTTTTATTCTTTGATTTTAACCTTTGTGTTTTTTTCAAATTTCTTTACATTTAAGTGACCATGTTGATTGCATTTGGCCCCTATTTGGACCCCTGGATATGATATGGAACCTGAATTCATCATATAATACCAATGATGGAGACACAGATGAAGAATTGCTGTTTATTAATTATATTGCGTTTCATCATGACTATACTTATGTACGTTTTGTCATTTAAATACATTCATGTATATTTGATGTAGCGCGATATAGATTGTATTTATGAGATCCAGGACTGGGAATATTCTTGTTATGACCATACCTGTCGTAGCTACTTCTATCATATTCTCTCTTTGTGTACACTCATTTTTTGGTACATCTCTTACACGTAGTTAGGCGATGACTGTGCGCATCGCCCTGCGCCCCCTAGCGGCTGGCCGACGTGGGGACGTCATCGCTGACGTCTTTCCCGTCGCCCAGGGCTGTACGGACCCGGGGCGCATGCGCCAATCCCCTCATCGCCTCACAGCGTTTTTGATATGTGGGACATTCCCCACTGACTGGAGGACCTGCTGGTTCCTTCGGCGCATGCGCGGATACCGCGCAATATAATTGGTTCGTACCATACATGTGACTTAATCTGTGGGGTTTTTAAAGGTCCTTGTGCAACATTAGATCCATCCCCTTGAGGAAGCAACACGCTGCTGTTGCGAAACGCAAGTCGGGGCGCTTACCATCCCCCTGCATATTCTCCATAGCCTCCTTTCTTTTGGTAAGACTTATTTTTGCACTTGACAATGTACTTTACCTTTATGGACGCCTTTTTCCAAATGTGTAATGGGTAATATAGATTCTATTATGACCATTCATACTTTCTACCTATGATCTATACTACATTGATATTTATCACACAGGTGTGAATTGGTATATTGATCCTTTTTTTGATCGGTCATGCTTGTCAATTTTCACTAGTATCGTGTTGTCATATATTTATATGTGAGTGTCTACCCATATCATATCTCTATTACCTATGTACTAATGTTTTTGGACCTATTTATATGGATGGTGCCTGCCAGTGTGTGACATGTAGCATTTACATTGCCAATCGTTACTTACATGGCCATATTAATCTTACTGAGACCTGTCATATTGTGGCAACCATTGTCTATTTTGTGCTGCTAATTTCTCTATATAGGTGAGGTTATTGACTCCACATATTTATTCTTGATGTGCCAATGTTTTGGAGGCAATTGAGTATTATGTGAGGTGGTTCTTTCTTGTTATTGTCACCTGATGTACTGTGTTATTACTTATGTGAATGGTTGTTATTAATAAAAAATTCTAATTTTACGATTTATAAAAATGCCGTTTAGCTCTTTTTTCTCTTAGTTAACAAATAACAATGTATAATGTATGATAGTTGCAATCAGCAGAGTTTTTAATGTAACTTTGCACCTTCATAGGAGCTCAGGGCCAGGGATAAGGATAGCTTACTGATCTGTGAGGTATAACTGCTGGGACTGGATGAAACTCTGCAGAGGTGAGTGGAGATGAGTATGCTCAATCTTCTCCCTAATCATTGTTTATAGCACTGTTTAGGGTCCATCTGGGGAGATAGATTCGCTCAGCCATAGGTTAAGGCAAACAGCATGTACTGAAAGTGTTGATACAGCAGAGCAAGTACCAAGATGCAGCAGAAATGAGAGTGCAGGCAGCACTTTGGATTAGTAGATACATGTAATCTTGTAGGTGATGGAGCTGAACTGAGTATGACGATGGCACAAAGAATCAACAGAGACGAGTTTGAAAATGGAAGATAGGCATCTCGTTGTAGCAGTACTACATATACATATAGCACGGAGGAACAGCAGAGCTGAGACAGTATTACAGGCATCTGATTGTAGTAGAGCTGGATGTGTGTGCCCGTGGAACTTTTAAGTCATCTTGTTTTTCTTTTTGCCAGATTTCCATTATATTTTTATTTGAAAGAGTAGTTCATAATTTTGTACTACTCTAGTCAACAAATTCAAGAAAAACATGTTGGAAAAGGATTAGCTAACTATCTGAGCAGAACCATATTCATCAATTTCCTTCTTTCCCCTCTAAAGCAATGGAAAGTAATTGGGTTTGTTTTTTTATATATATACAGTGCCTACAAGTAGTATTCAACCCCCTGCAGATTTAGCTGGTTGACACATGCGGAATTAACTTGGCATTGTGACATTTGTACTGTAGATCAGCCTGGAAGTGGGAAATGCACTGCAGCAAAAATTTTTGTTTTAATTTTTTTTTTTTTTTAAAAAACGTTAAAAGTTAATTCAGAGTGTCATTTATTATTCAACCCCTCAAACCACAAGAATTCTGTTTGGTCCCCCTAAAGTATTAAGAAGTAGTTCAGGCACCAAGAATAATGAGCTTCACATGTGTTGATTAATGATCTTTTTTGCCAGCCTTTTCTGACTATTTAATACCCTCCCCAAACTTGTGAACAGCACTCATACATGGTCAACATGGGAAAGACAAAGGAGCATTCCAAGGCCATCAGAGACAAGATCGTGGAGGGTCACAAGGCTGGCAAGGGGTACAAAACCCTTTCCAAGGAGTTGTCCCTACCTGTCTCCACTGTTGGGAGCATCATCCGTAAGTGGAAGGCTTATGGAACTACTGTTAGCCTTCCACGGCCTGGACAGCCTTTAAAAGTTTCCTCCCGTGCCGAGGCCAGGCTTGTCTGAAGAGTCAAGGCTAACCCAAGGACAACAAGGAAGGAGCTCCGGGAAGATCTCATGGCAGTGGGGACATTGGTTTCAGTCAATACCATAAGTAACGTACTCCACCGCAATGGTCTCCGTTCCAGATGAGCCCGTAAGGTACCTTTACTTTCAAAGCATCATGTCAAGGCTCGTCTACAGTTTGCTCATGATCACTTGGAGGACTCTGAGACAGACTGGTTCAAGATTCTATGGTCTGATGAGACCAAGATCGAGATCTTTGGTGCCAACCACACACGTGACGTTTGGAGACTGGATGGCACTGCATACGACCCCAAGAATACCATCCCTACAGTCAAGCATGGTGGTGGCAGCATCATGCTGTGGGGCTGTTTCTCAGCCAAGGGGCCTGGCCATCTGGTCCGCATCCATAGGAGGATGGATAGCACGGCCTACCTGGAGATTTTGGCCAAGAACCTCCGCTCCTCCATCAAGGATCTTAAGATGGGTCGTAATTTCATCTTCCAACAAGACAACGACCCAAAGCACACAGCCAAGGAAACCAAGGCCTGGTTCAAGAGGGAAAAAGTCAAGGTGTTGGAGTGGCCTAGTCAGTCTCCTGACCTTAACCCAATTGAAAACTTGTGGAAGGAGCTCAAGATTAAAGTCCACATGAGACACCCAAAGAACCTAGATAACTTGGAGAAGATCTGCATGGAGGAGTGGGCCAAGATAACTCCACAGACCTGTGCCGGCCTGATCAGGTCTTATAAAAGACGATTATTAGCTGTAATTGCAAACAAGGGTTATTCCACGAAATATTAAACATAGGGGTTGTATAATAATTGACCCACACTTTTATGTTTAAAATTTTTTAAAATTCAACTGAGCAACATAACTTTTTGTTTTGTAAGATTTATGCTTCTGTTAATAAATCCTACTCTCGTTTGTAGTTTGAAGGCTCTAACTTATTTGCATCTTATCAAACCAGCTAAATCTGCAGGGGGTTGAATACTACTTGTAGGCACTGTATATATTTTTTCTAATTTGTTTATTATGATCATATTGTGAGGTTTGTGAAAAAAAATTAACAAATGTATACTAAGATTCTAGATGCTGCTTAATTAACTGTAAGTTATCCCAACAAATGTAAAATGCTTAAAATTCCATTTACTCATGTCCACTTATTAGATTTATAAATATTTTTCTTTATATTTATACTTTTATGGGTATTTTCAAGTTGAACATTTTACTAAAGCCTCAATCACTACTTTATTTGTATTCTCAGATTTCCGCTTTACTATCCAAATCTTTTATTTTCTGGGATCTCTTGAGAAATGTATAGCCATAGCATTTAATTATACCGCTGCTACAGGTCAGTACCTGACACAAAGTCACATAAATAATGTAGAAGTCTACAGATGGAATATTTTATTGATCGTTATGATAAATGGTGGTCATTCTCCATAATTGCAATCATAAGCTAATAAAGCAACTGAGAGAAAAATTGTATATTTCAGATCAGATGACCAGATTCACTTGTTATACATGATACACTCATGCTAGTTATATTCTAGGACAGGAAAAACCTGGTAATTAGTTTTTCCATGGAACATCAACCCTAGCAGCAGAGTTTTATCTTGCAAGGTGATTAATCTCCTCCCCTTGTGGTGCCAAATGTGCGGTGCCGAAAAATATAGAATGAGGAAGGAGTAGAATCATCACATCATAATGATAAGGCACTGGAGTTAATTGACAGCTCTGTTATGCTGCTTTAGCCCTTGATATGACAAGATTGTAACACTATTATACACATAGAAAAGACATTGGGTGGAACAACCCCGAACTGCTAAATTTTGGGTGATGTTTTTCAAGACTATTACAGCAAAAATATTTGTTCTCTGGGGGTTGAAAGAAATCTGATAAATGTGAATCATTCTAATAATTATTTATTATTATAGCGCCATTTACTCCATAGGGTATGCATAATAAAAAACAAGTAAAATAAACTCACACAATACAAGTCATGACTGGTACAGGAGGAGAGAGGACCCTGCTCGCAAGGGCTCACAATCTACAAGGGATGGGTGAGGATACAGTAGGTGATGGTAGAGTTGGTCGTGTAGCGGTTTGGTGGTTACTGCAGGTTGTAGGCTTGTCGAAAGAGGTAGGTCTTCAGGTTCCTTTTGAAGGTTTCCATGGTAGGCGAGAGTTTGATATATTGTGGTAGAGTGTTCCAGAGTAGGAGGGATGCGCGAGAGAAATCTTGGATGCAATTGTTGGAAGAGGAGATAAGAGGGGAGTAGAGAAGGAGATCTTGTGAGTATCAGAGGTTGCATGCAGTTAAGTACCAGGAGAGGAGGTCACAGATGTATGGAGGAAACATGTTGTGGATGGCTTTGTATGTCATGGATAGGCTTTTGAACTGGCGTCTCTGGGTAATGGGGAGCCAGTAAAGGGATTGACGGAGGAGAGAGACAGGGGAATAGTGGTGGTATAAGTGTATTAGTCGGGGCTGCAGAGTTTAGAATAGATTGGAGGGGTGCACGAGTGTTAGAAGGGAGGCCACAAAGTAGGAGGTTGCAGTAGTCGAGGCATGATGAGTGCATGGACTAGGGTTCGGATCCGGAAAATATTTTTGAGTTTAAGACGGCAGGAAGTGGAAAGGGCTTGGATGTGTGGTTTGAAGGAAAGATCAGAGTCAAGGATTACCCCAAGGCAGCGAACTTGTGGGACTGGGGAGAGTGAGCAGCCATTTACTTTAATGGATAGGTCCATTAGGAGAGTTAAATGAGATGGAGGAAATATGATGAATTCTGTTTAGTCCATATTAAGTTTTAGAAATCTAGCGAGTGGGAGACGCTGAATGTCCAGTCTGTTAGATATGACGAGATCCAAGATAGGGCCAAGTCTGTGATGCCAAGAGATGAGAGGGTTTGTAGTAATAGGGAGTGGTTCACTGTGTCAAAGGCAGAGGACAGGTCCAGGAGAAAAACAGAGTAGTAGAGTAGTGTCCCTTGGCTTTGGCAGTTAGTAGGTGATTGGTGACTTTAGTAAGGGCAGTTTCAGTGGAATGATGCGGTCGGAAGCCAGATTGTAAGCGGTCAAAGAGGGAGCAGGAAAAGAGGTGGGAGTAGAGTTCAAAATGGATCTGTTGTTCCAGTAGTTTTGCGGCATAGGAGAGAAGTGATATGGGGCGATAGCTAGGTATAGAGGATGAGTCAAGAGAGAGCTTTTTGAGGAAGGGTGTGATTGAGCCATATTTGAAGCATGATGGAAAGACACCAGTTGTTAGTGATAGGCTGAAGAGATGGGTAAGGGTTGGGATATAGACTGTGGTGAGGTTTCACATTGTCATTTGAGCCATGGCACCTTTTTATATTGTCTAATAATCAGCCAATCATTGGTTCATGTAAAAATGAAATCAGTCAACATACAAGAATACTTGAAAGACTGGAAAGAGAGCTAGCACGGACCCCCAGGCAGGCACTGGCTTATCCTGTATCCATATTTTCATGAAGTATATTCACAACACTGGGATGGAGCAACAAGCTCTTGGCTCTCTGCTTAGTTACCAGCTTTGGTAAGTCACATGCTTCTGCCACCTATAAGAGCTCAGAAGTGTGCAGTGGAAGTCAGGCAACAATATGATGTCTCATGATGCCACCTATGCCTGGCTGCAAGGAGAAGGATTTTGCAACTCATCGTGGGAATGGGGTGGGGTTTATTTGATTTTTTCTCATACTCTTCAACATTGAAATTGCAACACCAAGAAGAAAAAGTAATGGAAGTATGGAAATCACAGGATGGATAGAGAAGTTAACCCATTTCCGACATCTGGCGTAAACTCTCTCCCTTTGATGTGGGCTCTGGCGGTGAGTCCACATCTTTCCCTGCACATGTCAGCTGTGTTAAACAGCTGACATGTGCCCGGAACAGCCACGGGTGGAATTGCGATCCACCCGTGGCTATTAACCCGTTAATTGCCACTGTCAAACTCTTACAGTGGCATTTAACATGCACGTCCGGTAATCGTGGTGGATATCCCCCCCATCGGTGACCCCGTCATGTGATCGTGGGTCACCGATGGGTTGACATGACAACCAGAGGTCTCCAGCAGACCTCTATGGTTGTCACTGCCTGATTGCTATGAGCGCTGGTGGTCGGCGCTCATAGCAAGTGAGGTATTCTACTACATTTAGGCGATCTGATGATAGCCTGTATGTAGCAGAGCCGATCAGATTATGGCTGCTTCTAGTTCTACATTGAGACTATTGACGCATGCTAAAAATATAAATAAATATAAAAGTTCAAATCACCCCCCTTTTGCCCCATTCAAAATAAAACAATAAAAAAATGAAACATACATATATTTGGTATCACCGCGTTCAGAATCGCCCGATCTGTCAATAAAAAAAGATTAACCTGATCATTAAATGGTGTAGCAAAAAAAGTCAAAACGCCAGAATTACGTTCTTTTGGTCACCGCGACATTGCATTAAAATGCAATAATGGGTGATAAAAAATCGTATCTGCACCAAAATGGTTCCATTAAAAATGTCAGCTCGGCATACAAAAAAGCCCTCACCCAACCCGAGATCACGAAAAATGGAGACGCTACTGGTATTGGAAAATGGCACATTTTTTTTTTAACAAAGTTTGGAATTTTTTTCACCACCTAGATAAAAAAGAACCTAGGCATGTTTTGTGTGTGTGAACTCGTAATGACCTGGAGAATCATAATGACAGGTCAGTTTTAGCATTTAGTGAACCTAGTAAAAAAGCAAAACAAAAAAACATGTGTGGGATTGCACTTCTTTTGCAATTTCACCACACTTGGAATTTTTTCCCCGTTTTTGAGTACATGACATGGTAAAACCAATGTTGTCATTCAAAAGTACAACTTGTCCCGCAAAGCCCTCACATGGCCATTTTGACCAAAAAATAAAAAAGTTATGGTTCTGGGAAGAAGGGGAGCAAAAAATGAAAATGATAAACCAAAAATACCTCTGGTCGTTAAGGGGTTAATGATATGTAAATTTTGAAAAAATGTAGAATTTTTTTTCAAACATTTCGATTTATTCAGCGTAGAGTATGAGCACTATGAGCAGAAATACCCACCCCCACCCTCACACACCTAGGCTGCTATTGATGAGATTGCTAATGGTTGTCTGAGGAATGTTCTGTCATGTTGCCGGCAGTTTGCCACACGAATCATCAAAATCCTCTGCTGAAAGCTCCCTTTGGAATTTACAACTAATGATGTCCCAGATGAGCTTGATGAAAGACAAGTCTAGAAATGCTACAGGCCATGGCGGCATGTTTAGGCCAAGCAAGCTGCTCTTATTAGCACGTGTAACATGAGGCCTGGCATTGTCATGCTGCAAAACATGGCTTCTGGGACACTTTGAAGAAATCGCCTGACAACTGGTTCTACGACCAAATCAATATAATGCCTAGCTGTTAGTGTACCTGGAATGAAGATTAAAGGGATTCAGTAACTGTACATTTGACCATCCCACATCTTAATCCTGGGAGGAGAACTGGTGATGATGCTTTGTGATAGCCTCTTTAATTACCATATTTTTTTTACTATAAGACGCACAATTTTGGAGGAAAGTGTGTGTGGGGGGGGTGTCTTGTAGTCTGGAAGTACCTTATCTTATAGTCTGGCTGTGACTGTGGATGGATGGGGGACGGTAGTGGCGGAGCAGCGGTTGATAGGAGGCAGGAGCTGCTGCTACAGCTAACATGTGTGCCCGCTGCTAAAAAGAATGAATATTCACTGCTCCACTCGCCAATAATCCCGCCCACCTCTATGCACTGAAGCCAGTGTTGAGAGGTGAGAGGGACTATGGGCAAAGGCAGCAGTGAATATTCATCTTCTTTAATAGCAGGCAGACTGTTAGCCGCAGCCGCTGGCTTGTTTCAGTGGCTGGGCGATCACATGTGCCTGCTATTAAAAAAGATGAATGTTCACTGCTCCTTGTGCCAATAGTCCAGGGCCTGGGGAGCAGGAAATATTCCGGCAGCTGATTTCTGCTTGTAAGGGAGCATGTCAGTGACGTCATGTGCTGTCACACGCTGAAATCAGCTGCTAGCATCAGCAGAGGTCGCAGTGCTGCGAAGGAGAAGAAGAAAGGTGAGTAGAATCTTTTTTTTCCGGATGTGTGCACCATGATGGTGGCCATGGATACCAGGATGGGGATATGGAGGCCATGGATACCAGAATGGGGATGAGGGGGGCATATATACCAGGATGAGGATCATATATGTACCAGGATGGGGAATATTAGTACAGAATTGGGGGATATTACCCCTATAACGGTGTCAGCAGCAGATTCCCCCTCCCATAGCAGTGAGTCATGACCACATTTTTTGCTTCAATTTTTTTTATCTCCTCTAAAACCTAGGAGCGTCTTATAGTCTGAAAAATGCGGTACAACACATCACCACTCTCAGAGGCTATCATGATGCAGAGAAAGACAACAATGTAGACCTAGTTCAGAGATGTGGGTCCTGCTTTTATTTTGAAGGAAATTATTGTAAGAGATTAGTGCGGAGACCACAGGGACAACATTATAAAAATACATCTTACTCCCAGTATTACCCCCTTGGTAAAGACCTAGCACTAAAAAAGGCACATATCTTTGCAATGATATGCAGATTTAAAACAAAACAAACAAAAAATAATTGCAGAGTGAATAAAGTATGAGTAAAAACTGACATTTGACGTGGTGACAGTTCCTCTGTGTTATGGTGGACATGGAAATAATGATTTTTACATATGTTAGTGATTACTGTACGTTCAGTTAATAAAACTGCAAGAAGTTTCAGTCTGCAATCTAAATTCTTTCATTTTCAGACCCCTTGATATGTAGTTCGCAGCCTTATTCAAGTTTTAGGTTTTTCTCTTATAGCAGTGTCCCTCCCAGTAATATAGGCTGAATGCGAGGTCTGTGCATATCCAGGTTGCTGTTATCTTCACTTGTTTTCATACATCAGCACAACTCTAATACTGAACTTTCCATTCCTTGTGTTTCCTCCTTGTCTATAACATATTTTCTGTGCCCTGCAGGATGCTATCTTCCCTCGCCAATGCAACCACTACCTGCTCCTCTCTGCTATCTCTCACACTGAGATAAGGGAGGAGGAGAGGAGAGAGCTATCAGGGGCAGGAGCACTGATGGATTTTTAACATTTCTGTTAGATACTCTTCAGCAGAAAAATTGTAGACTTTTTTATTAATTTCATTTAGAAAGATGCTTTCATTTACATTTAGGAAGCAAATTAAATATATTGACAATACAGAAAGGAAATCTGCAGTATGGTAACCCCTGAGGAGGACGAAGAACATAAAGAAAGAAGTATGATATTTAAAGTAAAATCTTTTCTACATCACAAGATCAAATTAATAGAGCCAAATTAAAGAAATGCAAAGATTAAATTAATTAAATAACTTTCTCCCTATAAGCCAGTATTCTGCAAACCAATTCCCTAATAGCCAAGACAACAGGTAGTAAACTTATAATTTTAACAAATTTATGGAAAACCTTCAAATAGGAATATTTTGCTCACTTAGAAATAGCTTCAGAAATACAGCCCCTGTTAGTGTCCCCCTATGTATAATAAATAACTCTTCCCTAATATTAACATACGGTGCATGATATTTATTACAATAGACTGCATGCCGTGCCTTACAAAATGAGATTCTCTCAGGGAGTTACTCATTTTCTTTCTCCTTTTGATTTCTGACATTTCGCTCTTGCCAGTTCACCATTAAGCTGTATCAGTCTTGGGTGGTGAGACTTTGTCATATTGCTCGGTCGTTATAAATCACTATTAATTGGCTTGTTTCATTGTTTAGGCCTATGTCTCATAAATAATATGCATAGTGCAGCAATTTGCCTGCTGAGCTATTCTTGCACACAGACTTCTGTAGGTGAAGGTTGCTACAGATAATCTTAGATGAGATACAATATATAGTATAAAGAAATTTCTTGAGCCTTGACTCCAAAATAAATATAGAAGCTTAAAAGTGAAAAGGATGACCATACTTTATTTTTCAACTTTAAAGGGGTTGTCCACTACTTGGACAACCCCATCTTATATACTATATTCTCCCCTTGCAAAATAAAAATATGCTGTACACAGCTTCCACACCAGCGATGTCGACGCCAGGTCTCCCGAGCCTCACATGACATTGTGATGCCATGTGAGTGCTGCAGCCAATTAGCTGCCACTCTTACTTCTTTCAGACAAACCTTAAACATCAGGAGGTGTGAACACTGCAGACCTTTAGTGGCCGCTGATTGGTTGCAGAGCTCACATGGCCCAAAGGAGAATATAGTGTTTAAGAAGGGGTTCTCACAGTAGTAGACTGCCATTTTAACTCCTTACCGGCATCCACTGTACATGTAGGGTGCCGTTGGAGTTGTGTTCCTGCAAGCAGCCCCACATGTACGGAGTTATGATCACTCCAGTTCACTAGAAGGGCCATCGATATCAGCCGGTGTAAGCTATACATGATAGCTGACACACTGCAGTAATGCCCACTACGGTTCTAGCGCCAATTGCGGGCATTTAACCCTTCTGATGCCAGTCAATAACAACAGCATCACTGATCTGCTTGTAGTGGGAGGGGGCTTCCTCTCTGCTCTCCCTGCCCGATCGGCACAACGCGATTGCGATCATGTTGTGTCAGTGGTGGCCGCGGGCTCACCTAGGTACTGTGGCCTGTACAAAACTGTCACATTATTTAATCTGTTTGGTGAACACTTTAAAATAAAATTAAAAACATGCCAATAATATACCTTTTCATTCATGCCGACACACGAAAAATAGAATACAAACTGATCAAATAGTCACAAAAAATGGTTTCAATAAAATCATTATCTTGTCCAGCAAAAAACAAGCCCTTCTATAGCGCTTTTTAAAGAAAAATGCTATCAGTGGATGATGATGGAAAAACAAATTATTGTTGTTAAATTTAGTTTTTATTTTATTTTAGTTGTTATTTTAGAGACCAAAAGTAGCAAAGCATAAAAAACATAAATCTGTTATCACTGTGATCGTAATGAACCGAAGACTGAAGTTATCTGATCACTTTTACTGCACAGTGAATGGCGTGGAAAAAAACCCATAGCCTATTGTTTGAATTTCAGGTTTTTGTTCACTCTGCCACCCAAAAATAAAGAAAAAGGCGATCTAAAAATATTTTGTAATCGAAAATGGAACGAATAAAAACAGCAACTCATCCCGCGGAAAACAAGCTCCCAGAGAAAAAATAAAAAATGTATAGCTCTCAGAATATGGTGATGCAATAACAAATATTTTTTTCTAAATCAATGTTTTAGCATGCAAATTATGAAACTACTTCATAACCCTCATGTCACTGTAATTGTTCCGATCTGAAGGCTAAACTCGTCAAATCACGTTTATCACATGGTGAACAGCGTAAAATTGCACAAAAAAATTAAAGACATTTCATGAATTTCTTTTTTATTTGTTCAGTCTGTTCTTTATTTGTTCATTCTCAAAAATTGGAATGAAAATCAAATAAAAAATGTTATACACCCCCAAATGACACCAATAAAATCTTCTCCTCATCCCACAAAAAACAAACCCCTGCTCAGATATGTCATCTGTCAACAGAAAAATAGAAGTTGTCCATATTCCTAGTAGTTCAAAGGCTCTGGGAAAGCAACATGGCTCCAGAAAAACAATCCAATAAAATCCAATCTTGGGAAGCCAAATGGCCCCCTCTTCTGATCCCCACAGCATGCCCAATCCCACTTAAAGCCAAGATATAAAGCACTGATGCAGACGGAAGAACGCACTTAAAGGAAATCCGTCAGAGTCAAACATTTATACGCCCACCTATCAGCTTATAACTTCTCCTTTAGGGGCCGGCCCTAATAGATGTACTGGCAGAACACAGTAGCCAGCACATTGCTTAGTAGCTTAATTTGCTGTTGAAGTGAATGTACTGCAGTAATCAAGCAGCGGCCACCAAGCAATGTACGGTTTCTGTATAGTCCGTACATCGCTTAGGCTAGGTGCACACTGCTTCCATGCACCTAGCCTACAGTATACTTCTGGAAACTTTTTGAGATGTTTACCGTAACGTTGCCATGGTCAACCATTCTCCAGATGCAAGGAAAAAAGTGTCAATTTTCAACTTCTGCCTGGCCGGCATGCCTTATTTAACTATTTAGAAAGGTGCAGCAGATTGCACTTTTTTTATACAGGACGATGCTGCAAAGAGATGTATCCCATTACATGGAATAACTTCTCTTTAAAGTGGGTACCTATCGTGAACAGATGCTTTGAGATTCATTATGACATTGCCCACTGAAGGGTACATACCTCCTGCTGAGCGTATGCATGCAATTGTGTCCACAAGCACAATTTGGACCTAGCCTTAGTTCAGGCCACAGTCGGAGCAGTTTCAGCTGATTGCGAGACTGTTGGACCTGCATCAATCTTATATTGAGACGAATCGTCATTTATTAGTTTCTGGACAACCCTTTTTGACAATCTATGCTGCACATGTCTTCCTTCATTACAGTACAGAGTGTAGTGTGCCTGACTGCTGGTAACAAAGTAATGATGTAGTGCAAAATGGGATATATACAAGGGCCTAAAAGGAGAGGTATACCGTAAAATTGTGCTGTAGACAGGGGGCTGAGAGGAGAGATATACTGCTGCAGAGGGCTCTGTGTACATTTACTTAGATTAATTAAACTGTGTTTGTTGCTTGCTGTTGAGAGATTAATGATGTGAAATTTTAAATGCTGCTCTGTTGATGCATGTGACGCGCACCACATTGGTGGTACCAGGGCTACAGGGTACTCGGAACCGAGCCCATGGAAGTCTATGGGGAATGTCACTGGCAGCAGAGCTCGGTCCGTGGCCCTTGCGGTCATACAATAGGGGGTATTTACAGGGGATTTTAGAATAGTTCGTGACGCCACCTGTGGTTTCTGATCAATAAGACCAGCGCTGGGTTTTCCTTCAGAGGTAATTAAGGCTTTATGTAAAACCAAGATGGGGCACCGAAGTGCGAACTATTTACAATAAAGTTTTTGGGCTGGCACAGTCCACAGCCACGCAGTCCTTTGCATATGAAAAACACATATTTCACATATCAAGAGAAATCACATTTCAATAAACCTGTACCCAGCCGGGTATTCTACTTTAAATAAGCAAACATTATTAGACATTTCAATAAAGTGCAAATTTTTCTTCAATAAAACTTCTTCAACTTTATACATGGCAGTAAACCCCTGTCTGGGTCCTACTGGTTTTCTTCTTTCTTGCTGATGACTATTACTTTTTCCATTCCTGGGGCCAGAAGTATACAATGACCTTGGGAACCCATTACAATAAGATCATGTCCTGCAATGTACGTTTGTGTAGCGACATCTTTTGGTTGATCCTTGGACCCAACGGGTACATCCTCAGAGTAGAACGCAGGTTGCGTTGTAGAAGGTGCCGCAGTGTACAATTCAGATTGCGCTTCAGAACTGGTCGCAGGTTGCGATGCTGAAATGGTCGCAGATGGCGATGCCGAAATAGTCGCAGGTTGCGTTATGGGTGCACGGCCTGGTGCGGACGCCAAAGATGACGCTGCTGGGACTTGCGGTACTGTGGCACGGAAGACCTCACTGGCTTCAGGGACGGGGTCGCTGACACGGGTGACGTTTAAGGCGTACCACCCTTTTAACCCCCAGTGCCGCGTGTAGCTGACAATGTCCCCGTTTACAAGATCCCTCCCCGGGTGCCCGATGGGTAAGTGGGACTCCACATCTCTCCGACTCACAAAGATCTCTTGGTATAGGCCTGGCTCATGTATGAAGCCCCAGCCTTTGCGGAGCTGGAACCCTGTTATGCACCCCTGGCGCCGCGGTTCCCGTCGCGTACCTTTGTTCTTCCGGACGGTCTCCTTGTCAGCGAGGAACTTTTCATGGTACCGCTGCCGCTGCTGCTGCGCCTCTCTCTGCTCCTGTTGGCGTTGCTTATCCAGATCACGGCGTCGCTGCTCATTCTCCACTTTTACAGCATAAGTGACGTCATCCAGATACTGCATTGCGTCCCAATCGATTTCTGGCAATGATGGCTGGGACCCCTCCGGTGTTCCTACCGGGGAACTGTAATCTGCTGCGGCCTCCTGGCCTAGCTGGCACTCCGGAACAGGCAGGGCCTCCTCAGCCTCCTTCTCTTCCACCGCTCCATCGGTGGGGTCAGGTACAGCTCTTTTGGGTCCGGCCTCCGGTTTTCCTTCAGCTTTCTTCAGCAGTGACACAGGAAGGTCAGGTAATGGCGTTGTTCCTGTAGGAGAGAGCACTGCGTCCCACAGCAGCCGCTGTGTCTGGGTACACCAGCGTCTCTCGGTCTCCTCCATGTCTGCCTGGCGCTGGATCAACTTTTTAAGCGTCGCATTCTCCTCCTTTATCTCCAGCAGGGTTTGTTGAAGGTCCCAGACTAGGGATGGCTCCGGTTCAAGCAACAGCTTTACTGGGGAACAGGGCCTGCGCTCCACCGCTCCCTCACACAGCTGCTCTTGTCCTTCTGCCATCTCTCTCCAGGCCAGACTGTGGTTTCCATCAGGAACAATCTGGTCTCCTCCGTGGAGGCGGGATTTGCGCTTCCTCTTTTTTGCATAGAAGATTAAGAGGAGGCGGATCTCCCTTGCAGTGGGATAGGATCTCACATTATAGTAGCATTTTGAGAGGGCGGCCATAACTTTCGCGCCACAGGGGGGAGTACGCCCATGAATGCACGCCCACCTTCTTCACCAGCGCCTCAGGGCGCGAATATGGCGGCAAAATGGCGGAAAATGGCGCCAAAAATAGCAAACAGTCTTTTTCACAAAAACAGTTCAATTCAGGCACACAGGACTCACAATTTGCAAGCTTCGTATCCTGTTCGTGACGCCAAAGATGACGCGCACCACATTGGTGGTACCAGGGCTACGGGGTACTCGGAACCGAGCCCATGGAAGTCTATGGGGAATGTCACTGGCAGCAGAGCTCGGTCCGTGGCCCTGGCGGTCATACAATAGGGGGTATTTACAGGGGATTTTAGAATAGTTCGTGACGCCACCTGTGGTTTCTGATCAATAAGACCAGCGCTGCAGGGTAGATCTCTGAGGGGATGTTATGGCAGCTAGGTGTTAAGTCCCCCACAGGTGGGACTGGTCCCTCAAAGTCTATGGTGGTGATGCAGGGTGCAGATAAGAAGTCAGTCACACACAATGCAGTCTCTTTCCATACCTTTACTTGTAGATGTTGTAGGTATGTCCTGGGAAGCTGGTCAGGTTGGAGAATGCACATTCAGGCAATTGCTGAGCAGGTTAGAGGCCTCCTTTCTCCTTAAAGTGTATGTGAGTACAAACTTGCATAAAGTCAAGTGCAACTCTTTCATTAGCAACTATGCCCGGCCAACATTGTGGTGGAGCCTTCTATGTCTCTGATTATCAGATGTTGAGAGAACTAAGTCCTTACTTTTGCAGGGTCCTGCTCAAAGTCCCTGTTCTCCCTGACTCCGGTTACGTATCAGCGCTTAGGGCTACCTTCTGCGACTTGAAGTCCAGCAAGGCCTCCGGTTTTCTTATTACTAGACGTGAAGTACTAGCAATGCTTCGGACCCCGGTGTCCGGTTTAATTGAGTGAGGGTGATTTGTCCCTTTAGTCACTCTTACTTCTCCACTCGCCCTTCGCCCTGCTCTCGCCCTTAACATAAGCACGTGTAGCAATGGTATAAAGGTCAGCTTTCCTTCAGTGCTCACTGACCTGTTCTCAGTTGACTCGTTGGTATAACTGCTGTAATCCCCTTCCTTCTTTCCTTCACAGATCTCTGTCCAGAGCAGCTCACAGGACGCTTCGTCAGACTGTATTTACGCTGTAGCTCTGAGAGTCACCTTCCACTTTCTTAGGAACACAGGCAGCTTGTTCTGAGTAGCAGGTTAAGGGGTAGCTCTGACTAGGCTAGGATGATTCACTTCACCCGTACTAGCCTCCACTTCCGTATAAGATGAGCTACACAAGCTCTGTCAGGATTCAGTCTTCTCTCCTCTCCCTCCGTCTGTCTCTGACTGAAACAGAAACTAAACTGATCTGAACTTGGATCGGATGACTCACTCCTGAGCCACCCGGAGCTTGACTGACTAACTTTGCTAAGTCACACTACTTAAATAGTCTAATATGCCTCTAGTGGCAATGCTGAGAAGTGTGCGTGAATGAATATCAGGCTTTACAGTTACCTTCTTGTGCATTTTCCAGGAGACATGTGTGCCTTGAGCAGCTGGGCCACACACATGTGTCAGAAGATAACCCTCTGCCATATGCATCAATAGATCAGCAATTGTAGTTTCCCATCACTGGTCTGTCAGCAGCAAGCAAAAAACACTGCCTAGAAATTAAAATCAGAATTGCAGGACAGTTAAACTTTCAGAGAAACAAGATAACAATTATAGAAAGCTAAACTGGCAGTTATACTCATGTAGGTAACAAAAGATAAAAAAGAGCCAGCCAAGATATGGCACAGGAGCATGCAGTGCTCAGAAGGTGAATTCTACACACAAATAAGCTTGATGGTAACTCAGAGGATAAGCAAGTGCTGTTGGGAAATGTAGTTTTAGGAGCTAAGAATAGAACCACCCATTTAGCTTTATGAAGCTGAATGCACAGAGGGGCAGATAGAGATGAAAGGGTTCACAGAGGTAGAAAAACATGTTTGGATGTTGTGCTTAGTCCATATATTAATAGTAAGTGTGCATTTACTGTGCTTTGTGAATGTGATTGTGGGAAAAGGAAGCAAATGAATAATTTAAAAAAATGTCTTAATCCTATGGTAGGTTTGGGACTGATGCGCCAGGGGTTAATCACTGTGGCCTCTCTCTGGATCTGGGAAGACTTTTTATACCCTCGGGTTGCTCTAATCCTTGTCAGTTATACTGCTGCCCTCGGCTGAGTTAGTTGACCCCTGTGTGCCTATGCCTTGTGCCTGTTCTCGTGTGTGATATCTTGGTTCTGACCCGGTCTGTTTCCCCGTTGTGTATTTGCCTGCTGATTTGGAATTGTCTGCTTGCTCGTCTGGTTCTTTGACTTCTGCGTGGTTATTGACTATCCGTTCTGTCTGTCCCCTTGGTACTGATATTTCCTCTCTCGGTTTGCTGACTCCTTTGGCTTGGCCCTGACTACTCACCTGCGTCTGGTGCTCTTACCCGATGGCCCGACTCGTGTTATCATTCTTTGGTCCGGGCAGACCTCGAAGCGTCCCTCTAGCTCCTCCGGGTGCCCTGCTGTTGGCTCCGCCCCGGTCTCGCACCCTGCGGTCACAGGCCGCATTTCCTGTTTGCCGGTGGTCACGTGCTGTCCCGTCTCTTCTCCGGACGCTGCGAACCCCGTTTGTCTGCACTGCACAGGACGCGTATGTACCGGTTGGAACCTGTTAAACGGTCTGTGACATTTGTAAGATGGTGAATACAACCCTTAATATTACTGCATCCTTATTTCAACTATAAAAACAGTGGTAATTTCCACAGTTCAATTAAATAAAAATGCGTTTTGCTGTGTCCATAAAAAGGTGTAAATCTCTATGTCTACGTATTGTTCACATTTTATACTTCCACAGGTTACATGGAAGGCATATCAAGAAATCTAAATTTCATAGTAACACAGGGGCCCCGATTCATTACTTGCATTTTTTTAAGTCAATTTCCCTTTTTGTCTTGTGATACTAGTTGTTTTTGGCGCCAAATTCATAAAAATGGCACACGCGATTTATGAATTTGGCACAAAGTAAAAAAAAGGGCTTTCTTACTCTATTGAACTGTTTTGGTGACTTTTGCAACCAAAAGTAAAAACAAATTGAGCAAAAAGTTTGGCGTATTCAAAAATATACCTGGGGAGGACTGAATTGAATTTATGCCAAATTTCATGACTTTTTAAAAAGTTGTAATTGATGAATCAGGCTGGAATTGCAACAGTCTGTCCACAACACAAAAAAAACAAACAAAAAAAATCCAAGTGAGCACAATGTAAAATAGACTTAAAAAAACAAAGAAAAAGATACAAAAAACTCCAAACTAGACAAAAAATAGTCTCAAAGACAATGATGAACAGGGCCTTAGTTTTTTAGGAGGTGAGTAATTTATCTCTCTTTTGAAGTAAACATGCACGCTTGTCAAAGCTGTGCTTGCATGCTTATAAGGGAACTCTTTTGGCCTAATGTTATGGACACTTTAAGACAGTCTGCTCATTTCACTTGCAGTATAGTTCAAATATAATTTGACATTTAAGGTTGGATGTACAATAGGGTCAGCCTTGTTGTTGCTCTAACACCCATAAGAGAGTGGTCCAGGCACAATTTGGTCTTATCACTAGTGTTGAGCATTCCGATACTGCAAATATCGGTATCGGCCGATATTAGCTGTATCGGAATTCCGATTCCGAGTTCCGATATTTTCGTCTTATCGGATACCGGAATAGGGATTGTCACTGTCACTGTCAGTGTCCGTCTGTCGGGTCTGTCAGGAGTCAGCGGCACTTACCCGGCAGAAGATCTCCGGCGGTCACGTCCTGGACTGCTTCATGGCCGCCATCCTCTTCTCCCCGGCGGTCACATGTAGTTTCTCGCGATAACTGCAGTGACTGCTGGGTAATCCCGGCCGTAAAGCAGTCAGTCCGATGACGTCACCGCCGGGGAAGCAGGTAATCAGCTGTGCTGCGTTGCAATGACAGGCTCTGCCTGTCATTGCGATGTAGCAGAGCTGGATCGTCGTGGGACTATCGTTATGGACTGCGTCGGACAGGTGGTATACTGTTGGTTTGTTTTTTTTCTTTTTTTACAGGAGATCGATGGCGTCGCAGGAATGAGAGTATAATAAAAGAAATGAAAACTGTGTTGTCTCTTTTATTTCATTAAAAGACTTTTTTCTTGCTTTGTCTTTTTTTTACACATTTAATAACTTTGGGATTAATAATGGATCGGTGTCTTATTGACGCCTCTCCATTATTAACCGGGCTTATTGTCACCGTGCAATCAACGGTGACAATAACCCCTTATTACCCCGCTTGCCACCGCTACAGGGCAAGTGGGAAGAGCCGGGTAAAGTGCCACAATTGGCACATCTTTTGATGCGCCAAATGTGGGGCTGCTGTAGCCTGGTATTATCAGGCTGTTGAGGGCCAAAATCCATGGGCCTTGACAGTCTTTTAATACCAGGCCGCAGCAGTCTGCATTTTACTTGGCTGGTTAACAAAAATAGGGGGATCCCCACGCCGTTTTTTTTTTCGAGGGGATCCCCTATTTTTTGTTAACCAGCCAAGCTAAGCAGACTGCTGTGGCCTGGTATTATCAGGCTTGCAAGGTCCATGGATATTGGATCCTTACCAGCCTGAAAAACCAGGCCTCAGCGGTCTGCTTCATCTGGCTGGTTAACAAAAATAGGGGGGACCCCACGCTAATTTTTTTCGAGGGGATCCCCTATTTTTGTTAATCAGCCAAGATATGCAGACTGCTGTGGCCTGGTATTATCAGGCTGGCAAGGTCCATGGATCTTGGCTCCTTAACAGCCTGAAAATCCAGGCCTCAGCGGTCTGCTTCATCTGGCTGGTTAACAAAAATAGGGGGGACCCCACGCCAATTTTTTTCGAGGGGATCCCCTATTTTTGTTAATCAGCCAAGATATGCAGACTGCTGTGGCCTGGTATTATCAGGCTGGCAAGGTCCATGGATCTTGGCTCCTTAACAGCCTGAAAAACCAGGCCTCAGCGGTCTGCTTCATCTGGCTGGTTAACAAAAATAGGGGGGACCCCACGCCAATTTTTTTCGAGGGGATCCCCTATTTTTGTTAATCAGCCAAGATATGCAGACTGCTGTGGCCTGGTATTATCAGGCTGGCAAGGTCCATGGATCTTGGCTCCTTAACAGCCTGAAAATCCAGGCCTCAGCGGTCTGCTTCATCTGGCTGGTTAACAAAAATAGGGGGGACCCCACGCCATTTTTTTTTTCGAAGGGAACCCCTATTTTTGTTAATCAGTTCCCTCTGACGTCACTGATTGTGTCCCTGGCTGACCTGAAGTGAAAGTGGAAAGCAATCAATTAAGCTTTCCACTTAAGGGCCCGTCTCACATAGCGATATCGCTACCGAGATCGCTGCTGAGTCACTAGTTTTGTGACGCAGCAGCGAGCTCACCAGCGATATCGCTGTGTGTGACATTCAGCGACGATCAGCCCCCCTGCCGGGTATCGCTGATCGTCGCTGAAATGTCAGGACCTTTGATCGCTGGTTTCCCGCCTGTCACACGCAGCGATGCGTGCCTGTCAGAGGGAAACCAGCGATCAAAAAAAGGTCCTGACATTTCTGCGACGATCAGCGATACCCGGCAGGGGGGCTGATCGTCGCTGAATGTCACACACAGCGATATCGCTGGTGAGCTCGCTGCTGCGTCACAAAACTAGTGACTCAGCAGCGATCTCGGTAGCGATATCGCTATGTGAGACGGGCCCTTAAGCGATGTTACCCGCAGTGTCGCTGTCCCAGATCGCTGCCTGAGCTGCCTGTTTGGCAGCTCAGCAGCGATCATGTAGCGATACACCAGCGATCCTGACAAGTGCATATCGTTGTCGGGATCGCTGGTGTATCGTTATGTGACACCAGCCTTTACTCTCCTGTCAGGCAGGAGAGGAACTCATTCATTTGGGGTTTACTGTGAGGCTGCAGCATTAGCTGCGGTCCCTGCAGTAAACATTAACCCTTTCTGAAGGATTACACCGTGGGACCTGACTGTGCATGGGATAGGTAAGAATAATTTTGCTTTTTTATTTTATTTTTATTACAGGAAATGGTTTTTGCAGTAAAATAAAAGATGGTCAAAAACATGTGTCTTTATTTCATTAAAATGATTTTTAATTAAAGTGTGTGTGTTTTATTTTTATTTCATGCAATAGGATTAATAATTGATAGTTGTCTAATTGACAGCTCTCAATTATTAACCTGGCTTAAGGTCACCTTTCAATAGCAAGGTGGCTTTAACCCCATATTAACCCATTCGCCACCGCTACAGGGCAATGGGAATAGACGGGCAAAGTGCCAGAAAGGGCGAATCTAATTATAGATTTGTCTTTCCTGGGGTGTCTGGGGGCAGATGTTAGTAGCCGGGGGGGGGCAAAAATAATGGTCCCTCTCTGGGCTATTATTATCTGCCCCCACTCACTGGCTTTGTCTGTCTGGTTGCGAAAATAGGGCGGGAGCCCACGCATTTTTTTTCAGCAATTTTACACCTCATATATATATATACATGTCATTGAATTTGTGACACATATATATATATATTTATATTTGTAGTTCATACACTTCTACATAGTATAATAGCCGCTAATTCAATTGCCGGCTTTTGTGAAAATGCAGAACCCGACATGAAATGACACTTGGTGTACATAGGGTTAACCATGTCTTTTCATGTCCTTTGCTATCTAATTTGCACAAACAATTAAATCAGACTATGTGTGCAAAATTTCACACCTCTAGGGGTTAATTAAAGGTGTAAATTCGTAGCAAAAAAGTCCGTTTTTTTTACAACGAATTTACACCTTTAATTAACCCCTAGAGGTGTGAAATTTTGCACACATAGTCTGATTTAATTGTTTGTGCAAATTAGATAGCAAAGGACATGAAAAGAAATGTTTAACCCTATGTACACCAAGTGTCATTTCATGTCGGGTGACCCGACATAAATGACACTTGGTGTACATAGGGTTAACCATGTCTTTTCATGTCCTTTGCTATCTAATTTGCACAAACAATTAAATCAGACTATGTGTGCAAAATTTCACACCTCTAGGGGTTAATTAAAGGTGTAAATTCGTAGCAAAAAAGTCCGTTTTTTTTACAACGAATTTACACCTTTAATTAACCCCTACAGGTGTGAAATTTTGCACACATAGTCTGATTTAATTGTTTGTGCAAATTAGATAGCAAAGGACATGAAAAGAAATGTTTAACCCTATGTACACCAAGTGTCATTTCATGTCGGGTGCTTCTGTCTTTTCACTGAAGCCGGCTTTACCCGGCAATTGAATCAAAGGATATTTTACTATGTAGAAGTGTATAAACTATACATATATGTATATATATATGTCACAATGACATGTATATATATATATATATGTATTCTATGTGTGTATATTTAGTGTTTACAAGGAAAGAATGGGGTTTTTTTAGTTGCGATATTTTGTTCCCATAGACTTACATGGGACTTCCGGTATCGGTATCGGGTATCGCCGATATTTTAGTGATATCGGCGATACCATTCGATTCCGATACTTTAGCATATCGGAAAGTATCGCTCAACTCTACTTATCACCTATTTTAGTAAGTTGTAAGAGCCTAAGCAAGAAATTAGCCAAACAGTATGGAGAATTAATAAGAGTATGGAACATTAACTATATACATAAATGCCAGGTTTTCCCTGAACATAAGGGAGCCCACCAGAGGAGTTTGTGAATCTCCCATAAATCTTAGAAAGCAGCACTGCTGGAAGGTGTCCAAAGTTACACTTGGGAGGGTGAATGTGGGCACAGAAAAGGCATGTAGGTCTGTGGCATTAAAAGGGAGGATGAATACAGGGAACATACCACAAGCAATGTTCTTCCTGGGAGAAGTGAAGTCATCAATATAAACTGGCATGTAGGGTTAACACATGAATCATGGAATTAACAAATCACCGTTTCTTAATTTTTTTAGTTGTGTGATTGTGAATACACTGGATTAAATGTGTCAGGCATTTGGGTTCAAACCATTGAGCCTGTGCTTTGTGGTCGGCTTCTCTGTCCCCTGAGCCACAGCTGATACACCTTGTCTCCGGGTGTTTAGTTTCTGTTATCCTTGCTTCAGTCTTTTTAGGGTAACAGGTGTTTTCATTTGCTCATTTATCTCCCCTATCACCTTTTGGGTGCAGCTTTATATACTTTTTCCCTGCTGGTATTTCCTGCAGGTGATAGTCTCATTTGGATGTCCAGCCATACTGCTGTAGTTTAAGCCAGGCAGTGGAAGACCAGCTAAGGTTTATCTCTCTGCTGTTTATGTTCTTTTCCCTGCACCTATCTTCTGCTTCTTTTTAGGAAGTAGGCAGCATATTTTATAACAGTATGTACTTAATCATTTATTTTATATTTCATTGTTTGTTTTACTCACTTTGGGATCTCTTTCTATTTCAGCACACTTTCCCTTCTAAAAGTAATTGGCACACTGCTCTGTCCTCCCGGTTTTAAGGAAGAATGTGAAGCGCTCAACAGCCTTTCAGGCAGTATAGGTCTATGTTGCCATATTCTAGTCAGTGGTTAGGGCTATCTGTCACGACGTATAACAGATATATTCTATGATAGTAACATATATCTAATGTGACAACATTCTATATTTCATATAATAGAAAATATCAACATGTATACATAGTATCTGCCAGCAATGTCTTACCTGACATAATATCCTATGTATTGTGGGTCTATACTGTGTACGTGTCACGCTGTCTCAGGATAGAGGTGGACAGGGGTCTATGCTGACCCTGAACTGGGGTCCTGACTAGTCCCTCTACCTGGAGGTACTGTTAATGGTACAGAGGTCCAGGCCGCCAGCGTAACCCTGTCTCCTGTAGATCCCTGACCACTGTAATCTAGTCCTGAGAAGGACCCTGATTACCACCACAGGGAATGGGCAGGTCACAGCTTACACACAGTCTAAGACAAACGAGACAGACAAGGGGTAAAGAAAACACTGCCTTGCATACAAAACTTCCACTACAGAGGAACACAAAAGGTTAAGGAGAATAAACAATAAGCGAGGAGAGGAAAAACCACAACAGGCACTCTTAGCTTAAGTCTTCTCAGAAACGATCCGCTCTGCTGGTCTGAATGAATGCTTTCACCGACAGCTTCCCCAGCAGACCAGCAGGTATATGAAGGAAGCTAATTAACAAAACATCAATCGCAGCTGGGCGAGGCTGGTCAGTCCAGCACCGAGAGAGAAAGAATTAACTCCCTCAGTGCCGAAAAACACCCAGCACCAGAAACTCAGCTGTGCGAAGTCAGGGTGTGCAATCGCGACGATCTTCGCCGCGACACACCCGTGACAGTACCCCCCCTTCTACGAGGGGCCTCTGGACCCTCAGGGCCTGGTCTATCTGGGTGAGTAGTGTGGAAGGCCCGAACCAATCGGTCTGCGTTAATATCCGACGGAGAAACCCACATCCTCTCCTCAGGACCATACCCCCTCCAATGAACAAGGTATTGAAGGGACCGGCGATTCAGACGTGAGTCAATGATCTTCGATACCTGAAACTCCAAATTACCATTGACCACCACAGGAGGAGGAGGTAGAGGTGACGGTATAACTGGTGCCACGTACCTCTTAAGCAACGATTTGTGGAACACATTGTGGATTTTAAACGTAGGAGGGAGGTCAAGACGGAAAGCCACCGGATTAATTATTGAACTGTAGTACTAATGTGAACACGTCACTCCTTGTAATTTTTAACCGTAATGGTGCCTAGATGAGGGGCGCCACTCCCATACTAACATAACATAAAGGTAAACCTGGCACTCATGATAGTGTCTCAGTACATAAGACTTCACCTCCCACCTTTTGCCCTGCACATTACAACTCCATATGGAGGACAGTGCACTTCTATATGTAGCGTTTTGACTTAGCAGCAATTTGTACATATTTTCTTTCACAGCCTCTCTATACAGTCTCCTTTGCAATCTGGTAAGGTTGGCATTCTTTACTTTGCACTAGTCAGAGACTTAGTTAGCACTTGCACTCACAATTTACCCATAGGAACCTTCTTATATATTTTTGTATTGAATGTCAGATTCCTTTTGTGACCATAATGATTCCGTAGTATCTTGGTGAAAATATGAACCTATATTATTTTTCAGCGTGAGCCTGTATGACTACTTATATATTATCGCCTGTACACAATATATAATACCACTATGTAGTAAAACGCCTGTACACAATATATAATACCGCTATGTAGTAAACGCCGTCTAAGTGCGTCATATGTACTGAGACATATTCATATAAATACGTATAACTAGCTTCTTCTTGTATTTTATTTTTTATTTTTCATTTTTCTTATGTATGATATGAGATAATATATTGACTCATAGAGACAAACTTATTTTATTTTGTTTTGTTATTTTTATTTTTCCATAGTCTGAAGAAGGTCTGAGTGTTTGACCGAAACGTCATGTTGTGGATTGCATTTCAGAAATAAAATTATTTTTTGCTTCATCACTATCATGAGTGCCAGGTTTACCTTTATGTTAATTATTGAACTGATCCTGTATGGCCCGATGAATCTGGGACCGAGTTTCCAGGAGGGAACCTTAAGTTTTATATTCTTGGTAGACAACCATACCAGATCGTTCACACTTAGGTCCGGACCAGACACTCTCCTCCTATCAGCCATACGTTTGTATCGGTTCCCCATAGTGCTCAGATTATTAAGCACTCCTCTCCACACTGAAGCAAGTGACGACGAAAATCGTTCCTCCTCAGGAACCCCAGAAGAGCCCCCCCCCATTGAAAGTACAAAACTGGGGGTGAAAACCATATGCCCCAAAAAACGGGGACTTACCAGTGGACTCGCTCCGCCTATTGTTAAGAGCGAACTCTGCCAGAGGCAAGAAAGAAGACCAGTCCTCTTGGTTCTCTGAGACAAAACACAGGAGATATGTCTCTAAGCTCTGATTCAGACCCTCTGTCTGACCATTGGTCTGAGGATGAAAAGTCGAAGAAAATGACAACTGCATCCCCGACGAGAACAAAATGCCTTCCAGAATTTGGACACAAACTGAGACCCCGATCCGACACCACATCGGAAGGCAACCCGTGAAGTCTCACAATCTCCCCAATGAACACCTGCGCCAGAGTTTTAGCATTAGGAAGAGCAGGAAGATGTTATGTTTCGGTAGCTGAGGAGTGCAGGTAAAAAAGGCAATACACCAGAGCAGTTGGAATCTATGAGATTGCAGTACCCTGACTAACCACCACAACTAGAGGCAGCTGTGGAGCGTTCCTACGTTGGTCCTAGACGCCTCGTCACAGCCTGAGAAACTAACTACACCTAAAGATAGATATAGGAAAGCTATCTGCCCCGGAGCAGAACCCCAAAGATAATAGAAAGCCCCCAAACATGTAATGGCGGTTAGACAAGATGAAATACTGACACAGAAAAGAAAATAGTATGAGCAAACGCTGGGGCCCAAACTAACTAAATAGAAAAGGATAGGAAGGGTACTTACTGCAATCCCAGAAAACCTGAAAAGCACCAACTCTGCTAATTTCAAAAACACCTGCGATCACACGACCTCTTCCACCTAAATTAGTTCTCTGGTGTAACAAAATCAAAACAGCAGCCACTGAAAAAACTGGAAAAAGCAAAAGTACAAACATCAGTGGCTGAACAAAACTGAGAGGGCAGAAGCCCCCGGAGGGGACCCTGAAGGCCCCCACAGAAGTGCAGAACAAAATGCAAAAATATAGCACAAACACAAAAGAAGAAAATGTCTTATCTGTTAGCAGGAGATGCAGACACGACACAGCAGGCTACAAGGGAAACTGGAATAAAGGATACAGACCAGAACAATTGATCACCGGCAACCCTGATGGGAAGGTGACTCCCTTATATAAGACCAGTCAGTAACACCTGATTCCCAGTCCTCACAAACTTCACTGGACAGACTAGCACCGCTTGTAACCACCAGAGGGAGCCTCTGCTCAGAACTCATCTCAAACCCATTCACAACAGTACCCCCCCTTGAGGAGGGGTCACCGAACCCTCATTTAAGCAACCAGGTCGGTCAGGATGAGTTCTATGATACGCACGGATAAGTCTCCTAGCATGGATGTCCGAAGCAAACACCCAAGAATTGTCTTCCTGACCATAACCTCTCCATTTAACCAAATACTGGAGTTTCCGTCTAGAAAAACGAGAATCTAATATTTTCTCAACCACATACTCCAGATTGCCCTCAACCAAAACAGGGTCAGGAGGCACAGCAGCAGGAACCACTGGCTCAACAAACCTCTTCAACAAGGACTTGTGGAACACGTTATGGATCTTAAATGTCCCTGGAAGAAGCAAACGAAAAGAAACAGGATTAATAATCTCCATGATCTTATAAGGTCCAATGAACCTAGGCTTAAATTTAGGAGATGCTACTCTCATAGGAATATTCTTTGAGGACAACCAGACCAAGTCCCCACTTTAAACCGAGGACCATCAGTCCTATGCCGGTTAGCAAACCGCTGGGCCCTCTCCTGAGAGAGGGACAACCTCTCCACTACCTGGTCCCAAATCAGTTGCCTACGCTCCACAACAGAGTCAACGCCTGGACAGACAGAAGCCTCCGTCTGTCCTGAAGAAAATCGAGGGTGAAACCCAGAATTACAGAAAAACGGAGACATCAAAGTAGCAGAGCTAGCCCTATTATTAAGAGCAAACTCAGCCAAAGGCAAAAAAGAGACCCAGTCATCCTGATCAGCAGACACAAAGCATCTTAGATAAGTCTCCAATGTCTGGTTTGTTATCTCAGTTTGACCATTGGTCTGAGGATGAAATGCCGAGGAGAAAGACAATTGAACACCCAGTTTAGAACAAAAAGTCCTCCAAAATCTGGAAACAAACTGGACTCCTCTGTCAGACACAATGTTCTCAGGAATGCCGTGTAAACGAACCACGTGCTGAAGGAACAACGGCACCAATTCAGAGGAGGAAGGCAACTTAGGTAATGGCACAAGATGTATCATTTTGGAAAACCTATCACAAATTACCCAGATGGTGGTCATTCTCTGAGAAACAGAAAGGTCGGAAATGAAATCCATAGAGATATGGGTCCACGGTCTCTTGGGCACAGGCAATGGCATCAACAAACCACTAGAGCGAGAGCAAGGCTTGGAGCGAGAGCAAGTCCCGCAGGACTGCACAAATTCCCTGACATCACGAGACAAGGTAGGCCACCAAAAGGACCGACTAACCAAGTCTCTGGTACCAAAAATTCCGGGATGCCCAGTCAACGCGGAACAATGAATCTCAGACATCACACTCTTTTTCCACTGGTCCGGGACAAACAATTTTCCAACAGGGCAGCGCTCGGGCCTATCCTCCTGACACCCCTCCAGAGCAAGTCTCAAATTGGGCGAGATGGCGGAAAGAACTACACCCTCTTTCAAAATAACAGAAGGATCAGATAACTCAGGAGAGTCCGCAAGGAAACTCCTCGAGAGGGCATCCGCCTTAACATTCTTAGTGCCAGGAAGAAAGGAAACCACAAAATTAAAACGTGTGAAAAACAAGGCCCACCTGGCCTGTCTAGGATTGAGTCGCTTGGCAGATTCCAGATAGACCAGATTCTTATGGTCCGTAAGGACCACCACCTGATGTTTGGCTCCCTCCAGCCAATGTCTCCACTCTTCAAAAGCCCACTTCATGGCCAATAACTCCCGATTACCCACGTCATAATTACGTTCAGTAGGAGAAAATTTTCGAGAGAAAAAGCACAAGGGTTACTTTTAGAGGTCTCTGGATCTTTTTGGGACAAAACGGCACCTGCCCCAATTTCAGAGGCATCAACCTCCACCTGAAATGGCAGAGAAACATCAGGCTGCCGTTAGAACAGGAGCAGAAGTGAATCTCTGCTTAAGTTCCTGAAATGCAGAGACTGCCTCAGGAGGCCAATTCACCACATCAGAACCCTTTCTGGTCAAATCAGTTAATGGTTTAACAATAACCGAGAAATTACCAATAAATTTACGATAAAAATTGGCAAAACCCAAAAATCTCTGAAGAGCCTTTAATGAAGTAGGTTGGACCCAATCACAGATGGCCTGAACCTTGACCGGGTCCATTTCAATAACAGATGGGGACAAAATGAATCCCAGAAATGAGATCCTCTGTACGCCAAAAAGACACTTTGATCCCTTCACATACAGAGCATTCTCTCTCAAAATCTGGAATACAGTTCGAACATGTTTCACATGAGAGTCCCAGTCATTAGAAAAAATCAAGATATCATCCAAATAAACAATCAGAAATTTGTCCACAAAATCCCTGAAAATGTCATTCATGAAGGACTGGAAGACGGAAGGAGCATTAGTGAGCCCAAAGGGCATCACCAGGTACTCAAAATGCCCTTCAGGGGTATTGAATGCCGTCTTCCATTCATCCCCGTGCTTAATGCGAATAAGGTTATACGCCCCTCTGAGGTCAAGCTTGGTAAACCAAGTAGCGTTTTTCACCCTGGAAAACAGGTCAGAAATCAAGGGTAACGGGTATTGATATTTCACAGTAATATTGTTCAAGAGACGATAATCAATACACGGCCTTAATGAACCATCCTTTTTGGCCACAAAGAAAAAACCGGCACCTAAGGGTGAAGAGGATGGTCTGATATGACCCTTCTCCAATGATTCCTTGATATAAGACCGCATAGCGTCATGTTCAGGTACAGACAAGTTAAAAAGGCGACCTTTAGGGAATTTACTACCCGGCACTAATTCAATAGCGCAGTCATAGCTCCTATGGGGAGGCAAGGATGCAGATTTACTTTCGCTAAACACATCAGAAAAATCAATCAAAAAGTCAGGAACATCCTGAGCCTGGGGGGAGGCAGAAAAAACAGGAGTGTTGGTATTAACACATTGGCAGCCCCAACTGGTTACAGACACAAATTTCCAATCCAAAACAGGATTATGAGACTGTAACCAAGGAAAACCCAGCACGATAATGTCATGCAGATTATACAGAACCAAAAATTTGCAGCACTCCTGGTGATCAGGTTCAACCCTCATTATCACCTGAGTAGAAAACTGGGGTTTATTCTCAGCCAAAGGGGTAGAATCGATCCCCAGTAGGGGAATAGACTTCTGTAGGGGTATCAAGGGAAATCCACAACGTTTAGCAAAATCATAATCCATCAGGTTAATAGCTGCTCCAGAATCAACGAAAGCCTGAGCAGAAAATGAGGACAGAGAGCATATCAGAGTGACAGTTAATAAAAACTTAGTCTGAACACTACCCAAGACAACTGAGCGTGCAAAACGTCTTCCCCGCTTAGGGCAGACTGAAATAGCATGAGAGGCATCACCACCGTAGAAACATAACCCATTGCGCTTTCGAAACTCATGACGCTGTGCCCCAGACACCACTCTATCACACTGCATGGGTTCAGAAGCTGGTTCACAAGGCAACACCATTCCACGCATACTTCTCCGCTCACGCAAACGTCTGTCAATTTGAATCGCTAATGACATAGATATAGGAAAGATGTGTATCTTCGTACCGTGTTAGCCAGTAGATAGAAAAATATTTAGACTTGAGAGTCCTCAGTGGTTGATACCTTTTAATGGCTAACTGAAAAGATGGTAACAAATTGCAAGCTTTCGAGACTACGCAGGTCTCTTCATCAGGCAAAGACTAAAACAAAAACTGAAGAATCACATATTTATACACAAGAGGACACAGGAATAATGCAATAGGTAAGACATGTGACGTGAAGCAGAACTGTCATTATGGCCGAGGGATGAACATAAATATGACTAGTTCATAGATAAAGAGTGAAAGTTTTATTACCCTCTGATTGGGGTCTGGTATTGTGTTGTGATGACCCTAAAAGGTCAGGGAAGCAGATTCCTTAATTGTTGTAGAAAGACATAAAGCTCTGGGATATATTCATCCCAGCACTAAGAGTGTCAAAGGTCATCATAAGTTTATATTCCCAGACTTTTCTATCCTTCTCAGATTTGAAGTTAGATTTTAATACCAGTAATTCCATATCCGTCATTCTATGACCGGGCATACAAAAGTGTTTTGCCACAGGTAAATCCATTCTCCTTTCTCTTATTGTGTGGCGATGAGAATTCATCCTTGTTCTCAGTTTTTGCCCGGTCTCCCCCACATACAGACCCCCAGTTGGACAGTAGGTGTACATCTATAATGACCACGGACAGGATAAAGATCCCCAACTCCCATCAGGACTACAAGATACCAGGTACTTTCAGCTGCATCACATCTAATGTGGTGTACCTAATTATATGTACTAAATGTCCAACTGGGGGTCTGTATGTGGGGGAGACCGGGCAAAAACTGAGAACAAGGATGAATTCTCATCGCCACACAATAAGAGAAAGGAGAATGGATTTACCTGTGGCAAAACACTTTTGTATGCCCGGTCATAGCATGACGGATATGGAATTACTGGTATTAAAATCTAACTTCAAATCTGAGAAGGATAGAAAAGTCTGGGAATATAAACTTATGATGACCTTTGACACTCTTAGTGCTGGGATGAATATATCCCAGAGCTTTATGTCTTTCTACAACAATTAAGGAATCTGCTTCCCTGACCTTTTAGGGTCATCACAACACAATACCAGACCCCAATCAGAGGGTAATAAAACTTTCACTCTTTATCTATGAACTAGTCATATTTATGTTCATCCCTCGGCCATAATGACAGTTCTGCTTCACGTCACATGTCTTACCTATTGCATTATTCCTGTGTCCTCTTGTGTATAAATATGTGATTCTTCAGTTTTTGTTTTAGTCTTTGCCTGATGAAGAGACCTGCGTAGTCTCGAAAGCTTGCAATTTGTTACCATCTTTTCAGTTAGCCATTAAAAGGTATCAACCACTGAGGACTCTCAAGTCTAAATATTTTTCTAATGACATAGAATCATTGAGACCAGAGGGGACAGGGAATCCCACCATAACATCCTTTACATTATCTGACAGACCCTTCCGGAAAAGGGCTGCCAAAGCGTCGTCATTCCATTTGGTCAGGACTGCCCACCTACGGAATCTCTGACAGTATAACTCAGCGTCATCAAGCCCCTGATTTAATGCCAACAAGGCTTTCTCAGCTTGATCAGTGACATTAGGCTCATCGTACAATAACCCCAAGGCCTGAAAAAATGCATCAACATCACTCAAAACAGGATCCCCAGGTATCAGGGAAAAAGCCCAATCCTGAGGATCGCCGGCAGGAGAGAGATGATAATTTGAACCTGCTGCGCTGCGTTCCCTGAGGACTTAGATTTTAAGGCAAAAAACAATTTACAATTATTTTTGAAATTCTGAAACTTAGCTCGATCCCCTAAAAACAAATCTGGCATGGGAATCCTAGGTTCCACAACAGGCAACCCAGCAAGATAGATAGCAATACTCCGAACCTCAGTGGCAAGCTGATCCACACGGCCAGACAACTGTGCAAACTCCATTGAGAGAAAAGATCCTCCCCAGCACCCAGAGATACAGAGGGAAAAAAAAAAATGCAACAAACAGAAAAATATCTCTGACAACTCTGACAATATTTTTTCCCTTCTGTGAGTACCATACAATTTTCAATTTTTAGGCCGGTGATACTGTTATGTTTCGGTAGCTGAGGAGTGCAGGTAAAAAAGGCAATACACCAGAGCAGTTGGAATCTATGAGATTGCAGTACCCTGACTAACCACCACAACTAGAGGCAGCCGTGGAGCGTTCCTACGTTGGTCCTAGACGCCTCGTCACAGCCTGAGAAACTAACTACACCTAAAGATAGATATAGGAAAGCTATCTGCCCCGGAGCAGAACCCCAAAGATAATAGAAAGCCCCAAACATGTAATGGCGGTTAGACAAGATGAAATACTGACACAGAAAGAAAATAGTATGAGCAAACGCTGGGGCCCAAACTAACTAAATAGAAAAGGATAGGAAGGGTACTTACTGCAATCCCAGAAAACCCTGAAAAGCACCAACTCTACTAATTTCAAAAACACCTGCGATCACACGACCTCTTCCACCTAAATTAGTTCTCTGGTGTAACAAAATCAAAACAGCAGCCACTGAAAAAACTGGAAAAAGCAAAAGTACAAACATCAGTGGCTGAACAAAACTGAGAGGGCAGAAGCCCCCGGAGGGGACCCTGAAGGCCCCCACAGAAGTGCAGGACAAAATGCAAAAATATAGCACAAACACAAAAGAAGAAAATGTCTTATCTGTTAGCAGGAGATGCAGACACGACACAGCAGGCTACAAGGGAAACTGGAATAAAGCAATCAGACCAGAACAATTGATCACCGGCAACCCTGATGGGAAGGTGACTCCCTTATATAAGACCAGTCAGTAACACCTGATTCCCAGTCCTCACAATCTTCACTGGACAGACTAGCACCGCTTGTAACCACCAGAGGGAGCCTCTGCTCAGAACTCATCTCAAACCCATTCACAACAGAAGAGCAATAAAATGTGCCATTTTGCTGAACCTACAACTACAACTACAACTAGTATGACAGTTTTACCTGAAGACGGAGGGAGGTCCGTAATGAAGTCCATAGACAGATGGGTCCATGGACGCTCCGGGATTTTCAACGGTAAAAGGGCCCCAGACGGACGGGTATGTGGGGTCTTAGAGCGCGCACATACCCCACAGAGCGACAAAAGTTACCACCTCTTTATTTAAGTTAGGCCACCAAAACCGGCGAGAAAGGAGATCTACAGTTGCTTTACTCCCTGGGTGTCCTGCCAAAGCAGAATTATGATGTGCCTCGATAACCTTTTGTCTTAACTGATTTGGAACAAACAGTTTCCCTGGAGGTCCTACAGGGGCGTCCCCCTGAGCCTCCAATACCTCCTCCTCAAGCTCAGAGCATACAGCCGACACCACAACTCCCTCCTGAAGAATAGGAACCGGGTCATCCGTCTTCCCGGCCCCCGGGAAACTACGAGATAAGGCATCAGCCTTTACATTTTTTGACCCAGGACGATATGTGACGACAAAATTAAACCTGGTAAAAAACAACGACCATCTAGCTTGTCTGGAATTCAGACGTTTTGCAGACTCTAAATACAGCAGGTTCTTGTGATCAGTAATGACGGTGACCGGGTGGACTGCCCCCTCCAAAAAGTGACGCCACTCTTCAAAAGCCAACTTAATGGCCAAGAGTTCCCTATTGCCGACATCATAATTCCTCTCGGCGGACGACAATTTTTTAGAGAAGAAAGCGCACGGATGCCATTTACCAGGGGACGGACCTTGAGATAATACCGCACCCACTCCTACGTCAGATGCGTCTACCTCCACAATGAACGGTTGTGATGCATCAGGTTGAATGAGTATGGGTGCTGAAGCAAAACATTTTTTCAAGGAGGAAAATGCTTGACAAGCTTTGTCAGACCACCTAGAAAAATCCGTCCCTTTTTTTGTCATGTCAGTGAGAGGTTTGACAACGGATGAGAAATTACGAATAAATTTCCGGTAGTAGTTAGCAAACCCCAGGAAACGCTGCAGTGCTTTAAGATCCTCTGGCCGATCCCATTCAAGCACAGCCTTCACTTTCCCAGGGTCCATACGGAAACCGGAAGCTGACACCAGGAATCCTAAAAACTGAAGTTCTTGTACGGCGAATACACACTTCTCCCATTTGGTGTACAGTTTATTGTCTCGCAAGATCTGCAACACCTGTCTCACATGCTCCTGATGAGACACAAGATCCGGCGAGTAAATTAAGATGTCATCTAGATAAATGACAACAAACTGTCTCACTAGGTGGCGAAAGATGTCATTGACAAAATGTTGAAACACTGCCGGGGCAGTAGTCAGACCGAAAGGCATGACAAGGTTCTCATAATGTCCCTCCGGAGTGTTAAACGCCGTCTTCCACTCATCCCCCTCCTTTATCCTAATCAGATTATACGCCCCCCTGAGATTCAACTTAGAGAACCATTTGGCGCCCACAATCTGATTGAAGAGATCAGGAATAAGTGGGAGCGGATACGGATCTCGGACCGTAATCCGATTAAGCTCACGGAAATCCAGGCAAGGGCGTAGGCCTCCATCTTTTTTCTTCACAAAGAAGAACCCCGCGGCCACTGGGGAAGATGAAGGTCTAATATGCCCCTTGGCCAGACTTTCCGAAATATAATCCTTCATAGCTTGCCTCTCAGGACCAGAAAGGTTATATAACCTAGATTTTGGTAACTTAGCATCAGGAAGCAATTTTATAGCACAGTCATACGCGCGATGAGGAGGTAATTCTTCACACCCCTCCTCTGAAAACACATCCTCAAAGTCCTCCAGAAAAGGAGGTAAGGTTCTAGGCACGACCGCACCGATGACCGTGTTCATGCAGTTACTATTGCAAAATTCACCCCACTGGCTTATCTCTCTGGATTGCAAATTAATAACTGGGTTATGTTTAGTTAACCAAGGAAGTCCCAACACAATAGGAGTGGGAAGGCCCTCCAACACATAACAAGACAATAGTTCTTTATGTATTGCCCCCACTCGAAGGTCTATGTTATGCACGGCTTGCACAAAGCTACCTTGACCGAGAGGCCTGGCGTCAATAGAGAATATAGGGATAGGTTTGGCCAATACACTCAGTTGCATACCTTGCACCAGGGCAAACCGAGCGTCCACCAGATTAGCCGTGGCCCCACTATCCAGAAGAACAGAAATCCTCTCAGCTCTCGTACCTACCAACACCTCCGCTGGTACGAGAAACTGAGACGGACTTGGGGACGAAATACATACTCCCAGATTGTCGTCCACCACACAACCTGGGATCAACAGTTTTCCGGCGACTCCTTGCTCAGCAAAGTACGGGATGGACACCCCCCAACAAAATGTCCCTTTCTCCCGCAGAAGTAACACTTTCCTGTCTTGCGGCGCACCGCCGATCCCCTCCCTCGAAACGATGTCCCTCCTAACTGCATAGGCTCCTCAGAACAAACCAGGGGAACCTCAATATAAGGGACTATAGTAGAAGGTGGAGTCATCACAGGGGGCGGAGTTACCTCGCACCTCTCCCGAAGCCGTCTATCAATGCGAATAGCAAGGGCCATAGCGGCCTCCAGTGACGGGGGAGAATCATACTGAGCCAACACATCTTTTAATTTGTCAGATAATCCTTGACAAAACTGGCTCCTAAGAGCTGGGTCATTCCACTGAGTATCTGTGGCCCATCTACGGAACTCAGAAGAAAATTCCTCCGCCGGACGATCTCCCTGCTGTATCTTACGTAACTTCATTTCAGCAAGGGAGACCCGATCCGGGTCATCATATACCAGACCCAGGGCTGTAAAAAATCGATCTACTGACTGGAGAGCCGGGGAGTCCGGAGGAAGAGAGAACGCCCAGGATTGAGGGTCCCCTTGTAAGAGCGAGATGACAATTCCCACCCTCTGATCTTCACTCCCCGAAGACCGAGGCCGTAGTCGAAAATATAATTTACATGCCTCCCGGAAGGTAAAAAATTTGTCCCGCCCACCAGTGAACCTGTCCGGGAGAGCTACTTTAGGTTCAGATCTGGTTTGCTCCCGGGGGTACAAAACCTTGGACTTAACGTCCGTCAGCTCCATGGACAAACTCTGCAACTGCTGAGCTAACTGGGCTACTGGATTCATGGTAGCTGGGGAGAATCTTTTAGTGTGGTCGGTGAAAATGTCACGACGTATAACAGATATATTCTATGATAGTAACATATATCTAATGTGACAACATTCTATATTTCATATAATAGAAAATATCAACATGTATACATAGTATCTGCCAGCAATGTCTTACCTGACATAATATCCTATGTATTGTGGGTCTATACTGTGTACGTGTCACGCTGTCTCAGGATAGAGGTGGACCGGGGTCTATGCTGACCCTGAACTGGGGTCCTGACTAGTCCCTCTACCTGGAGGTACTCTTAATGGTACAGAGGTCCAGGCCGCCAGCGTAACCCTGTCTCCTGTAGATCCCTGACCACTGTAATCTAGTCCTGAGAAGGACCCTGATTACCACCACAGGGAATGGGCAGGTCACAGCTTATACACAGTCTAAGACAAACGAGACAGACAAGGGGTAAAGAAAACACTGCCTTGCATGCAAAACTTCCACTACAGAGGAACACAAAAGGTTAAGGAGATAAACAATAAGCGAGGTGAGGAAAAACCACAACAGGCACTCTTAGCTTAAGTCTTCTCAGAAACGATCCGCTCTGCTGGTCTGAATGAATGCTTTCACCGACAGCTTCCCCAGCAGACCAGCAGGTATATGAAGGAAGCTAATTAACAAAACATCAATCGCAGCTGGGCGAGGCTGGTCAGTCCAGCACTGAGAGAGAAAGAATTAACTCCCTCAGTGCCGAAAAACACCCAGCACCAGAAACTCAGCTGTGCAAAGTCAGGGTGTGCAATCGCGACGATCTTCGCCGCGACACACCCGTGACACTATCACAGCTCACGCAGGAACCACTAAGGACTGTGGGGTCAGGATCTCTAATCTGTGCAGGAACAAACAGGGTCAGTTGCAGTTTTCAGTGTGTTACCTATTTTCCCTAGTGAGTTGCTACACTATCATATGAAAATGGACAGCCCATTTATTCCTTTCCCCTTTGCCCGTCCCAATAAAGCTTATATGTAAATGGTCCATTTTTTCTCATAGTTTAAATTTTCTGTGCCCTTAAAATCAGGATTATGATGCATTGCAAAGAGTAAATGTCACATAAGTAAGTGAGCTCTACAATTTATGGACATCTACAACCGATAAATTGTAATTTATGAGAATATTTTAATTTTTTTCGCATTATTTTTATGTGTAATGACAAGTGTAAGTTCACATTTATGGAATTATTTCCAGTGTTATCTAATTGTGACCTCAGTTTTTGGTTCATGGTTTAATCTATTGCATTGGATGAATCAGAACACCATTTATGTGGTGCATTTACCATGAATGACAAGTTAGATGTAGACAAGGAAGAGAGCAGCATAGTATTCCAATCATGCTGTAAATGATCTACAGACTAGTGATCCTTCAGCACAGCCTCTCTTGAATGATGCATGGCTGTAATTTTTCTGCAAGAAAACCCTGTTCCAATTATTGCATCTGATTTAAAGCCAGATCATTTTTCTGGTTTCTTGCTTGTTAAATATAAAAGTTATTGTAAGACATATATCCACATGCTGAGCTCATGGCACTTCCAGCCAATATTCCTTGCTCAAATCAACAAGAAGCCTCATAGTACAGAAAAGTGATAAATGGCTGCTCAATGCAATACTGCAAAAACTAATGTAATAGTCAATGAGTCTGCCACGGTTGGCTCTTTCGGGGCTTCGCTTCCAGCATAAAACCCTAGATAAAGTTCTAATCATACAACCTTATTAATCTGATAAAATAAAAAACAAAAATCCTGTTTGTATTTTGATCGGGAACTAAAATAATTATCAGTTCCCCTTCATTTTAAAAGGTAATCCGTCAGTCCGATTTTACTAATGGAACTAGTCTCATGACTGTATAGAACAACAATAAAAATGACTTCTGTATTGTAGAAATCTGATGTACCAGGACTGAGAAATCAAGCTAGTGTGGTAAATCGGCTCACTCAGCTGTACATAGAAGAAGACATGGGAACACTCTCTCTTTAAGGACGTTCTTTGGTTTATTATATGTGGCATAAACCAAACAAACACTGCCCTCTGGGCAAAATAGGAAAACAAAACAAAATGGTAGCACAAAGCACAGTCCTTCTGGTAGCAGGGTTCCTCCTGCTCACAGTTAGCGAATCACACACGGTTCAGGTTAGTTTCAGCACAACAACTTCCCTGGAGTGTTCCTCTCCAGACACTGAACCCTGGCTGTCTTTGGTGGCCAGCTATAAATGCCCCAACCCACACCATGGGGTGGTGATAAGGTGGACATCCTCCCAACCGCTCTATGGTTGTCCACAAAAAACCCAGCCCTTATATAAATTGGCTGTTAACTCCTTACAACACTTAATGTGCTGAAAGAAAAACTCTTGGGCTTTACATCACTGAAGCCATTAACCTCAGCGAAACATATCTCCCCTCCAGCACCTTGCCAGTGATTTTGTCACACTAGGAAACGACATTCAAATTATCCGGGAGGTGCATCGGGGTTTGATGATGCACTCGGAGACTTCAAGGCTGATTAGCATGTGGCTTCAAAGCTTGATTTCTCAGCACAGGCACGTCGGATTAATGCAAAACTTTTCACATTATTCATGTTATACTAGGACCTATACAGAAATACCAATAGTTTCAATAGTAAAATCATCATAAAAATGCCCTTTAAACCTCTGGATACAGGACAAATGGAAATTGCTTCTATATTCTGGGTAGTTATTAGGGAGCCCTCTGACATAATCAATGACATCACATTAATTTTCTGTGCAGTGAGGTATTGGAAACATGCAGAGAAGATGTAATCTGTGTGTGTGTATAGAATAATGATAATAGGGATCCTATGGGCTTTTACCACTAGATCAGTGCTATTAGTGACCTGCTTAAGGTACAACCAGGAAACACTGACTGATAATTTGCTCATTGAGTTCAGCCTAAAAAGTAAATATCTGCTGAAAAAAAAACATTAAATATAAAACGGAAAGCACACTTAAGGCCACTGATCCTGCCAACGTAATTCTCCGGTAAAGCTCAGCCAGATGCTGTGCTTCATAGCAGAACCCAACTTCACTATTTATTGCATATTAATAGTAATGCAAATGATTGCATGTTCAAGCCCTCTAGGGAGACTAAAAAAATGAAGTAAAACTAAAAAAAGTTTTAAAAAATATAAAAATAAATAAAAAATAAAAATATTTGGTATCGTATCCAAAAAAAAGTCTGATCTATCAAAATATAGAAATATTTAAAGCCGGAAAGGAAAAAAAATCCTGCACTTCCCTAAATAAATACAATAAAAAATTATCAAAATATCCTATGTACCCAAAAAATAATTACAAATTGCAACTCAGCAAGAAAAAAACAAGTATACAGCTCCACGGACAGAAAATTAAAAAAAAGATACAGGTCTCAAAAGATATTTTTTCTTTTACAACGTTCTACATTTTTGTACCCACTAAAATATAAAAAAAAGTACAAGTTTGGTATCGCTGTAATTGTAATTGTAATGATCTGGAGAATCATCTTTTTTTTCCGGATCATTTTCAATGAATGCTGTAAAAACCAAACCCAAAAAACAAATGCGAAATTGTGCGTTTTTCATAATTTCACCAAATTTGGAGTTTTTCTACTGTTTTTCAGTAAAATGAATGGTGTCATTCAATACTATAACTCATCCTACCAAAAACAACTCTTGCATGGCTATGTCAACAGAGAAATAAAAAGAGCTATTAAAAAAGTGAAGGACAAAAAGCATAAAAATCAAAAAATGTCCAAATCCTTAGAGCAGAACTGGGCAAACTATGGCCCGCGGGCCGCATCCAGCCCCTGAGTTGTTCCTAGCCCATGGACTGAGACAAGTATAAGGCTGAAAGCAGTGATTATCATTCTCTGAGGGGTCATGAATATGCATTGGGACTCGTGGGGGATCATAATGTGAGGTGCCTAATTCTTTTTTGGGGCTGTGGGGATCATATTATGTGAGAGGATCATTATACTGTGTGGGGGTGAACATAATGTATTGCAGAATGTGTGGGATCATACTGTGGGGGTTATCATTCTGTGTTTGTGAGCTGTGGGGGGATCATACTGTGTTAAAGGTGCTGTGGGTGACATTATTGTATTGAGGGGATTATATTGTGAGGGTCATTTTTCTGTGTTTGAGGGCTGTGGTGGATCATACTGTATGGGGGGACTTTAGAGCCTAAGGTGCCATGATACTGTTTGGGGCTGTGGAGGGTATCATAATGTGTTGGGGGACTGTGGATGAACATACTGTGAGGGTCATCATTCTTAATATCTTTAGCTGTTGGAGATCATACTGCATTGGTGTTATCATTCTGTGTCTGGGATCATACTTTTTTGGGGACTAGGGAGGCTACCATATTGTGTTGGGGGCGCTGTTAGGCATCATACTATGGTGGAGGTATCATGCTATGTGGGGAACTGTGTGGACAATTATAGTTTGTGCATGCCATCATACTGATATCATACATTTTGGGAGGTTTGTGGGAGCTCTTATTGTGTGAAGGGATGTGGGGGCTAAGTGTTCCAGTATACTGTGTGGGGATCTGTGGGAACATCATACTGTGTGTGGGGGCTGAAGGGGCATCATACTGTTTTGGGAGAGCTGTTGATCATAGTACAATGCCGGAATAACAGGAACAGTATGATTTGCTGCTTTTTATAAACTTTATAAAGAGCAGTAAAATATATTATTTTCATTTGCCCAATAATAAGCAATACAATTATTATTAATATATACCGTATATACTCGTGTATAAGCCAAGATTTTCAGCACCTTTTTTTGTGCTGAAAATGCCCCCTCAGCTTATACAAAAGTCATAGGGCAGAAACCAGCGGGAGAGGGGATGCGGCGGCAGGAGCCGGTGGCTGGGACATCATACTCACCCTCCCCGTGCCATCGCTGAACATCCCTGCAATCTGCTTTTCTCCCCCCGGCTTCCTGCAGCTCTCCAACGCTGAGCGGTGACGTAATACCCGCTCATTAAGGTCATGTAATATGGACGCGACGTCACTCCCATGGGCGTGGCCTCCATATTCATGGCCTTAATGAGCGGTATTACGTCACCGCTCAGCGCTGGAGAGCTGCAGGAAGCCGCGGAGAACGCAGGATTGCCGGCGGGACGTTCAGCGATGGCACGGGGAGGGTGAGTATGATGGAGGAGGATGGGGGGAGCATGGAGGAGAACAAGGAGCACGGAGCAGGACGGGGGGGAGGACGGAGAGCACGGAGCAGAACGGGGGGAGGACGGAGAGCACGGAGCAGAACGGGGGAGGACGGAGAACACGGAGCAGAACGGGGGGAGGACGGAGAGCACGGAGGAGGACGGAGAGCACGGAGCAGAACGGGGGGAGGCGGAGAGCACGGGCAGGACGGGGGTGGGCACAGAGGAGAATGGGGGAGTGCAGAGCTGGATGGGGGAGCACGGAGCAGGACGGGGGAGGATGGAAGCACGGAGCAGGACAGGATAATGGAGCAGGAGGGGGGAGCACAGAGGAGAATGGGGGCGCACAGAGCTGGTGGGAGCACAGAGCAGGACGGCAACTTACACCGGCTTATACGCGAGTCAATACGTTTTCCAAGTTTTTTGTGGCAAAATTAGGGGGGTCGGCTTATACACGGGTCGACTTATACATGAGTATATACGGTAATAATAATATCTTAATGTTAATATTGAGCAGATTTTTTTTTTTCAGCGTATTGTTCCTCCCCTCCACAACAGTCACTGTCTCTCAGGTGGCCCCTCAGAAAAAATTAATTGTCCACCCCTGCCTTATAGAATGTGCATTGTTGAGAACATACAATAATTCCTCCGGGTACTGATCTTTATGTATTCTACCTCTGCAAAGAAACTGCTAAATTTAACAATTTAGCATTGTATTTCATCACTCATTTTATTGTTTATTGCTATAGATGAGCAGATCAGTCAAAATTCAAATTTGCTGTTCTTGGGGATTTTCCTGGGAAATTTAATTTGCAGGGAAGTTATTCTCCTTGAATTGAATGTCCCTTTTTATGTTCTGGGGTCTCTGAAGACCCCAGAGCACAACATGTAAAGATATAAATAATACTTCTACACACCTTACTGTTCACCTCTTTGGCCGCTCTGCTTCTGACCAACACCCCATCCAGTCTTTGTCGCATTTTGTATCACTCCTGTGAGCTCTGAAATCCCCCGGCCTCATCACACAAGTCCAAGACTTCAAGCTGCTGAGGCCTACGACAGTTCGGCACTTGTAAGGTCACAACGTAATGATGTCTCGATGTGTGCCGTAACGGTAAGCCTACATGCGCCTCATCAGAGATGGAAGTCCCATCCTAACGTGAGAGGCCAGTGATTCCCGCACCTCGATTTCATACAAAGAGGACCGGACAACTGAGAGTGAGGAGAAGAAAGTCCAGCGAGGTGAGCTGTAAGGTGAAAGTATTTTTTTATTCTTTAGCCTTTTAAATGCCTTTTATGGTTCAGCAAAAGCCCGGCTGCTCGAGATTTGCTTAAAAACAAGTAGCAAAGAATCCACATTTTGGCGAATGTAAAATTTTGTAACTCAATTCCACTGGAATATATTCACTCATCTCTAGTTATGACTTTTTATTTTATTGTACCAGTTTTCTTTTATTCGTTTGTTTCATGGTGGGAAGCCTGTCTCCTTTAAATATAAGATTGTTATTTCCACATTGAACTATTGATGGTAAAAGCAACTCAAAATAAGTGAACTTACCACAGTCATATGAATTTTCTGTGGGTTGTGTATTTTTATATCGATTAAAAAAAGCTTTGATAATTTTTAATCTTCCAACGAGCTGTGCAGTTTTGATGGTAACAGACAGAATTTTATTGCAGACCTATACAAAGCTTTACTCTGCGGTGCTATGCGCCTTTCACAAATAAACCTGTGGTAAACTGGAAGCTGCAATGTTTAATCAGCATTGAGCCTAACACAATTCTAATAAGAAGAAAAGTCAATGTTGACATAGATGTACATTAAGAAGTTGAGGTTGTAATCTGTATAGAGAGCAGCAGCTAGGGAACATACATTCGGTGAGTTTATGACGGTTTATGGATGCGAAATGTATATATAATTCTTAATTATAGTATATGGTATATTATTCCTTTTGACACACTTTTATTGATAACAATAAATCTGATAATATTCAACTCCGATGCCACAGATCTACTTAAGGGGAATCTGTCGTTAGGAGAAACCCTCCTGAGCCGTTTATATGGGCATGTAGGTCATAGAAAGTTGAATAAAGTGATACCTTGATATCAGTGATCTGACATCTTGCTCCACAGGAATTAACTTTTTATATGCAAATTAGCTACTAAGATCTATAGGCCAGACATAGATCTCCCTGAGAGTCTGCCTCCAAAGCTTATTATAAATTAAAATGAGCTTTACCAGTGTGAGACATGTAGGTCAGGAGAGCAGAGAGTGGCTGCAGACTGGGGTGGCTGAAGGCTGCAATTTTTAAGCTGGGAACCGCCAATATCCATAGCCCCTTCCCAGCTTGAGAATACCAACAAATAGCTATCTGCTTTAGCTTCGTTAGTTGTCAAAATTTGGGGGTCCCCATGCTGTTTTCTTAAATGATTTAGTTAAATAATTTAAAAAAATGCGTGGGACCCCTCTGTTTTTGATAACCAGCCATGATAAGTCTGACAGCTGAGGGCTGCAGTCTGCAGCTGTTGGTTTTGCCTGCGCTGGTTATCAAAAATAGAAGAGATCCCATGTATTTTTTTCTTAAATGTATTTATCGCACAGGCGCCGGCTGCTGTATATGCTCATCATCCAACGCCTGTAATCAGCAGTAACCTTTCTACCACTGGTCACAGCTGCTGGCTCACATGCTGTCACCTGACAGCATGGGAAGCGCAGCTCTCTGACCCGTGGTAACTATCTTACCACTTATTAGAGCCTGTGTTTGCCGCACTGTCACGCAAATGACAGCATGGCAAACAACGGATGTTTTGGACCCCCATTTATCTGAATGGGGTCCTTGTTTGGCTTTGAGTTCGAGTACTGTTCTGGTACAAAAACCGAACTTTTTTAAAATTATCGGAAGAACCCGGCGGACCCGAACATCCATGGGTTCGCCCATCACTAGTCAAGAAGGCTACATATATTATACTGCATTGAGTTTGTGTTGTGAAATCTGGTGATAGATCCACTTTAAATAATATGATTTGTGCATTCTGGAAATGTTATTTAGTCATGGAACTCCATGTTGAATTTTAATATTCTGAGAATCTACAGTACAGGGTGGACATTATCCCATATATCTAGAATCTGTTAGTACACACACAATATACAGTACAGACCAAAAGTTTGGACACACCTTCTCATTCAAAGATTTTTCTGTATTTTCATGACTATGAAAATTGTAGAATCACACTGAAGGCATCAAAACTATGAACTAACACATGTGGAATTATACATTACACTTTACAAAAAAGTGTGAAACAACTGAAAATATGTCTTATATTCTAGGTTCTTCAAAGTAGCCAATTTTGCTTTGATTACTGCTTTGCACGCAGAAAAGGTGAACGGATGGACTCTACATGCCTATTTCCCACCGTGAAGCATGGAGGAGGTGGTGTGATGGTGTGGGGGTGCTTTGCTGGTGAAACTGTTGGGGATTTATTCAAAATTGAAGCAGTGAGCGGTCCAGCTCACCCCAAACCATCTCGATTGGCTTCAGGTCTGGTGACTGTGGAGGCCAGGTCTACTGGCGTAGCACCCCATCACTCTCCTTCTTGGTCAAATAGCCCTTACACAGTCTGGAGGTGTGTTTGGGGTCATTGTACTGTTGAAAAATAAATGATGATCCAACTAAACGCAAACCGGATGGAATAGCATGCTGCTGCAAGATGCTGTGGTAGCCATTCTGGTTCACTATGCCTTAAATTTTGAATAAATCCCCAACAGTGTCACCAGCAAAGCATCCCCACACCATCACACCACCTCCTCCATGCTTCACAGTGGGAACCAGGCATGTAGAATCCATCCGTTCACATTTTCTGCATGCAAAGCAGTAATCAAAGCAAAAGGTGGCTACTTTGAAGAACCTAGAATATAAGACATATTTTCAGTTGTTTCACACTTTTTTGTAAAGTGTAATGTATAATTCCACATGTGTTAATTCATAGTTTTGATGCCTTCAGTGTGATTCTACAATTTTCATAGCCATGAAAATACAGAAAAATCTTTGAATGAGAAGGTGTGTCCAAACTTTTGGTCTGTACTGTATATTCAACACACATATTACATTTGTTTGTTTGTTTTTCTTTTGGGTTTTGTAGAAAATTGTAAATCGTATTTGCAAGTCATACATTTCATTGTCAGGCACTGGAGCACTTTATCAGTGAAGTTATAAATACTATGCAGAGAAGAGCTGGGATCTGAAGCTTGGCAGCACCCCAGAGAGAATTTGTTATACATTTTCTCATTGAAATGAGCATTTTTTTCCTTTTCGCTCTGTAGCCACATCAAGGAAAGACACTGTAGGCTAAACTGCAGCAACCGCCAGACTATCTTGTACATCACTCTCAACTCATTTGCCAGGGAAAGCTGCCAGCATGGAAGGCCGGCTCTACAATGCTTAATAGGCAGAAGAGTGAAAAGATCTCCAGTGGACCTGAAGCTCTGCTACACTGGGAGCTATTGACCAAAGTTGGTCATGGCTTCATGAAAGACATGATGCGAGGTGATAAATGTAGAGGTTAAATACAAAGCTTATTTTCTATTTTTGACCAAAGTCTTTAAAGTGCGCACAGGATTGGATGATGTGTATTTTATGGGGTCTGGCATTTTAGGACAGTGATATTTGTCATGTTTTGTGCTTTGTGGACTGGATAAACAGACTTCATATAGATAAGGGATGTCAAATGGACAAAGTTGAGGGCCAACCTTGATATTTATTCAAACAATGTCTGCAATTGAGGAAGTTTTTCCTTATCATCAAATATATATGAGCCTTTTCATATGGAAACAAATTTAAGATTTGCTTAAGCATTAAATATGGAACAAGCAAAGCTTAAAGGAAATCTGTGACAAGGTTTTTACTGCCCCATCTAAAGGCAGCATAATACAGGGGCAGGGACCCTGATACCAGCTATGTATCACTCACTGTTTGATGTAATTTTGAGAAAATCAGAGTCAAAATGGTGTTAATAGGTACGCGATTGAAACAGCGCAGAGAATGAGGAGACAGTGGTACTTAAACCAACAATTATTTATTCGATTAACACAATCAAAAAGGGTGCCCTCGGCACAATATCAGGGGATAGCACTAACGGTGAAAATGAAACAAATTATGTTACAAGAATAATGCAGTATTTCAGATGAGCAGGATATTGACTCAATGCTATTTACACCCTATCATTCTATTATTACCATTAACTGTTATTGTCAGTGATGTCTTAGTCCTAATAACCCAACCTAAATGGCATCACTGTCACTACTGGGCCCTTCACCCTCATCACTCACTAGGCAGCACAAAACATCTCATAGGTCCTAATGGGAGTTGGCGATACTATCCGCTAGGTCACAAATCCCAGACTGGGGAGTTACTTGGTACACTCGCCACACTGGCCGCCCTCATTTCTTCAAGCATAGTCCTGGTCCTCACTTTGTACCGTACATCTGCACTAGAAGTGATAGCTCACACGAATGTTTCTACGCTGCGGCCTAGTCGTCACTCTCTCTCTTTTACCCTGAATCTGCTCGCTCATCTCAGCTTTCTCAGTTCTTGCCTCTCTCGGCTTCTTTACTCGGATCAGGTCGGTTGACTCCTTTACTCAGATCTGTCTCTCACCTCCTTTACTCAGATCTGGTCTCTCGACTCCTTTACCCGAATCTGGTCTGTCAGCTCCTTTATTTGGATCCAGTTTCTAGGCTCCATTACACAGATCTGGTCTCTCAAGTTATTTACCGTATATACCCATGTATAAGCCGAGATTTTCAGCCCATTTTTTAGGGCTGAAAGTCCCCCTCTCGGCTTATACGCGGGTCATATACAGGGGTCGGCGGGGGAGGGGGAGCGGGGGTGTCGGATCATACTCACCCCTCCACCGGCGCGGTCTCTGTAGCCCCCCTGCTTCTCCCACGATCTCCGGCTCCTTCCTGCAGTGGTCACATGGCACCGCTCATTAAAGTCATGAATATGCACATATTCATGACTTTAATGAGCGGTAGCACGTGACCGCTGCAGGACTGAAGCGCTTCGGAGAGCGCCGGGAGAAGAGGAGAGGCTGCAGGGACACGCGGCGGAGGGGTGAGTATAGCGATATTTACCTGTCCCTCGGTCCACCGCAGCGCACTGCTCCCTTGGTCTGACTCCTCTGTGTGTGAATGATCAGGCAGAGGGCGCGATGATGTCGTTAGTGCGTGCCCCGCCCCCTGCCAGATCATTCAAACACAGAGGAGTCAGACCGAGGGAGCAGTGCGCTGCGGTGGACCGAGGGACAGGTAAATATCTCAGGTGCCGGGGTCCTGAGCGAGCGGTGACACCGGCACCTGTCCCCCATAGCGCACCAGTGTCACCGCCTGCTCAGGACACCGGCACCTGGCCCCCAGCGACTAGAGGTGAGTATGTCATTTTTTTGCAGCAGCAGCATATGAGGCCTATACTATGGGGCATAATTGTGCAGCATATGTGGGCATAATCTGGAGCATATGGGGGCATAATATGGAGCATATGGGGGCATAAGCTGTGGAACATATGGGGCATAATCTGGAGCATATGGGGGCATAATATGGAGCATATGGGGCATAATATGGAGCATATGGGGGCATAAGCTGTGGAACATATGGGGCATAATCTGGAGCATATGGGGGCATAATATGGAGCATATGGGGGCATAAGCTGTGGAACATATGGGGCATAATCTGGAGCATATGGGGGCATAATATGGAGCATATGGGGCATAATATGGAGCATATGGGGGCATAATATGGAGCATATGGGGGCATAAGCTGTGGAACATATGGGGCATAATCTGGAGCATATGGGGCAAAATATGGAGCATATGGGGCATAATCTTTGGAACATATGGGGGCATAATATGGAGCATATAGGGGCATAATCTGTGGAACATATGGGGCATAATATGGAGCATGTGGGGGCATAAGCTGTGGAACATATGGGGCATAATCTGGAGCATATGGGGGCATAATATGGAGCATATGGGGCATAATATGGAGCATATGGGGGCATAAGCTGTGGAACATATGGGGCATAATCTGGAGCATATGGGGGCATAATATGGAGCATATGGGGCATAATCTGTGGAACATATGGGGGCATAATATGGAGCATATGGGGGCATAATCCGTGGAACATATGGGGCATAATCTGGAGCATATGGGGGCATAATCTGTGGAACATATGGGGCATAATCTGGAGCATATGGGAGCATAATCTGTGGATCATACGGGGGCATAATCTGTGGAATATATTGGGGGCATAATCTGGAGCATATGGGGGCATAATCTGTGGAGCATCATATGGGGGCATAATCATTTTTCACCCTAGGCTTATACGCGAGTCAATAAGTTTTCCCAGTTTTTTGTGGCAAAATTAGGGGGGTCGGCTTATACACGGGTCGGCTTATACATGAGTATATACAGTACTCAGATTTGGTCTCTCGGCTCCTTTACTCGGATCTGTTCTCTCAACTCCTTTACTCAGATCTGGTCTCTCGTAATGGCGGCTTTAAGCCAGATCACAGTACTGCACGTCCATCCTGCTCCAAGTTCAGATGCCAACTCCTCCCCTTCACTGCCCCCATGGGCCTGTTATAATTACTAACTGCATCACGGCTATCACATGACCTGGTATCTACTCCAAGCCCTTCACCGAGGGAACATGAACTTCACCCTTTAGTTTCTACTGATGTAGTTCTTTCTGCTTTCACTTTTTTGTCTTTGACCAGTAGATGCCGGTGTTTGCTTGCAGCCACTTTGTTAGGCATTATATGTCTTCTCATTTGTCTGTCTCCTTAGGGCCCCGTCTCACATAGCGACACACCAGCTATCCCGACAACGATCAGGATCGCTGGTGTGTCACTACATGATCGCTGCTGAGCTGCCAAACAGGCAGCTCAGGCAGTGATCAGGACAGCGACACTGCGGGTAATGTTGCCTAGTTACCCGCAGTGTACGTAGGATACCAGCCCGCTCATGCAGGCGCTGCGCGGTGCCTGGAAACCCGATGTGTACCTTGGTTACCAGTTCCCCTGCAGCAGCGCGCTGGTATCCAACGTGCACATCAGGTTTCCAGGCACAGCCCCGCAACTTTGTATATAAGAATCAAGTAAACAATAAAATAATATCGGTGCCAAAGTTTATGTAGGCTTTAAAGTCAATATCTTTCACTTAACAACTTTCTATTTAATAGGTCTGTGTTTTATTTAAAAAATAAATCTAGGCAGATTAATTTCTTAATATTTTTTTATATTTGTCATGGTCCTGTGTTTCTGATCCAGGTTTCCAAATCACCTGCATAGACTTAGAATTCAGTAATAAAGAGGGAGCTTATTGCATGATTTCTACATTGAACTCAATAAGAAAATAGTATACAGTAAGCTCCTCTAAGTGGTGTCTGCAGGCAGCTAGAACATTTAATTCTATGTATACACAATGGGATTTAGATATATTAAGGAGTGAATCAGCCGAGAATGTGGGATAGAAAAATGACTTGTCCTGGTTCTGGGGCCTGAATTATGACAGATTATTTATTATATTATTATTAATGTATGATGCTTTAAATGCAAAAATAACTTTAAATCTTCATGGAAAAAGCTTGATCACACAAAGCATTGTCTGCTTTAATTCATCACATCAGACAATAACTACTGATCGATTATTGTCCAACAGTTGAGGTTGATCGTGATCTCATGCTCTTAATATTCCAGCGCTGGTTCTTCGAAAACCTTCAGAGCTCTCCCAGGTCACCCAGCTCGGATATCAAGAATCATTGTCAAAATAGAAATATTTGGAGTTTTACCTGGTTGTTAAGGAAGAGCTACGGATTACAATAATAGCAGCTGGTTGTGTGCAGATAGATATGTTATGAAATGAGACCGAAATATGCTCAACACCCCACTCCAAAATTGTCTACCAAAATGTTTATACTTTTCTGGTATAGGTGATTGTTTTCATAGTGTAAAGTGGAATAACTAAAAAAGTTCTTCAAAACTTTTTAACTGTGCACAACTTATTAAGATTTGACTAGTCGAAAATTTCAAAATAAAACTCAACATAAATGCAATTTGTAGATAAAAATGTACAAATTAAAATTCATAATGCTTTTGTGATTATTTAATGCCAATGCTTTATGTGACTGTATATCTTTTAATTATAATATTCAGATTCATTGTTAACATTTTCCCTTGTGGAAAGTGACATGCCTGGCATATCAGTGTAAGGAGGCTTATGTACCAGACATGTCACTCTCCACAAAGAGAAACATTACCGATCAGCCCCCAACACCCTGAAACACTGTGTCTGCAAATTGAGATTCTGGTCTGGCTTTTATCCTAAGTTATGTGGCAAGGCTCGTTAAAGGGTCAATATTGACTTTTAGGATTGTTGCTTCTAATAGGTGGCATTAGAGTTCAAGTCCTCTTTCTCTTTGGAGAGGCAATTGGCATATAATAATATTTTCAATTTTACAAGCTGGTTTATAGATTTAATAAGCGCGCACTCATTTTATGAAAGATGAGGTGGTTGTCTTAAAAACAAAACATCTGTACTGTAGAGCAGCGTTCCATGTAGTGAGTCATAAATCCAGGTGTTAAATTGAGCCCCACTGTCTAAAGGCACTGCCACACTTAGCGATCGCACTAGTGATCACGACAACGACTTAACCTGGCGAGATCGCTAGTGCGATCGCTATGTGATCGCTAGTTAGATTCCAAACACAACTCATCAGCGATCTGTATAATGACCTCTGCGGTCGTTGGGAAAACCTAGTCCCACCTGCGACGCTGGTGAAGTCGTTCATAAAGGGTGTCACACTCAGCGATTCAAGCTCACCAGTGGGACACCAACGACCAAAAAATGGCTCAGAACGTTCATAAGCGATCAGCGACATCTCAGCAGGGGCCACATCGCTGCTACATGTCACACACAGCTAAGTCGCTAACGAGATCGCTACTGCGTCATAAATGGTGACGCAGTAGCAATCTTGTTAGCGATCTCGCTAGCGATCTCGTTTAGTGTGGCATACCCTTTACAGTTGAACATCCTTATCAGCTTCAATTCCCAGGTTTTCCCCTCTCTATCATCCTTAAAATGATCTTTCAGTATTAAGACTTTTTATTCCATCACACAGTGTCCAGGTCCAGAGAAATGTTTTCCCACAGGCGTGTGTTAGAGGTCGAGTTCCCGCCTCTGCACAGGGGGAATCTCGAGCCATTCCCGCTGCGGTCCCCCATCTGTCTCCGGCCACAGTGGTGTCTCCTCAGCAGAGACGTCGGTCCCAGCGTCTTGCTCAGCCTAGTACTGTGCAGAGGTTTACTGCTGCCTCTCCAGGTTCTGCTATTGTGGCCAGTACTGGTCAGCGGCGAGCAGACGTCTTTAGGACTAAGTCCTGCATTTCCCCTTCTGAGCATGCCCAGGGTAAGATCTCTCATTGGAGATCAGGGGTCACATGCTCTGGTACTGCAGCAGCTCCTATTGGTCCGCCAGGAAGGTCCTGAAACTACATGTGTTCTGAACAGTTTCTCATTAGTCCTTTTCTGGCAGGCCCTGTAGTTGCTTCTATAAAAGGGTTGTATGGCCATGCGGCCATGCGCTAGTATCAATTGCATTATGTGCTTTGCGCCAGTGTGATCATGCATTCATGTGGTTAGGGCTCGGCTGAAATAAGCCCCTAGAATACCGGCACCTCCGGTGAGGAGATTTGTGTGCACGTGGTTAGGGCTTGGCTGAAATAAGCCCCTAGAATACCGGCTTCTCCGGTGAGGAGATTGCTTGATTGCGTTGCTGTCTGCATGATCACGGACTGCTATCCACACAGCAGTTATCTGTGTATCCCTGTGGAGTTAACAGGACACAGTACCTATCTCTGCGTCTTTACCTCAGCAACTCTGTGGCGTAACAGAGTTCGCTTATACCGCCATATTGCGCCACAGTATTTTTATTTGCGACTCTGTGAAGTAACAGAGTTTGCCTATACCGCCATCTTACTAGCAGCAGGCTCTGCCTGCATGGTGGACCCCGGGCTGCAAACGCACCCACTATTTATATATTTATCTGGTGCGTTCCGCATACCCTAACAGTATACTAGCGCCAGGGTCTGGCTAGTAAAATGGCGGATGACCAGCATCTACGGCAGTTCATCCAGCAGCTGGAGGGTAGGTTGGCGGCTCTCGAGCGCACAACCTCAGCTGTGGATGTGACTGCAGTCGCTGTTCAGGCTGCTAGCGCAGCGGCAGCCAGTTTGTCCACCGACACCTCCCGCTTCCAGACAAGTCTTCTGGTGACAGCAAACATTTTCGGGGATTCGTGAGTCAGTTCTCTATACAGCTCGAGCTTCAGGCTGCACGTTTTCTCACAGAGCGGGCACAAGTGGGTTTCATAGTGTCACTTCTGTCAGGCAGAGCGTTGGAATGGGCAACGCCGCTGTGGGAGCGTGACGATCGCAGAGTGCTCCTCGGTTCTTTCTAGGCCCTCAGGTCACCCACGATTCGGTGCTCCAACTGCTGGCAATGTCACAGGGTTTGAGCTTGGTCAGTCAGTTTTCAGTCCAATTTCAGACTCTGACCTCCGAGTTAGAGTGGCCGGATAAGGTCCTTATGCCGGTATACTGGAGAGGTCTGGCTGACCATGTAAAGGACGCCTTGGCCACCAGGGAGATTCCTGCCTTACTGGAGAAGCTTATCTCCATATCTACTCGCATCGACTTTCGTTTTCACGAGCGGAGGTTGGAGCGGGCCCAGTGTAGACGGAGGTTTCGGCTGGCTCCCACCTTTGCCAAACCTCTAGAATCTCCCATTTAGGCGCCCGACTCCCGGAGGCTGTGGAGGTTGTTCGAGCAGGACCTAAGTCTCGGCCCGCTCAAGTCTCCGTGGTTTGTAACAATTGTCAGCAGTTAGGACATTATGCCAATAGATGTCCCCAGCGATCGGGAACACGATTGCGTCTAGTGTCCATGGGAGGAGGTTCACTAGAGTCAGCGGCATTTGCCTCCAAGCTGTCCTTTAAAGGGACAATCTCTTTTGGTCCATCCACTCTAACAGTTGAGCTTTGTGTGGATTCTGGAGCAGAGGGGAACTTTATGTCCTCTGCTTTCGCTCTCCGCCACACAATACCTCAGGTGATGCTCGCCAAACCGGTGACTGTTCGAGTGGTGAATGGATCCATACTGCCCTCACAGATCACAATCCCTCTCATATTAGCTGTGTCTCCTTCCCATCAGTAGATTATCTCTTTTCTTATCCTTCCTGAGGGTATAGATGAGTCTCTGCTGGGAGTACCCTGGCTTCGTCTTCACTCCCCACATATTGAGTGGTTCTCTGGGAAGATACGGGGTTGGAGTGAGTCTTGTAGAGGTAGATGTGTGAGGGAGAGTGTTCCGGTTGCCACTACAGGGGTACCCGCAGATCTCACTTCCCTACCCAAGTGTTATTGGTCCTATGTAGATGTGTTCTTCAAAAAGGCTGCAGAGACGCTTCTGCCTCACCACCCCTATGACTGTCCTATTGACCTCTTGCCTGGAGCAGAACCTCCCCGGGGAAGGGTCTATCCTCTCTCTCTCCGGAGATGGAGGCTATGTCCCAATACATTCAGGAGAATCTGGCAAGAGGGTTCATTAGGAAGTCAGTGTCACCTGCTGGGGCAGGGTTCTTCTTTGTGCAAAAGAAGAACAGAGAATTACGTCCCTGCATAGATTACAGGGGTCTTAACGCCATCACTGTTAAGAATAAATACCCGCTGCCTCTGATTTCTGAGCTCTTTGATAGGCTCCGGGGAGCAAGGGTATTTACCAAATTGGACCTGCGGGGTGCTTATAACCTGATTCGCATCCGTGAGGGGGACGAATGGAAGACGGCTTTTAATAACAGGGATAGGCACTATGAATATCTGGTTATGCCCTTCGGGCTCTGTAATGCCCCAGCCGTTTTCCAAGACTTTGTTAATGACATCTTCCGGGATATGCTTTCCACCTCAGTCGTAGTCTATCTGGATGATATTCTCATCTTCTCTCCAGATATTGACTCCCACCGGAGAGATGTCTGCAGAGTCTTTGACCTCTTGCGGGCAAATTCCCTTTATGCAAAGTTGGAGAAATGTGTGTTTGAGCAGGAGTCTTTACCATTCCTGGGCTATATCATCTCCGCCCAGGGATTGGCTATGGATCCTGCCAAACTACAGGCTGTGATGGACTGGCAAGAAGCCCATTCTCTTAAAGCGGTGCAGCGCTTTATGTGGTTCATTAATTACTATCGCCAGTTCATTCCCCATTTCTCAACTTTGATAGCTCCCTTGGTAGCCCTCACCAAGTAGGGAGCAAATGCCAAATTGTGGTCCGAAGAAGTCTCCAAGGCTTTCCCCTCAATTAAGTCTCATTTTGCTAGCGCTCCCATCCTACACCGCCATGATGTTGACAAGCCATTCATATTGGAGGTGGATGCCTAATCCGTTGGTGCTGGAGCAGTCCTCTTTCAAAAGGATGCTCAAGGTCGGAAGCATCCTTGCTTCTTCTTCTCCAAGACCTTTTCACCAGCGGAGAGGAATTATTCCATCGGGGACAGGGAGTTGCTAGCAATGAAGTTGGCTTTCTCTGAGTGGAGACATCTGTTGGAGGGGGCTCGCTTTCCCTTCCAAGTCTATACGGATCACAAGAATTTGGTATACTTACAAACAGCCCAGCGGCTAAATTCTCATCAGGCCAGATGGTCCTTGTTTTCTCCCGATTTCACTTTACCCTCCATTATCTCTCGGGACAGAAGAACATTCAGGCTGACGCTCTCTCTCTCGATCCGTGGTGTCCTCTGAGGAGGAGGAGGGGGAGCCTCGGATTATTGTCCCTTCTGACAGCCTGAGAACTGTAGCGCCGGTTTCGCTAGAGTCTGTACCTCCGGGCAAGACTTTTGTACCACCCAATTTGTGACCGGAGGTTCTCTCTTGGGCTCATTCGTCCAGGGTGGGTGGACATTTTGGGACCAAAAGGACATCTGAGCTGCTGGCGAGGATGTACTGGTGGCCTCATATGGTCCGTGATGTTGGGTATTATGTTCGGGCGTGCGTCTCCTCCGCCAAGAATAAGTCTCCTCGACAACGGCCAGCTGGGTTACTGTACCCTTTGCCGGTGGCAGACAGGCCCTGGGAGATTGTCGGAATGGACTTTGTTGTGGGCTTACCCAAGTCTCGGGTTGCACCATCATTTGGGTGATCACCGACCATTTTTCCAAAATGGTGCACCTGGTGCCGTTACCACGGTTACCATCTGCACGGGCCCTGGCTGCGTTGTTCATAAGACATATTTTTCGTCTGCACGGCATGCCGGACAAAATCGTTAGTGACCAAGGTCTCCAGTTTGCGTCTTGGTTCTGGAGAGAGCTTTGTCGTCTACTCAGTATTGAGTTAAATCTTTCTTCGGCATCCCTAGATGAATGGGTTGGTAGAGAGGGCCAACCAGACCTTGGTCACATATCTGCGACACTTTGTCTCTGCCAGGCAGAATGACTGGGCATCTTTGTTACCGTGGGCAGAGTTTGCGTTGAACAACGCCGTGGCAGACTCCACTGGACAGACACCATTCCTCCTTAATTACGGTCAGCATCCGCGGGTTCCTGTGCCTATGCCCGTGTCCTCCACCGACTCCAGGGTGGCAGACTGGGCTGTGGAGGCACGGGACATTTGGGACCATACTCAGGATGCCATTCAGGCCTCCAAGGAGAGGATGAAGTCTTCCGCCGACGCACATCGGCGCCCCGCTCCAACATTTGCTCCAGGTGACTTGGTGTTGCTCTCCGCCCGTAAAATCAGGCTGCGAGTGGAGTCCAACAAGTTGGCACCCCATTACCTGGGTCACTTCAAAGTCCTCGAGCAGGTTAATCCTGTGGTATACCGTTTGGCCCTTCCACCATGCCTGGGTATCTCTGACACCTTTCATGTGTCCCTCTTGAAACCCGTGGTCATGTCCCGGATTCTCTGAGTCATCTGCCGGGACATCGGGTTTGTCTATGGACGACTATGAGTTGAATGCTATTCTGGGGTGCAAGGTGGTACGTGGCAAAAAGTTTATTTGGTGGATTGGAGGTGTTATGGGCCTGAGGATAGGTCATGGGAGCCTCCTGAGCGTATTCAGGCTCCGCAGCTCATTGCTGCCTTCGAACGTAGCGAGGTCCAAGGAAGGGGGCGCCCAAGGGGAGATAATGTTAGAGGTCGAGTTCCCACCTCTGCACAGGGGGAATCTCGAGCCATTCCCGCTGCGGTCCCCCATCCGTCTCCGGCTGCAGTGGAGTCTCCTCAGCAGAGACGTCGGTCCCAGCATCTTGCTCAGCCTAGTACTGTGCAGAGGTTTACTGCTGCCTCTCCAGGTTCTGCTATTGTGGCCAGTACTGGTCAGCGGCGAGCAGACGTCTTTAGGACTAAGTCCTGTGTTTCCAGTTCTGAGCATGCCCAGGGTAAGATTTCTCATTGGAGATCAGGGGTACATGCTCAGGTACTGCAGCAGCTCCTATTGGTCCGCCAGGAAGGTCCTGAAACTACATGTGTTCTGAACAGTTTCTCATTGGTCCTTTTCTGGCAGGCCCTGTAGTTGCTTCTATAAAAGGGTTGTATGGCCATGCGGCCATGCTCTAGTATCAATTGCATTATGTGCTTTGCGCCAGTGTGATCATGCACGCATGTGGTTAGGGCTCGGCTGAAATAAGCCCCTAGAATACCGGCACCTCTGGTGAGGATATTTGTGTGCACGTGGTTAGGGCTTGGCTGAAATAAGCCCTTAGAATACCGGCTTCTCCGGTGAGGAGATTGCTTGATTGCTTTGCTGTCTGCATGATCACGGACTGCTATCCGCACAGCAGTTATCTGTGTATCCCTGTGGAGTTAACAGGACACAGTACCTATCTCTGCGTCTTTACCTCAGCAACTCTGTGGCGTAACAGAGTTCGCTTATACCGCCATATTGTGCCACAGTATTTATATTTGCGACTCTGTGAAGTAACAGAGTTTGCCTGTACCGCCATCTTACTAGCAGCAGGCTCTGCCTGCACGGTGGACCCCGGGCTGCGAACGCACCCACTACTTATATTTATCTGGTGCGTTCCGCAGACCCTAACAGCGTGTCCAGCTCATTCCTTATAGTGTGTCTGTGTAGATTCATCCTCATTTGTAGTTTTTGATTAGTTTCCTCCAAAACAGGTTCCTCCAGGACACCTTGTACACTGCATCATGTACACCACATTGGAGGATGTCCATAAGAAGACATCTAGAATTTTATAGTCTTGATTTATGCAGGGTATGAGGTCTGTTTTTGTAGGCAATAAGTGGGTACAAGTTTTGCATTTTTTATTGTTACATGGGAATGTGTCCTTCACTGATGGTGATAAGAGGACTCTTCTGACAAGGAGATCCTTAAATTAGGGGGCCGTTTGTAGGAGATAAGTGGTAGTTCTGGCAATATTTCTTTCAGTCTGTGCACAGAATGATTGCTAAAACCAAATACTCATTGCACCCTTGGTACTGCCAAATATTTTAGAGCACTTTCCGACCTACTTGTTTTCCATCTATCTCTACCCTTCTGAGGCTCTATAAAGCCAAACTGTCACTCAAAAATAAGGTCGCTGTGGAGATATTGGGAAAACAAGTGTTATGACACAGTGGTGGTCAACCCTGAACAATATTGGTGCCTCATATGGCTCATGACTCAACTATAGGCCATACATGACAATCAATGGTTTGTGTTAGGCTTGCATGGTGAGGTGGATTCATGAGGCTGCAGGTCTGGGTGGATAAACTGACTCAGGGTGTTGGTACAACTGACAGGAAGGAACATGGAACTCAGAGCAAAATGATGATATTGCTGCAAAAGATGTATGTACTTAGAAATGTTCCAGGATTTATATAAGAAAAACACTTTAAAACAATTAGTGAATTAATATGAAACTAGAGTGATTCTAACTCTTTCATAAAAAGAAGGTCGATTAAATGATCCAAATATGTATGATTACATATAAGCAGCCCATTTAGCTATAATTGTGAACTGGCAAGAAAACTAATTTTGAGGCTGTGTGCCCACGTTTAGTTTTTTAAGCGTTTCTACAGCTGCAAAGCCGGTGTGGAAACACTTAAAAACGATAGTTAAAACGCATTCCCATGCATTCCTATAGGATTCCGCAGTTGCTGTGCCCATGCTGCGGATTTTTCCGCTGCTGAATCACATTGCGGAAAAATACACAGCATGTCCATTAATTTGGCGGAATCACGGCGCCATAGGATAGCATTGAAACTCTCACTTTACGCATGTGGCCATGCCCACATGCGTAAAGTGAGAGTTTAATGTGCAGATAGTACCCAGGGTCTGGAGGAAAGGAGATATACAGTGCCTACAAGTAGTATTCAACCCCCTGCAGATTTAGCTGGTTTGATAAGATGCAAATAAGTTAGAGCCTTCAAACTGCAAACGAGAGTAGGATTTATTAACAGAAGCATAAATCTTACAAAACAAAAAGTTATGTTGCTCAGTTGAATTTTAATAAATTTTAAACATAAAAGTGTGGGTCAATTATTATACAACCCCTATGTTTAATATTTCGTGGAATAACCCTTGTTTGCAATTACAGCTAATAATCGTCTTTTATAAGACCTGATCAGGCCGGCACAGGTCTGTGGAGTTATCTTGGCCCACTCCTCCATGCAGATCTTCTCCAAGTTATCTAGGTTCTTTGGGTGTCTCATGTGGACTTTAATCTTGAGCTCCTTCCACAAGTTTTCAATTGGGTTAAGGTCAGGAGACTGACTAGGCCACTCCAACATCTTGACTTTTTCCCTCTTGAACCAGGCCTTGATTTTCTTGGCTGTGTGCTTTGGGTCGTTGTCTTGTTGGAAGATGAAATTACGACCCATCTTAAGATCCTTGATGGAGGAGAGGAGGTTCTTGGCCAAAATCTCCAGGTAGGCCGTGCTATCCATCCTCCCATGGATGCGGACCAGATGGCCAGGCCCCTTGGCTGAGAAACAGCCCCACAGCATGATGCTGCCACCACCATGCTTGACTGTAGGGATGGTATTCTTGGGGTCGTTTGCAGTGCCATCCAGTCTCCAAACGTCACGTGTGTGGTTGGCACCAAAGATCCCGATCTTGGTCTCATCAGACCATAGAACCTTGAACCAGTCTGTCTCAGAGTCCTCCAAGTGATCATGAGCAAACTGTAGACGAGCCTTGACATGACGCTTTGAAAGTAAAAGTACCTTACGGGCTCGTCTGGAACGGAGACCATTGCGGTGGAGTACGTTACTTATGGTATTGACTGAAACCAATGTCCCCACTGCCATGAGATCTTCCCGGAGCTCCTTCCTTGTTGTCCTTGGGTTAGCCTTGACTCTTCGGACAAGCCTGGCCTCGGCACGGGAGGAAACTTTCAAAGGCTGTCCAGGCCGTGGAAGGCTAACAGTAGTTCCATAAGCCTTCCACTTACGGATGATGCTCCCAACAGTGGAGACAGGTAGGGCCAACTCCTTGGAAAGGGTTTTGTACCCCTTGCCAGCCTTGTGACCCTCCACGATCTTGTCTCTGATGGCCTTGGAATGCTCCTTTGTCTTTCCCATGTTGACCATGTATGAGTGCTGTTCACAAGTTTGGGGAGGGTCTTAAATAGTCAGAAAAGGCTGGCAAAAGAGATCATTAATCCACACATGTGAAGCTCATTATTCTTGGTGCCTGAACTACTTCTTAATACTTTAGGGGGACCAAACAGAATTCTTGTGGTTTGAGGGGTTGAATAATAAATGACACTCTGAATTAACTTTTAACGTTTTTAAAAAAAAAAAAAAAAAATTAAAACAAAAATTTTTGCTGCAGTGCATTTCCCACTTCCAGGCTGATCTACAGTACATAGAAATCACAGTAAATTTATTGCCTAGATCCAAAATAGTGCTTCCAAATATCAACAAATTTCAAAAAATCATAGGAAGCTTTTTCCACTATAAAAATACAAATTTTATTTAGAACATTTTTAAAATACATATACGGATAAAAATATCCAAATGGGGGACAACTTTATGCAAAAAAAGCCTACAAAAAAACAGGTACAGGTACAGTTGGTAGTGTTCAATAGTGAATATATCCGTATATCATGCTTAAAGCCACATTGACAAACAAGGGGTTATGTATATTTAATGTCTATCACATATACCACAGTGCATAGATTTTTAAGTAAAATATCCCCAAAACATATCTGTTAGCATAGGGTTAAAACGGACATAAAGATTGCCCTCCTACCAATAAAGCTAGCATTTAAATGTTTGCTATGCAAGTGCAGAGCATGCAGCAAGTGCTATAATATGTGCAGTAACCTGCATAACGATGCACAAAAAAGTTTTTAAAGTGTTGAAACTAGTAAGCTGCTGGTAGCTGCATTTAAATGTTTGCTATGCAAGTGCAGAGCATGCAGCAAGTGCTATAATATGTGCAGTAACCTGCATAACGATGCACAAAAAAGTTTTTAAAGTGTTGAAAATAGTAAGCTGCTGGTAGGAGACCGTACCTGATTGCGGCTGCAGCACCCCTGACGCACGTTTCGCGTTTAGCTTGTTCACAAGGGAGCGTGTGTAATGCTAGCTTTATTGGTAGGAGGGCAATCTTTATGTCCGTTTTAACCCTATGCTAACAGATATGTTTTGGGGATATTTTACTTAAAAATCTATGCACTGTGGTATATGTGATAGACATTAAATATACATAACCCCTTGTTTGTCAATGTGGCTTTAAGCATGATATACGGATATATTCACTATTGAACACTACCAACTGTACCTGTACCTGTTTTTTGTAGGCTTTTTTTGCATAATGTTGTCCCCCATTTGGATATTTTTATCCGTATATGTATTTTAAAAATGTTCTAAATAAAATTTGTATTTTTATAGTGGAAAAAGCTTCCTATGATTTTTTGAAATTTGATCTACAGTACAAATGTCACAATGCCAAGTTAATTCCGCATGTGTCAACCAGCTAAATCTGCAGGGGGTTGAATACTACTTGTAGGCACTGTACTTACCCTCTGTCGACCCCCAGAGTCCTCCCAGTCCTCAGTAGTGCACACGGCGGCCTTGTTCCCAGGAGTGCTTTGCGCCAAAATGACCTTTGTGACATCGCAGTCGTGTGACCCCTACGTCATCAGAGGTCATTTTGGCGCGAAGCATGCCTGGTAACAAAACCGCCAGGTGCACTGCTGAGAACTGGGAGCACCGCTGAGGAGTTCGGGGGCTGACAGGAGGTGAGTATGACCAACCTGTCAATCACTTTTCCAAGCGATTCTTCAAATCGCTTGAAAAAGCGCTTGAATTCCGCAAGCTAAAAACGCTTGCATAATACTTGTGTTTTGAGGGAAAACGCATGCGAAATTCCACATGTGTTTTACCTGTGGCGGGGAGTTGCGGAAATCCTGCGTACAATTCCGCAGCCTTTCTGCAACGTGGGCACATAGCCTTAGTGAGGCACGAAAATGAGTAAAAAAAGAGAACAGATAATATTGTCAAAATGTCACAGGCTCTTGGCACTATGGGATGTAAGGGACCATAGATTATGCAATAGATAATTAAGACAAGGTTTGCAGTAAAGACATGAATACAAGAGAAAGGACAATTTTTATTTTTCACCAATGTTTGCAAATAAGACACTAGGTGATTTTTATAATTCTTCAGTACGTAACCCAAGATACTATTAGATTTCACAATTTTTCCAAAAGGGGAAGTTAAAAGGTTTAGAGGAACTTAAGCAGGATGTAAGGAGAAACACATGTCCATTTAGATATTTATAGATAATGAATGCGACTTTAGCAACACTAGACGAGAGGCACACTGATGGTGAAGTATTCCCATTTTATATTGTTTTCTTGTGGATTGAAAACAACACATAAGGAAATCAAAGCACAGATTTATGAAGAATTGATAAAAGATGTGGCTAAAAGGGAATATATGCACACCGCGGAGGTACTGGCTGACTAATTGCAGCGAGAAACTGAGTCATGGCTGGGCAGTCTACTTCTTGAGCCAGGCAAGGTAGTCAGTGATAATGGCCGTAATTTTGTGGTGGCCATAGCCCTGGCAAAACTCAGACACATACCTTGCCTGGCTCACACCTTGAACCTGGTGGTGCAGTGCTTCATAAATAATTATCCGGAGTTACCAGACCTGCTCCATAAGGTGCGAAGACTGTGCTCGCACATCCGTCGCTCGCCCGTAGACTCCAGTCGTATGCAGAGGCTGCAGCGATCGCTCCATCTCCTCAAGCACCGCCTAATCATAGACGTTGCGACAAGGTGAAACTCCACCATGCACATGGTTGAGAGGCTGTGCGAACAGAGGCAGGCTGTAATGCATTTGTGGGAGGATACACGGGCAGGCAGTTTGAGGGCGGACATGGAGTTGTCGGGTGTGCAGTGGTCAAAGCTGAAAGACCTCTGTAAAGTCCTTCAGTGTTTTGAGGAATGCACACGGCTGGTAAGCGCAGACGACGCCATCATAAGCATGAGCATCCCACTTATGCATCTGCTCATGCAAACTTTGACGCACAATAAGGATCAGGCGTCTGCAGCGGAGGAGGAAGAGGAGGAGGATGAGGGAAGCCTTGATGACAGTTAGGCATTGTCTGCTCAGGGAACTGTCCTGGATGAGGTGGAGGAAGAAGAGGAAGAGGAGAAGGATGAGGATGAGGGGGTTGATTATTTTGGGGAGGATGATGCTTCTCAGGGGGCAAGAGAAAATGTTGGCTTGCCAAGGTCAGGTACAGGGTTTGTGCGTGAATGGAGGGATGTGGATTTGGCAGAAAGTGCTCCTCCACCCACCACTGGCAGTTCATCATTGACGCCTGGAACATTGGCCCACATGTGTGATTATGTCTTGCGGATACTAAAAAGGGACCCCCGCATTGCCAAAATTATGAAGGATGACGACTACTGGTTGGCCAGCATCGTCGATCCACGCTATAAAGGCAAATTACAGAACATCATGCCTCAGGAGAACCTAGAGCTAATATTGGTGAACAAACAAGCAACTCTGGTAAACCGTTTGTTAGAGGCATTCCCAGCACATAGCAGCAGTGCAGGTTCTACCACGAGCCGTACTGGGCCAAATGGAAGAGGTGTTCATGGTGCACACAGCCGAAGTGGCGTTGGAGACGGGGGTTTCATGACCATATTGTGGACTGACTTCTCGAGTAACGCTCACACGACTGGTAATACTGAATCGATTGCAACAGACAGGAGACAACAGTTGTCAACTATGGTTCAAAAATTACCTCTCCTCCCCTATCGATGTTCTCCCTCACAGTTCATTCCCCTTTGACTACTGGGCCTGTAAACTGGACACCTGGCCTGAATTAGCACAATATGCCTTAGAGGATCTCGCTTGCCCTGCTGGTAGTGTGCTATCAGAAAGAGTCTTCAGTGCTGCTGGATCAATCCTGACAGAAAGAAGGACCCAGCTGTCGACCCAAAATGTAGGTGATCTCACCTTCATTGAAATGAACCATGCCTGGGTTTCAAAGGATTTTGTACCACCTTCCCTGATGACACATAGGTTTCCAGCAAAATGGCTCGCTTTGTCCTCCTCTTCCTCCGACTTCTCCAATTCCTCCATTCACAGCTGCTGAACGTCCATCCTACACCTCAACATATGCCACTTTTTCCACCTCCCTAACTGGGCTGTCCCCCCTAGGACCGGCGTCAGCATGTGGCGCACCCGGGCAAGTGCCGGGGCCCTGAGCAGGTGGGGGAGCTCACTCGCTGTCAGAGACAACGGCGTACTATGAGGGGCCCTATGCCAGTTCCCGGCGCCCACAAGTGTGCCCCCCCTACTTGCTCAGGGCCCAGCACTTGAAATACTTACCTCTCCCTAATCCACCGCTGTGACGTCTTCCGCGTTTCCTGATTGTGACATTCAGGTCAGAGAGCGCGATGATGTCACGTCTATGCGCCCTCTGCCTGAACAGTCACAGTGCAGAGAGCTGGAAGATGGCGACGCTGAGGAGTCCAGAGTAGAGCAGTGCCCAGCGAGGAGAGGTATTTCATTTTTTTAATGGTTGGAGCAATATATGAGGAGCATTATACACTGGAGAATTATATATGGGGCCCATCATACACTTGAGCATCATAGATAGGGCCCATTATACACTGGAGCATCATCCATGGGGCACATCATATACTGGAGCATTATACGGGGCCCATTATATATGGATCATTATATATGGGGACCAATATATTTGGAGCATTATATGGGGCTCATCACACACTGGAGCATCATATAAGGGGGCCCATCATATACTAGAGCATCATATGGGGTTCATTATTTATGGGGCATCATATAGGGCCCTTTATATATGGAGCATCATATGGAGCACATATGGGGTCGATTCTGTATGGAGCATTATATGGAGCCCATTCTATATGGAGCAATATAGGGGGCTCATTATTCTGTATAGAGCAATATATGAGGCTCATTATTCTGTATGGCGCACTATGTGGTGCCCATAATACTGTATGTAGGACTATACTGTCCGTTTTTTGAGCTATTGTAGAATTTAAAATAGCTATCACTCATGTAATGTAAGAAGTGAAGAATTTGGCATTGTACTATACCTATATTTCTCTGCCGTATCGGAGCATCATGAATTGTGGTGTTAAAGGGGCCCACTGAGACTCTTTGGCCTGGAGCCAGTCCTCCCCCCACAACTTTAGCCAAATAACCCCCAGTTTTCAATGTGTTACTATTATTACAAAGTAAATTAAGGTTGACCAGCTTAAGTAATAAGAATTGATGTCGTTGGCATTGAAATGGGCACTGTAGGTGTGTTTACTGTCCTCCACTCCCTGCCGACTTTTATTCCCCATTGACTTGCATTGGGGTCGGATTTTCGACTCCGACCCGACCATTTCCGTTAGTCGGCCGACTTCGTTCGACTCGACCCTAAAAAAGGCAAAGTCGCTCATCTCTAGTTGTCATAGCTGGATTGCTATAAGCGCCACCCGGTGGTCGGCGCTCATAGCAAGTGAGCATTTGTGCTACATACAGGCAAATATTAAAAAAAATGTTTTTAAAAATATAAAAAAAAACTATAAAAGTTCAAATCACCCCCCTTTTGCCCCATTCAAAATGAAGCAATAAAAAAATCAAATATACACATTTGGTATCGCTGAGTTCAGAATCACCCAATCTATCAATAAAAAAAAGGATTAATCTGATTGCTAAATGGCGTAATGAGACAAAAAATTCAAAACGCCAGAATTACATTTTTTTAGTCACCGCTACATTGCAATAAAATGCAATAACGGTCGATCAAAAGAACGTATTCACACCAAATGGTATCAATAAAAACGTCAGCTGGGCACACAAAAAATAAGTCCTCACCCAGTCCCAAACCACGAAAAATGGAGGCACTACAGGTCTCGGAATATGACGCCATTTTTTTTTTTACCAAAGTTTGGATTTATTTTCACCACTTAAGTGAAAAAGAACCTACAGTGGGGAAAAAAGTATTTAGTCAGCTACCAATTGTGCAAGTTCTCCCACTTAAAAAGATGAGAGAGCCCTGTAATTGACATCATTGGTAGACCACAAGTATGAGAGTCAAAATGAGAAAACAAATCCAGAAAATCATCTTGTTTGATTTGACTTTTTTGCAAATTATGTGGAAAAAAAGTATTTGGTCACCTAAAAACATGCAAAACATGCAAGATTTCTGTCTCTCACAGACCTGTAACTTCTTCTGTAAGAGGCTCCTCTGTCTTCCACTCATTACCTGTAGTAATGGCGCCTGTTTGAACTTGTTATCAGTATAAGACACTGTCCACAACCTCAAACAGTCACACTTCAAACTCCACTATGGTGAAGACCAAAGAGCTGTCGAAGGACACCAGAAACAAAATTGTAGCCCTGCACCAGGCTGGGAAGACTGAATCTGCAATAGGCAAGCAGCTTGGTGTGATGAAATCAACTGTGGGAGCAATAATAAGAAAATGGAAGACATACAACACCACTGATAATCTCCCTCGATCTGGGGCTCCTCGCAAGATCTCACCACATGAGGTCAAAATGATCACAAGAATGGTGAGCAAAAATTCCAGAACCACACAGGGGGACCTAGTGAATGAACTGCATAGAGCTGGGACAACCGTAACAAAGGCTACTATCAGTAACACACTACGCCTCCAGGGACTCAGATCCTGCAGTGCCAGACGTGTCCCCCTACTTAAGCCAGTACATGTCCGGGCACATATTTTTATATATATATATATATATATATATATATATATATATAGTGCAAGTCACATCTGATCATGGAATATTTAGGAAGATAGAAATATTATGGGACCACATTGGTATCTGTGGGCTTTTTAGAATCAGACATTTTGTCACAAATATTAATAAAGGTCGGTAGAATCACAGCAGGTTGGAGTTTAGGCACCTGTGGCAATGGTACTAAATGAAAAACTTGAATTTGGTTATTAAGTTATGTGCCCCAATACTTTTGCCCATACAGTGTGCATAGAGCTAGAAATTGATTACAAAAACTATCCAAACCTAAGGTCTGAAGAGAATATAATATACCAACAGTTCTTAACCCAATGGGCACCTTGCTGCCTCCTCTAGGAAAGCATTGTACAATACATCAATGGAAGTGGGAACATGGAGCCAGTAGAAGAGCACCTACAGTATGGGCCGCAGGTGGCATCCAGACAGCTATTTGCCCACTAATGACCTAGGGCAACAGGAACTTTATATCTTTGGTTCAGTGGTACTTGGTCTTTGTTATGAATGGTTGTGGTTGATCTTTTATAATTATCGTCTAGATGAAGATAACAAATTATAATCCTATAATAGGGTGTGTTAAAAACAAATATAAAAAGTCTATAAATTTGAAGAAGTTAGATGTGAAAAACATTCTCAGAATAAAAAAAAAGTGCAGCGCATAAACATATTATACAGCTGATGTGCTTGTATTGCGGAAAAATAAACCACAAACAAGGTATAGATTTCTGCTGTCACATTGATGACCCTCAAAGTCTTTTTCTGTTTATCTTTTTCTCTTTGTCTATTCTATCAGTACAAGATTGATGATAGACACTGACATGGTGATATGTGTTTGGAGATACACTGATCGTCAGATCATCCATCCTTACTGTAAGTTATACCATCATGACATGTCAATCATCTCTAGTGATCCTGCTGCCTAAAGGAGATCTTCAACATAAAAACAGGCAAGAAATCAAGTAATATACTGCGAACATATCTTCTACTGGTATAAACAGGTACAAAGAGGTAGGGGACAGAGGACGCCAACTCAGTGGTTATAAAATAACAGCTTAATATTTGTTAACTATTTACACAATTAATAAGGCAAGTCGCTACTTGGAGAACCCGTTTTAAATAAAGTCGTCCCCCTTGTAGAATAAAATCACAATCACAGGTACTCACCGCCTGCATCTGTGCCGTTTCAGCGATGTTAAATCAGCGTTCACTATTGTGCAGCTGCGCTCTCGCTACTTTAATTATCCATCATTCATCCAAGGGGTGTGATTGCACAGCAGCAAAATATCACACAATAATTGGCTGCAGGGCTCGAATAGCGTAACAATGTCACACAAGCCCAGGGAGACCCAGCGCTGACATGGCTGGAATGGCACCAATACGAAAGGTGAGTATATGTAGTTCTTATTTCCCAGAGGAGAGAACTTGTTTTAAAAAAGGGATTGTCCAGGTAGTGGATAGTGAACATCCCTTTTATATGGTGCACATAGATCACTTGCATTTACTTGACTTATGCTGATCACTGAGGTTTTCCTTTTTATTTAGTGAATAAAATAAATGATAAAATAATAATTTGAGCATAATTTGAGCTTTTATCCTAAGTCATATTACAAGACTCGTTAAAGGGTTGATTGTGACTTGTAGGATCGCTACTTCCAACAGGTGGCGTTATAGAGTTCAAGTCCTCTTTTTCTCTGAAGAGGCAATTTGCATATTAATTTGAGCATAAAAATTCTGGAAATGTGATTGGAAAAAAAATTATATTTAGGTAAAAAACTGTTTGTATACATACAATAAATATTACCAAAGGAAGTATTTACAGCAATAACTATCAATTACAATTTACGGTATTTTGTATGATGTAAAAAAAAACTTGGATATTAAATTATGCTGCAGGGTCAAACTGATTGAGCACGGAGAAGGGTGCACAAAGATACCCCAGTTAAAATATAGTATTGTCATTGTCCATAATCTGACCATAACTAATTGTGACAAAGCATTGAGGCAAAAAAAAAGATAAAAATACTGACAAAGTGGCCAAAAATTGGAAAATACAATATTTAGGAATCTCATACACAGAAAGGAGAGAAAAAAATAGAAGTAATTTTCCCCTTGCTGCCAAGGAAGGAAATAAAGCCAAAGCTGCTATTACAGATAGGATAGTGGTCTGTGGATCTGCGATGTTATAGCATGTCACTTCTGATATGGAGCGAGTTACATCATTTCATACAACTGTACAAACAAACCAATTATACGTTTAGTCACTAAAATACCGAGACATTAGAGATCAATCAGATTTATCAACTTTAGTTTTAAGAACTTGTCGTAAGTTCTCATCAGTGCGGCTCGGGATCCAGTTTGACCTTTACAAAACAGTTGCTCAACCTTAAAATTTCAATAAAGGTGACCCAAATTTGTGATGATCACAAGAATTCTGATTGTTTTGAAATTCTTAAAGGGAATATCTTATCATATTTGTCACCGGCTGAGTAGAGATGAGCAGATCGCTTCACGCAACCCTGGTTCATGGTTCAGGTCAATGCTCTTTGGCTGTGGACAAGAACTCATGCATTTCCTGAGTTTCTTTTATGGCTGGACCAATTCTTTTATGCGAGAATGCAGAATCTGTTGATAAACTTTAGATATAAAACCCCTAATAGTTTTGGCAGTGGCTATGAAATCTAAGATATAAACCTTTTGTATCATTAGATCACGTAAATTGAATTAGGTCTGAATCGCATGCTGTAATTATAAAAATTAGAAAAAGAGATTATGTGGTAAATTAAATACCTGTTGAAATTTGTCAAAGCTTTTAAACAACCCTTTTTCCAATAAATAGTATAATGTTTTTATTCCCCTTTACTCTCACCCTCACAATTCTGGCAATTTAATAAATTCCGCCAGTTCAGGGTTCCGCCATATTCGGGTAAATTTGCAATAATCAGTAATTCCCAGTAGAAGTTACTCCCTGTCACAGACTTTATACTTTTATAATAAGATGGGATTATCATACAGGTCCAGTGTTCTCTTCCAATGCATATAAGCGCGAGGTCCATTTTTTGCCTTGTAAAACAAGATGTCCTGTTTTGCACATACTGTCTCTCCTTTCCCAACCAGGATATGTTGCATCTGGGATGCTATGAAATAGATCCATAGGTCCGGTATTGCCAACCCCCCTTCCGCTTTCTCTCTGTGGAGCATTAATTTAATTCTTGCTTGCCGCTTTTGCCATATTAGTTCCTGAACATGTGAAACAGGTATAAAAAACTAGTGCTCAAAATTGGGGATTGGACTGGCTGGATGCAGCTGAGTTGAGATGGGTCTGTGCAGGCGCACTTCTCTTTCCTGCTGAGGGCAGAGCAAAGTATTATAGTGCGCATGCACCAACGTTCTTTGGCCTTCTCCCACTCATGCACACTACAATGCTTTGCTCTACCCAGGGCCGGCTCCAGGTTTTCATGGGCCCCGGGCGAAAGAGTCTCAGTGGGCCCCCTAAACACAGACCACGATTCATGATGCACAGATACTGCAGAGAAATATGGGTATAGCACAACGCCAAACACTTCACTTCTTCCATTACGACTGATAGCTATTGTAAATTGTACAATAGCTCAAAAACCGCCAAATCCTCACAGCACACAGTATTAACTGGCCAGTACAGTCCTCCATACAATATTATGAAAAACCAACAAGAAAAAAGACACATGCATATATTGAAAGGATCACCAAAAGAAAAATTAGGTAAAGTAAGGCAATATAAAGTTTATTCAAAATTAATTCCACAACAATTGTTGGTTTTTCATGTTGCTACTTTACATGCAAAAAGTGATCCCAATACCACATGCTTATTGCAGGGTGGTGCCCACTTTAAAACAATTGTTCTCACCATACAATATTATGGGCACCACATAGTTTCCCCCTCATCACCCATATAATACCCCATGCAGGATGTCACCCCTCCATCCCCATATAATGCTCCATACAGGATACTGGTCCCCATATAAAGCTCCATACAAAATATGGAGCTCTCCTCTGCACTGTGCTGCGTTCTGCACTGTTACGGCTCAGGAAAGGGTGCCATGGAAAGACTCCCATCATCATCATTGCCTGCCCATTATCATCATCACTGCCTGCCCATCATCATCACTGCCTGCCCATCATCATCACTGCCTGCCCATCAACATCAATGCCTGCCCATCATCATCAATGCCTGCCCATAATCATCATTGCCTCCCCATCAATATCATTGCCTGCTCATCATCATCACTGCCTGCCCATCATCATCAATGCCTGCCCATAATCATCATTGCCTCCCCATCAATATCATTGCCTGCCCATCATCATCACTGCCTGCCCATCATCATCACTGCCTGCCCATCATCATCAATGTCTGCCCATAATCATCATTGCCTCCCCATCAATATCATTGCCTGCCCATCATCATCACTGCCTGCCCATCATCATCAATGCCTGCCCATCATCATCAATGCCTGCCCATAATCATCATTGTCTCCACAGCAATATAATTGCCTGCCATAATCATCATTGTCTCCACAGCAATATAATTGCCTGCCCATCATCATCAATCATCATTGCCTCCCCATCATCATCATCACTGCCCTCCCCCCACCACCATCACACATACAGCAGACACCACACACACACACACACAAAGCATCACACTACATACACACAGAGACACATACACAGACACACACACAAACATCTCACCTGTCCGACGTCCGCGCGCTCACTGCCACAGCAGGCCACTGAATGATGACGTCATTCAGCGGCGCTGCTGTGAGAGGAAGCGCCGGCGTCCTGCAGGCGCCCCCTGGAGCCGGAGGCGGAGCTGCGGCAGCGGAGGCACGGGGAGAGGTGAGTATTGAGCCGGCCGCAGCCGGGGCCCTGAGCAAGCGGGGGGGGCCAGTGGCAGCGCTGACACCGCTAAGGGGCGCCGGGGTGCCAGATGGCGAGTGGGCCCCCCCGCCTGCTCAGGGCCCCGCACTTGCCCGGGTGTGCCGGGTGCTGACGCCGGCCCTGGCTCTACCTTCAGCAAGGCAGAGAAATGCACCTGCTCAGGAGCACGATGCAGAGGACACTGTGTGGATAACGTAGAACGTGTCATCCACACAAAGCAAGAAGATAGGAGGTGCCGTATCAAGACCAGCAAAGCCCATTTGACCGGACTGCCTCATAGGCGAGTATAATAAAAACTATTTTTTGTTTTATGGAGAAAGCATTGAGGACATATAGACAGCATTCCAGAATGCTGTCACATAAGGCTTACAGGTGCTGGCCCTACTTTATATGGGAAAAACCTGGTGACAGGTTCCCCTCAAATCCTCCAACTTGCATTCTAAGGACATCCAAGACAGAGCTGCAGTCAGTAATGGCTGAGTATCAATCTCTGAGAGTTGGATCTTTCTCCTCTGAGCATTTTTGGGCACATTAATGTTTGTCCTCTCAGGGGTTTTGTCAGCCACCCTTCCCTACCTGGCAGGGCGAATGTCCCTCTGAGTATGCAAAGGAGTCCTACATCTCCCTTGTAAATCACTCCAGTTTGGCTGCAGCCACCTCTGCCGCCCTTTCTCTGGCCGGCATGCTGTGTGGAGGCGCCATCTTGGAGGCCTCGCTGTCACGGTCTATTTCCTTCTGACTCTTGCTGCAGGTCATCTTCAGCTCCAAATTTCACTGGCGACTGCTCACTCAGTTCCAGGCTGCTTCCCACAGAGCAGGAACTGAATAGGGGGTAAAACACAGGATGGATTATGGTATTATACCAGGATACTGAGCAGGAGAGTAGCTCCGTGCGTCTGATTTACATGGCTGTCAGGAAATCCCTCTGAACAACCCTTTTTAAGGAAAAAAGTTTTAATTAAGCCATATAAAGAGCTCAATTTAAGAACCAGTAGACTATTAGACATCACGAAAAAGGAGGTCACAGACCTTTCGACTGAGTGTCTTAATAATGAACTCGAGACCATTCATAGCAATTTTTATTTTCGTAAAAAATGTAGACTAAGCGTACATTCACACAATTCTTTTGAGGAGTTTTGGAGCAGAAACTGAGTGGAACCTCTCCAAGTCCTACTCAAAAACTCCAAACTCCCCAAACACTTTCTGCTCAGCTTTTTCTCCAAAAATTCAGGAAACTACTCAGTGTGAACATAGTATAAGGCCAGGGCTACACAAGCATGTGTTCTCTAGTGCCAGAGAATCAGGGCCAATTTCAGACGTCAGAGTTTCAGCCAAGTGTCAGTGCTCTGTGCGCCGATCCTCTTGCATGAGTGAATCGTAGCACAGGTGCGGAGGAGACGGAGAAAGTAACTTCTCCGTCTCCTCTGTTGCTGTTGTCCGCGTTAATCGCACTGCACTCGGATGACATACACGTGCAGTCCGATGTTTCATACGCACCCATAGACTTGTGTGGGCGATTGCGATCCGAATCTCAGATGCACTCGCAGCATGCACCATCGCATAGAATAACATTGGGCCGAGCGCTATTGAATAAAACATTGCATAACACTCGGCTGTATTATACAGTCGTGTGAGTGAGTCCAAACAGCACATTTCCTATCAAATGGGAATATGGTCAGCCAAACCTATGGACCTTCAATGAACTTTGGGTTGTTTGCCTATGCTAGACATGAACCCCGATCTAAATTCTGGCGTTCTCTTTTCAGGGATTGGGGCTTTTAAAGGGTTAAATGGTGGCGATTTGAGGAATCCCTCTGTAGAAGTGCTGCCATTAGTATTACTACTAGTTACATTAATATTCCATCAGTAGTTCTACTTCATTATTTCTGCTGTAATTTTACATTATATTTTGTGTTCTGGGGCTATGTTCATACCTCTGTGGTATTTTTTTGTTAGGCAGTTTCTAGTTTAACACATAGAAATTAACATTTCCGTAAATGTGCCCTTTTGATTGCAGTTGGATTTTTCTATTGGCAAATCCTATGAGTTGGCATCAGTTTGTTTCCATTCTGTCAGCTCTTTTGCTGCCAGTATACCATGGTCTGCTCCACTATTCTAACAATGCTGTGCAGTTATTATCACAAAACATGATAAAGGGTTTTTTTCCTTTAAAGCATCAGTCCAGCGTTTTGTTTTATTGCAGCACTGCAGTGGTGCTACTAATCTAAATTCCATGACCATAGTATTATACTCACCAACCGCTGTCATCTTGGGCAATATTTTACCTCAGTATTTTAAGCCAAAACCAGGACCCTCACTCCTCCTATAAGGCCAATATCCCACAGTCAGTATTCGGTCAGTATTTTACCTCAGTATTTGTAAGCCAAAACCAGGACCCTCACTCCTTCTGTAAGGCTGTGAGAGGCAAAGCCAGGGTCATAGTCGTGGCTGAAACAAGTGGCTTAGGTGTGCCCTGGCTCCCAATCACAGGAAAATACTGTCCCTTCTGCAGCATACCTTCTATATCACCCTCTGCACCGTAAGGCCGGAGTCACACTGGCGTCAAAAACGGACGAGTGGAATGCAATTAAATATCGCATTGCACTCGGACCAATATTTATCTATGGGACAGCTCCCAGCATCCGATTTTTTCTCGGCCGTTTTCCACGGGCCGAGAAAATCACAGCATGCTGCGATTGTCACCGATTATCGGGTGAGAATCGCCAATGCAAGTCTATGGGTGCGATTAAAAATCGGATTACAAATGGACCACACGTGTGACTTGCGAGAAAATCGCACCGGTGTCCTTTAGAAAAGCCGGCAATTCATACCCAGCTATACTGTAAAATCACACTGACAGGTTTAATAAAAAATGGAAAGAATAGATATATACACATAGAATGCATATATATATATATATCAATATATATAATATTATAAACATGTCATTGTGACATATATATATATTTATAGTTCATACACTTCTACATAGTATAATAGTCGCTATTTTTTAATTGTGTGTGTGTTATTTTTTTCATTTCATACTATAGGATTAATAATTGATAGTTGTCTAATTGACAACTCTCTATTATTAACCTGGCTTAAGGTCACCTTCCAATAGCAAAGTGGCCTTAACCCATTATTAACCCATTAGCCACCGCTACAAGGCAATGGGAATAGACGGGCTAAGTGCCAGAAAAGGCACATCTAATCATAGATGTGCCTTTTCTGGGGTGGCTGGGGACAGATGTTAGTAGCCGGGGGGGGGGGCAAAAATAATGGTCACTCTCTGGGCTATTATTATCTGCCCCCACTCATTGGCTTTCCCTGTCTGGTGGAGGAAATACCGCGGGAGCCCACGCATTTTTTTTCAACGAATTTACACATTTAATTAACCCCTACATGTATGAAATTTTGCACACATACACTCATAATTGTTAATCAAAACCATATATCAAACTGCATGAAATGAAATGGTTTACTGTATGTAAACCATGTGTCATTTCAGGTCAGGTTCTGTAATTTTACAGAAGCCGGCAATTGAATTAGCGGCTATTATACTATGTAGAAGTGCATGAACTATAAATATATGTATATATATATGTCTCAATGACATATATATATATATATAATGTATTCTATGTGTATATATCTATTCTTTCTTTTGTGATTTAAAAGCTATCATTTGGATCCATTTTGTCGGTTTTGCTAGCCACCGACAAAATCTCGCCAGACGGATGTTAAACGGATGTCAAACGTATGCTCAGATGCGAGAAAATCGCATCCTCGCATTCCAATCGGATGACGGACGGAGCAATGTTCAGGAAATATTTGTGCGATTCTCGTTCGTCTAAAACGGTCCGATTTTTTAGATGGTGTGTGTGACTCCAGTCTAAGGGTCCCATCGGGCTTGCTGAAGCTCCGCTGCTTGAGTTGTGGCGCATAAAGAGACAGAGTTCTTTGAAAACTTCAAACAGTGAACTTTACTCTTTCTTTGTCGCAGCAAATCATTATCAGTAACAATATCAGCATATGGTTCCACACAGTACACATTATGCACTTCTCCTGCACTCCTTTCTGTGTCCTTCACGGGACGAACCGTGCCATACGGTTCTCCAGCGTCCTTACTGTTCAAATTCACTGTGCTTGGGGATTCCCTCAGCCATTTCACCCCAGTTCTGAGGGCATCAGCCCATGCAATGACCTGCCACATGATGAGCGACCTGCGACCCTGTACTGATCTAGGACCTCTTCTTAAGCTTCGTTTTCCTGCTGTGGTAGCACTGCTGCCTCTGCTGCACCTCTGTCCATCCGGACAGAGCTGGTTGGCTTCCTTTAATGTTACGGAGCTGACTGCCCCACACGGGCACTAGGCCCTAACTCAGGCACCTGGGCTCTCCTGGACTCACAGGCCCGACTCGCCTGTCTAGGCTCCCTGGCTTCACTGACTAGAAACAGGAAGACTTCTACACTTATACACGGTCAGCCCCTCCTATGTTTAACTATTTACAGTACTGTCTCAGTTTAACGTGCCCCCATCTAGTGACATTATACACATCAATACAATACACCTAATAGCATTACAAGTCACAAGACTATATACATTGCTCTTAAGAAGTATAAAGGTAGAGAACACTATATATATATATAATATATATATATATATATATATATAGCATTTTGAAACATAAAACACTCTATACATTGCAACAAATAATCACATTTAACCGGGACGTGCTTAAAAGGGGTAGGGGCGTGTATCAGTCTTTGTAACCCCTTACAAGGCCACGTTCCCACATTCAGTATTCGGTCAGTTTTTTACCTCCGTATTTGTAAGCCAAAACTTGGAGCCTCACTCCTCCTGTAAGGCCATTTTCCCACATTCAGTATTTGGTCAGTATTTTACTCAGTATTTGTAAGCCAAAACCAGGAGAGGAACAATCAGAGGAAAAGTATAGCAGAAACACATCACCACTTCTGCATTTATCACCCACTCCTGATTTTGACTTATAAATTCTGAGGTAAAATACTGACCGAATGCTCAATGTGTGCACGTGACCTTACACTTTGACCTTAGGTCTGTCAAAAAAATAGAAAACAACAACAAGAAAATTCTTGAAATAGATACTTCAAAGTAACTTTCATAGTTCTGTCAGTGACATGTTAGAAAGCAGAATGAGCTGAGCAGATTGATATATTTTTACGGGAAAAGATTCAGAATATCTTGTACTTTATGAATCGATATTCCTGCCTTTTCTGGGCTTAGGGCAAGGAGTGGTCCTAATTAGTGATTGACAGCCTTCCTGTGTAAGCTCGCATGGATAAATGGCATTCTGCCACTAATTAGCTCCATGTGACTGCTTAGCCAAGGAAGGGCAGGGATATAAATTATTAAAATGCAAAGGTATGCAAAATTTGTATCACTCTGTTCAGCTTCTTCTGTTCTATATTGTGGTAACGATAGAATTCACAGAATTAGGCCACGTTCACTCCTTCAGTATTTGGTCAGTATTTTACCTCAGTATATGTAAGCCAAAATCAGGAGTGGAACAATCAGAGGAAAAATAGAAACACGTCACCACTTCTGCATTTATCACCCACTCCTGGTTTTGTCTTACAAATACTGATGTAAAATACTGACCAAATACTGAACGTGTGAACGTGGCCTAATCGTAACTGTCGACTTTCTTTAACAATTAGTAATTGGATGACGCTCTTAGACTTTGCACTTTTGTTGTAATAGTAGTAGCGTACTTACTTATTTGCAAAAATTTTCCACTGCAGTGTTCCCCAACTCCAGTCCTCCAGAACCAACAGCAGAGCATGCTGTTTTCAGGATTTCCTTAGTATTGCCCAGGTTATAATTGCATCACCTGCACAGGCCATAAATCTATCACCTGGGCATTGGGCAATACTAAGAAATCCCAAAAACATGTTCTGTTGCTGTAACTTGTATAGGCAGTACTTTAGTCCTTACAATATTTTTCTTAATTATTAGTGGTTTTTCAATTTTTGATTTGTATCAAGATTATTAGTGTTTAAGGGTTATCCACTATTGGACAAATCCTTCCTAAGAATGGTATTCCCCAGCAATAACATATACTCACTTTCCGCACCGGCACCGTTCCAGGGATGTAAGCACCAGGTTCGCATGGCATTGTTATTCCACGTGTGCACTGCAGCCAATCGGCAATGGTGCTGTTTTTTCTTATATTTTCCCGTATAATCCATAGTAAGTTCCCTAGTAGGCTTTTTTCAGAGTCCTCGTGACTTTTTAGCTTGCTGATTATCCAGTGATTGAGCAAGAATCACAAAATCAGTCATTTGCAAACAGGGAGAAAGCACAGGCACTGACAATATTGGCAGGAATTACTTCTGGCAGGATCCTATGTGACAGAGAAGATCCTTTTCATTTACAGCTGAGGTCAACTAAACCAATTTAGTTTCACTTATTCTCCTCCACATAATACCCTTTATTTTAGAGGAAATGAACTCAGCAGTAGGCACAACCGCTCAGCTTAGATCCCAGCCCTTCAAACAATTTAATTGCAGAAATAGTTCCATGGAAGTATACCGCAATCTTATGCAAGGATTAAACCGGGACTTCGTCAATGGACCATGGGGCAGAAATCTCCATAGTTGATCCTTCGAAGAGGTAAGTGTTGGGGGGTTTAGGTGTTTGTCTGCTTTTTATGCTTGTATTACACTTATGGAAGATTTCTTATTGATGCTACTCAGCACTGTTCATTTTCAAATACTGTAAATGCAAATGCTATTAATTTATTGATGGCCGGATATGCATAAACTGTATGTAAAATCATTTTTATTTGATTATAATTGTGGAGCAGAATTGATATGTGTTGTATAATAAGTGTTGTCTAGGCTGTTAAAATGTATGTAAATTTCGGTAAAAATTGGCAACTGTGGCTGAACAAGCCTGTGTAGGTTATTGTGATGGCCACTTTAAAGGATATGGAGATTTTCACAGCTTTTTTTTAACTTAAAGGGGAATTTTGATAGGCTTGAGCTAAATTTCTGCCGTCCCTCCATCTGATTGCAGGTTAGGCGATCTCCTAACATTGGTACATCTGCACGCTGCAATGATTCCCCTCAATTGCCCAATTGCAGGATACTAGTGGTCATGTGTCTGGAAGATTCTCATCTGCTTTTCTCAATTTTCTATTGACAGACATGAATAAGAATTTAGTTGGCATGTCACCACCAGTATGTAAATCACATATTCCCACAAACATGGTCTGGCAATTGAGGGGAATCATGACAATGTGCCTAATGCAGGCGTGGTGAATCTTTTTACTGCCAGGGACTTTTGGGATATTTAGAACTTCATTCGATGGCCATACAAAATTATCAACTTAAAAATTAGCCTGCAATATTTGTTTAAACATTTAATTAACTCATGCTAATGTGATAGCTAGAACTCCTTCTCCTTGGAGAGGCATGTGATGTTAGTGGCATGGATGATATTGCTACTCATAACTTCTTCTCCAGTTTTACTTCGTTCTGGAATGCAGTCAACACTTTGTGATGATAAGTTTTGAAAAGAACTGCTTACAGCAGTAATTCCAAACACAGATGCATATTTCAGACTATGCCTACTCAAAGTGGGAAATTTATCACTGCTTAACCCCTTAACGACTGCCGATATGCCTTTTAACAGCGGCAGTTAAGGGTACTTATTACCTCAGCGCCGCTTTTTAAAAGTGTATAGCGTTCCCCAGTGTCGAAAATTCTCGGGGTTCTCGGCTACCCGGGGTAGCTGAGACCCCGGAGAAACATGATTTAGTTCAGTTTTTACTGACCCCAGTGTTGCGATCGCCGTTATTCACGGAATAAAGGCGACCGCAAAAAAAGTCAGATTTTTCATTTAATTTCTCTCTCCTCTGATGTGATCGCACATCAGAGGAGAGAGAAATGGGGTCCCCAATCCCTCCCTGGTACCTCTGGTGTCCGGGATCCTCCTGCATCCCCCCGTGATGTCCCTTGACTAGCAGCTTCTTCTTCCGGAAGAAAATGACGGGCGCTTGCGCAGTGCGTCTGCCAAGATTTGCCGGCCGGCACCTGGCAACAATAGGGATTACGGTTAGGGTTGGGATTAGGGTTAGAGGTTTGTTAGGGTTAGGGTTGTGATTAGGGTTATGGATAAGGTTAGGGTTGGGATTAAGGTTGAGGTTAGGGTTAGTGGTGTGTTGGGGTTAGGGTTGTGGTTAGGGTTATGGTTAGGGTTGGGATTAGGATTAGGGGCGTGTTAGGGTTGGAGTTAGAATTGGGGGGTTCAAATTTTAGGTACATCAGGAGGTCTCCAAAAATGACATGGTGCCACCATTGATTCCAGCTGATTTTGCATTCTAAAAGTCAAACAGTGCTCCCCCCTTCTGAGCCCTGCCATGCGCCTAAACAGTGACTTTCCGCCACATACGATGTATTGACGCACTCAGGAGAAATTGCACAACAAATTTTGTTGCCTATTTTTTCCTGATACCCCTGTGAAAATAAAAAAATTTGGTTCCAAAGTAAATTTTTTGTGAGAAAAGTAAAATGTTCATTTTTTCCTTCCACATTGCTTTAGATCTTGTGAAGCACTTGAAGGGTTAATAAACTTCTTGAATGTGGTTTGAGGGGTGCAGTTTTTAGAATTGTGTCACTTTTGGGTATTTTCTGTTACATTGACCCCCCAAACTCACTTCAAATGTGAGCTGGTCCTTTAAAAATGGTTTTGTAAATGCTGTTGGAAAAATGAGAAATCACTGGTCAACTTTTAACCCCTATATTGTCCTAACAAAAAAAATTGTTTCCAAAATTGTGCTGATGTAAAGTAGACATGTGGAAAATGTTATTAACTATTTGTGTGATATGACACTCTGATTTAAGGGTACAAAAATAAAAATATTGAAAATTGCAAAATTTTCTAAATTTTTGCCAAATTTTTGTTTTTTCATAAATAAACGCAAGTTATATCGAAGAAATTTTACCACTTTCATGAAGTACAATATGTCAAGAAAAAACATTCTCAGAATCAGTGGGATATGTTGAAGCATTACAGAACTGTAACTTCATAAAGTGACAGTGGTCAGAATTGTAAAAATTGGCTTGGTCATTAAGGCGTTAATGTAATGTTTATATAACTCAAGCAGTACAAGGTCTGCTGTATACATCACATAGTAGATACCGAGACTGCTGTTTCACATAGGAAACACTAAGACTATTGTATATAACATACAGGAGAAACTGAGACTGCATATATACAGTCATGGCCAAAAGTTTTGAGAATGACACAAATATTATATTTTCACATGATCTGCTGCCCTTTTATGTGTGTTTGACAGATGTTTTTATCACAGACAGAAATATAATAATTTCAAACATATGAGTAATAAAAGCTTATATTGACATTTAGAATGAGTTAATGCAGCAAGTCAATATTTGCAGTGTTGACCCTTCTTCTTCAGGACCTCTGCAATTCTCCCTGGCATGCTCTCAATCAACTTCTGGACCAAATCCTGACTGATAGCTGTCCATTCTTGCACAATCAATGCTTTCATTTTGTCCGAATTTTTAGGTTTTTGTTGTCCACCCGTCTCTTGATGATTGACCACAAGTTCTCAATGGGATTAAGATCTGGGGAGTTTCCAGGCCATGGACCCAAAATCTCTATGTTTTATTCCTGAGCCATTTAGTTATCACCTTTGCTTTATGGCAAGGTGCTCCATCATGCTGGAAAAGGCATTGTTGATCGCCAAACTGCTCTTGGAGGGTTGGGAGAAGTTGCTCTTGAAGGACATTCTGGTACCATTCTTTATTCATGGCTGTGTTTTTAGGCAAGACTGTGAGAGAGCTGATTCCCTTGGCTGAGAAGCAACCCCACACATGAATGGTTTCAGGATGCTTAACAGTTGGCATGAGACAAGACTGGTGGTAGCGCTCACATTGTCTTCTCCGAATGAGGCGTTTTCCTGACGTCCCAAACAATCGAAAAGGGGATTCATCAGAGAAAATAACTTTACCCCAGTCCTCAGCAGTCCACTGCCTGTACCTTTTGCAGAATATCAGTCTGTCCATGATGTTTTTTCTGGAGAGAAGTGGCTTCTTTGCTGCCCTCCTTGAGACCAGGCCTTGCTCCAAGAGTCTCCGCCTCACAGTGCGTGCAGATGCACTCACACCTGCCTGCTGCCATTCCTGAGCAAGCTCTGCATGCTGGTAGCCGATCCCGCAGCTGAAACACTTTTAAGAGACGGTCCGGGCGCTTGCTGGTCTTTCTTGGGCGCCCTGAAGCCTTTTTGGCAACAATGGAACCTCTCTCCTTGAAGTTCTTGATGATGCGATAGATTGTTGACTGAGGTGCAATCTTTCTAGCTGCGATACTCTTCCCTGTTAGGCCATTTTTGTGCATTGCAATGATGACTGCACGTGTTTCTTTAGAGATAACCATGGTTAACAGAAGAGAAACAATGATGCCAAGCACCAACCTCCTTTTAAAGTGTCCAGTGGTGTCATTCTTACTTAATCATGACAGATTGATCTCCAGCCATGTCCTCATCAACACCCACACCTGTGTTAATGGAGCAATCACTGAAAAGAGGTTAGCTGGTCCTTTTAAGGCAGGGCTGCAATGATGTTGAAATGTGTTTTGGGGGATAAAGTTCATTTTCTAGCCAAATATTGACTTTGCAAGTAATTGCTGTTAAGCTGATCACTCTTTATAACATTCTGGAGTATATGCAAATTGCCATTAGAAAAAGTGAAGCAGTAGACTTTGTAAAAATTAATATTTGTGTCATTCTCAAAACTTTTGGCCATGACTGTATAAGATACTTTAAGACACCATTTCTGTTTTATATACACCACATATGATACTCTGAGACTGTTGTATACACATGACATTGGATATACTGAGACTGTCGTGTACATTACAGATGATCCACTGAGACTGCTGTAAATATCACGCAGGATACACTGAAAATGTTGCATATACAGTACATCACATAGAATAGACTGAAACTCTACTGCATACATCACAAGTAGTGATGGGCGAGCACTAAAAGGAGGGCCTCATGAAAAAAATGTTCCCGTTATTGGGAAGTGGGTCTCCCATAGTGTTTGCCTTTGCAGTGAGTGGCAGGGCTGCCCAAAATTTGGACGCACCATGGTACCACTTTGACGAGACGTACAGGAGGGCTCCTGAAAACAATGTTCCCATTATTAGGAAGTTGGTACTCCCATACTGTTTGCCTATGCAGTGAATGCAAGGGCTGTCAAAAATTTGAACGCACCATAATACCCTTTGGAAGAGACATGGAGGAGGACGTCATTAAAAAATGTTCCCATTAGAAAGGAGCGGGTCTCCTATACTTGTAATGCCCATGCACTAATTGTATGGGCTGACAAACATTTACCCCTGTGGGGTATACATGAACATACTGTATACCAATTTTTTTTACAGCCATCATAAACACTCTTTCAAAAAATTATCTGGGTGTTGCATCACAGACCATGTTCACCATGGTGATATGGTGGTTGAGGATGAGGAGGAGGAGGACAACAGCAAATAGCTAAAATCAGGAAGCATATACCCATATGTGGGTGTGAAGAGGTGCATGGGAATAGACCTCCCAAAAAAAGACACTGGTTTTGAGTTTGTTACGCTGCTTTCATTCGGTGGTGTTGAGAGGTCTGGCCCAATCCAGCCCTTGTTCATTTTTATAAGAGTCAGCCTGTCAGCATTTTCAGTTGACAGGCGGATGTGCTTATCAGTTATAATTCCACCAGCGGCACTAAAAACCCGCTCTGACAAAACTCTACCGGCAGGGCAGCCCAGGACCTCCAAGGCATAGAGAGCCAGTTCATGCCACATGTCCAGCTTGGACACTCAATAATTATAGGGCACAGAGGAATCACGGAGGACGTTAGTACGGTCAGCAAGGTACTCCCTCAGCATCTTACCAAACTTTGCATTCCTTGTGAGAGTACCCTTGCGCCTCAGGGCCTGTGCGGTGGGAGGGACTGAGAAAACTCTCCCACAACTTTGCCAGTGTTCCTCTGCCTCTGCTGGATTGGAGTTGTCTCTCTCGCCTGATACCCTTGATTGTCCAACGAACTGTGAACTCTGCTGGCAGCGAATTCAGATGCAAATTTTTTTAATTCCACAACAAGAGCTATCTGGTACTGTCCCATTTTAGTAGACCTGACCACCTCGGAAATAAGAGATAGCAACCAGTAATGCAAGGGTTACGGGAAAGGCAGAGTAACATAAACTCAGCCATGTGTGCCAGACTGCTAACAGGCAAGACTTCCATGTCCTCACCAAGAGGATGACTGATCATGTTCTCCTCCTCCTCCTCCCTGTCCTCAGTCCATCGACGCTGAACAGACAGTATGACAGTTATGCAGGTAGTACCGTCTATACAGCATGAAACTAGCTCCTGTTCTTCCTCCTCCTCTTCCTCATTGTCACCCAATCAACATTGGGATGAGATGAGGCTGGGCTGTGTATAATCACCTTGTATGGTTCCTTGCTCCATCTCATCATGCGCTGCCTGCAATGCATCCTCTTTGATTGTTAGCAGAGAGTGTTTCAGAAGACAGAGAAGCGGGATGGTGACACTAATTATGGTGTAATTGCCACTCACCAACTTAGTGGAGTCCTCAAATTTTTGTAGGATGGTACATATGTCTGACATCCATGTCCACTCCTGAGGTCTTATGTGTGGAGTCTGAACTGAATACTGATGGCCTTGTTGATGCTAATAGTCAACAACTGCCCTCTTCTGCTCACAAATCCTTCCCAACATCTGCAGTGTAGAATTCCAACGTGTTGGAACATCACACACCAGGTGGTGAGCCGGAAGCTGCAAATGCTGCTGAAGCACGGCAAGGGCGGCAGAAGCTTTAGCTGACTTTCTAAAATGGGTACACAGGTGGTGTACTTTGACAAGCAGATCCAGCAGCTCCAGGTAGGTTTTGAGAAACTGCTGACCCACGAGGTTAATCACATGGGCCAAACATGGTACGTGTGTGAGCTCGCCTCGCCTCAGAGCCACCACCAGGTTCCAGCCCTTGTCACACGCGACCATGCCTGGCTGTAGGTTCAGCGGTGTCAGCCACAGATCTGCTTGCTCTTTCAGAGCTATCCACAACTCTTCAGCATTCTGCGGTTTGTCACCTAGGCATATTAGCTTCAGCACAGCCTGTTGCCGCTTGGCTGAGGCAGAGTTGCAGTGCTTAAAGATTGTGAATGATGTGGTCATTTCGGAGATGGAAGCTGAAGAGGAGGAGGAGGATGAGGTGTAGGAGTTGTAGACTGTGGGGGCAACTCTGATTGACCAAGGGCCCGCAATCCTCGGTGGAGGAGGACGTGTTCCATCCCAAGGTCGGATTAGGTCCCAGCTTCCACTATGTTAATCCAGAGTGCCGTCACCGAGATGTACTGTCCTTGTCCACATGTCTGTGGTTAGGTGGACTTTCCCAGTAACTGCATTGTTGAGGCCACGGGTATTGAGGGCACAGGTAATGTTGTGGGACACGTGCTTGTGTAATGCGGGGACGGCACACCGGGAGAAATAGTGGCGGCTGGGGACCGAATACCGAAGGACGGCCGCCGACATCAGGTTGCGGAAAGCTTCCATTTCCACAAGCCTAAAGGCAACATTTCGAGCGCATGCAGTCGCGAAATGTGTAAATTTAGTAGTGTGGCCTGTGGGGCATTGGCTGCATATTTTAGCTTGCGTTCCAAGGATGGTGCTAGTTGAGTGCATGCAACTACAGGTGCAGGTCAGGAGGCATCTTCGCATGCACCATGGACAGGGGATTGGCTTGCATGCACAACAGCAGAAGAAGCAGTGGTGTCACCACAGACACTGTTCCTGGACCCTGGTTTTCGGCCCACATAGTTTGGTGCTTTGCTGCCATGTGCCTGATCATGTTGTGTTGGTGGTGGTCAGGCTGGTAGTTTTGCTACCCCTGCTGGTGCTGGCCTGGCAAGTGGTGCAAATGACGCTTTTTGGGGTTATCGGCAGAGTCTTTAAAAAACAAAGAGACTCGGGAGGACCTAACAGTTGGACTGGCAGCTTCCGTCGTATTGGTATTACGGGGAACAATTGCCTGCCTTCTGTCTGCGGCCACCACACTGCTTCTTCCTGTCTGCTGGGGTGCTATGCCTCCCTCCCCCTGTGTGCTGCTGTCATCGCTCTGCATGTCTTCCTGCCAGGTTGGGTCAGCCCGAATCTATAAATGGAAAAGTGAACAGCTCTTCGGAGTGTCCAAGTGTGGGATCAGTTGCCTCCAGGCACTCGACATGGTGGGAGGAAGGAGGATCACGTTGAGGAATATGCGGTCCAGACTCATGGCTACTGAGACTTAACTATGTGGAAGACAGGGTGGTGGTAGTGGTAGTGGCAAAGTGACTGGAAGCATTTTCTGCTATCCAACCAACTACCTTTTGACACTGCTCTGGGTTCAGTAGTAGTGTGTTGCAGCGGTCCCCTAGTAATTGGGACAGGAAGGTCGGGTGAGAAGAAGTGGGTGTTTGTTGTGGCACAATTCAACTTGCCCACGTCCTGGGCCTCGGCCTCTGCATGCACCATCACCATCACGTCCAGTTCCCCGTCCCTTGCCACGTGCCTTGCCATTTTAAATGGAGGATAACATTTTCCAAGTTCGCTACAAATGGTTGAATTTGGAGAGAACTTATATGTGATCCATGTGACGGAAAACCACAGTTGAAAATATCTGGCCTGTAGGTAACTATTTTTTTTTCAGCAAACTGGTGTCAATAACTTCGCTAAGTCACTGCAGCAAAATTTAAATGGAGCCCTGAAATGGCACAATTTTGAGCGCACTGAAAGACTAGACACAATGGGATGAAACTGAATGGGAGGAGACACAGATTAGATATTAGAAAAAACTTCTTGACAGTTAGGGTGATCAAGGAGTGGAAAGGCTGCCACGAGAGGTGGTAAGTTCTCCTTCAATGGAAGTCTTCAAACAGAGGCTGGACAGACATCTGTCTGGGATGATTTAGAGAATCCTGCTTTGAGCAGGGGGTTGGACCAGATGGCCCAGGAGGTCCCTTCCAACTCTACCATTCTATGATTCTATGATTCTATGATATGTGATCCGTGTGATGGACAAACCCCAGTTTAAAATAGCTGGATTTTTAGTACTGTAATATTGAAAGGATCTGTGTTATGTTTCGGTAGCTGAGGAGTGCAGGTAAAAAAGGCAATACACCAGAGCAGTTGGAATCTATGAGATTGCAGTACCCTGACTAACCACCACAACTAGAGGCAGCCGTGGAGCGTTCCTACGTTGGTCCTAGACGCCTCGTCACAGCCTGAGAAACTAACTACACCTAAAGATAGAAATAGGAAAGCTATCTGCCCCGGAGCAGAACCCCAAAGATAATAGAAAGCCCCCAAACATGTAATGGCTGTTAGACAAGATGAAATACTGACACAGAAAGAAAATAGTATGAGCAAACGCTGGGGCCCAAACTATCTAAATAGAAAAGGATAGGAAGGGTACTTACTGCAATCCCAGAAAACCCTGAAAAGCACCAACTCTACTAATTTCAAAAATACCTGAGATCACACGACCTCTTCCACCTAAATTAGTTCTCTGGTGTAACAAAATCAAAACAGCAGCCACTGAAAAAACTGGAAAAAGCAAAAGTACAAACATCAGTGGCTGAACTAAACTGAGAGGGCAAAAGCCCCCGGAGGGGACCCTGAAGGCCCCCACAGAAGTGCAGGACAAAATGCAAAAATATAGCACAAAAACAAAAAGAAGAAAATGTCTTATCTGTTAGCAGGAGATGCAGACACGACACAGCAGGCTACAAGGGAAACAGGAATGAAGGATTCAGACCAGAACAATTGATCACCGGCAACCCTGATGGGAAGGTGACTCCCTTATATAAGACCAGTCAGTAACACCTGATTCCCAGTCCTCACAATCTTCACTGGACAGACCAGCACCGCTTGTAACCACCAGAGGAAGCCTCTGCTCAGAACTCATCTCAAACCCATTCACAACAGTACCCCCCCCTTGAGGAGGGGTCACCGAACCCTCATTTGAGCAACCAGGTCGGTCAGGATGAGTTCTATGATACGCACGGATGAGTCTCCTAGCATGGATGTCGAAGCAAACACCCAAGAATTGTCTTCCTGACCATAACCTCTCCATTTAACCAAATACTGGAGTTTCCGTCTAGAAAAACGAGAATCTAATATTTTCTCAACCACATACTCCAGATTGCCCTCAACCAAAACAGGGTCAGGAGGCACAGCAGCAGGAACCACTGGCTCAACAAACCTCTTCAACAAGGACTTGTGGAACACGTTATGGATCTTAAATGTCCCTGGAAGAAGCAAACGAAAAGAAACAGGATTAATAATCTCCATGATCTTATAAGGTCCAATGAACCTAGGCTTAAATTTAGGAGATGCTACTCTCATAGGAATATTCTTTGAGGACAACCAGACCAAGTCCCCCACTTTAAACCGAGGACCATCAGTCCTATGCCGGTTAGCAAACCGCTGGGCCTTCTCCTGAGAGAGGGACAACCTCTCCACTACCTGGTCCCAAATCTGTTGCATACGCTCCACAACAGAGTCAACACCTGGACAGACAGAAGCCTCCGTCTGTCCTGAAGAAAATCGAGGGTGAAACCCAGAATTACAGAAAAACGGAGACATCAAAGTGGCAGAGCTAGCCCTATTATTAAGAGCAAACTCAGCCAAAGGCAAAAAAGAGACCCAGTCATCCTGATCAGCAGACACAAAGCATCTTAGATAAGTCTCCAATGTCTGGTTTGTTCTCTCAGTTTGACCATTGGTCTGAGGATGAAATGCCGAGGAGAAAGACAATTGAACACCCAGTTTAGAACAAAAAGTCCTCCAAAATCTGGAAACAAACTGGACTCCTCTGTCAGACACAATGTTCTCAGGAATGCCGTGTAAACGAACCACGTGCTGAAGGAACAACGGCACCAATTCAGAGGAGGAAGGCAACTTAGGTAATGGCACAAGATGTATCATTTTGGAAAACCTATCACAAATTACCCAGATGGTGGTCATTCTCTGAGAAACAGGAAGGTCGGAAATGAAATCCATAGAGATATGGGTCCATGGTCTCTTGGGCACAGGCAATGGCATCAACAAACCACTAGAGCGAGAACAAGGCTTGGAGCGAGAGCAAGTCCCGCAGGACTGCACAAATTCCCTGACATCACGAGACAAGGTAGGCCACCAAAAGGACCGACTAACCAAGTCTCTGGTACCAAAAATTCCGGGATGCCCAGCCAATGCGGAACAATGAATCTCAGACATCACACTCTTTTTCCACTGGTCCGGGACAAACAATTTTCCAACAGGGCAGCGCTCGGGCCTATCCTCCTGACACCCCTCCAGAGCAAGTCTCAAATTGGGCGAGATGGCGGAAAGAACTACACCCTCTTTCAAAATAACAGAAGGATCAGATAACTCAGGAGAGTCCGCAAGGAAACTCCTCGAGAGGGCATCCGCCTTAACATTCATAGTGCCAGGAAGAAAGGAAACCACAAAATTAAAACGTGTGAAAAACAAGGCCCACCTGGCCTGTCTAGGATTAAGTCGCTTGGCAGATTCCAGATAGACCAGATTCTTATGGTCCGTAAGGACCACCACCTGATGTTTGGCTCCCTCCAGCCAATGTCTCCACTCTTCAAAAGCCCACTTCATGGCCAATAACTCCCGATTACCCACGTCATAATTACGTTCAGTAGGAGAAAATTTTCGAGAGAAAAAGGCACAAGGGTTACTTTTAGAGGTCTCTGGATCTTTTTGGGACAAAACGGCACCTGCCCCAATTTCAGAGGCATCAACCTCCACCTGAAATGGCAGAGAAACATCAGGCTGCCGTAGAACAGGAGCAGAAGTGAATCTCTGCTTAAGTTCCTGAAATGCAGAGACTGCCTCAGGAGGCCAATTCACCACATCAGAACCCTTTCTGGTCAAATCAGTTAATGGTTTAACAATAACCGAGAAATTACCAATAAATTTACGATAAAAATTGGCAAAACCCAAAAATCTCTGAAGAGCCTTTAATGAAGTAGGTTGGACCCAATCACAGATGGCCTGAACCTTGACCGGTCCATTTCAATAACAGATGGGGACAAAATGAATCCCAGAAATGAGATCCTCTGTACGCCAAAAAGACACTTTGATCCCTTCACATACAGAGCATTCTCTCTCAAAATCTGGAATACAGTTCGAACATGTTTCACATGAGAGTCCCAGTCATTAGAAAAAATCAAGATATCATCCAAATAAACAATCAGAAATTTGTCCACAAAATCCCTGAAAATGTCATTCATGAAGGACTGGAAGACGGAAGGAGCATTAGTGAGCCCAAAGGGCATCACTAGGTACTCAAAATGCCCTTCAGGGGTATTGAATGCCGTCTTCCATTCATCCCCGTGCTTAATCGAATAAGGTTATACGCCCCCCTGAGGTCAAGCTTGGTAAACCAAGTAGCGTTTTTCACCCTGGAAAACAGGTCAGAAATCAAGGGTAACGGGTATTGATATTTCACAGTAATATTGTTCAAGAGACGATAATCAATACACGGCCTTAATGAACCATCTTTTTTGGCCACAAAGAAAAAACCGGCACCTAAGGGTGAAGAGGATGGTCTGATATGACCCTTCTCCAATGATTCCTTGATATAAGACCGCATAGCGTCATGTTCAGGTACAGACAAGTTAAAAAGGCGACCTTTAGGGAATTTACTACCCGGCACTAATTCAATAGCGCAGTCATAGCTCCTATGGGGAGGCAAGGATGCAGATTTACTTTCGCTAAACACATCAGAAAAATCAATCAAAAAGTCAGGAACATCCTGAGCCTGGGGGAGGCAGAAAAAACAGGAGTGTTGGTATTAACAATTGGCAGCCCCAACTGGTTACAGACACAGATTTCCAATCCAAAACAGGATTATGAGACTGTAACCAAGGGAAACCCAGCACGATAATGTCATGCAGATTATACAGAACCAAAAATTTGCAGCACTCCTGGTGATCAGGTTCAACCCTCATTATCACCTGAGTAGAAAACTGGGGTTTATTCTCAGCCAAAGGGGTAGAATCGATCCCCAGTAGGGGAATAGACTTCTGTAGGGGTATCAAGGGAAACCCCACAACGTTTAGCAAATCATAATCCATCAGGTTAATAGCTGCTCCAGAATCAACGAAAGCCTGAGCAGAAAATGAGGACAGAGAGCATATCAGAGTGACAGTTAATAAAAACTTAGTCTGAACACTACCCAAGACAACTGAGCGTGCAAAACGTCTTCCCCGCTTAGGGCAGACTGAAATAGCATGAGAGGCATCACCACAGTAGAAACATAACCCATTGCGCTTTCGAAACTCATGACGCTGTGCCCCAGACACCACTCTATCACACTGCATGGGTTCAGAAGCTGGTTCACAAGGCAACACCATTCCACGCATACTTCTCCGCTCACGCAAACGTCTGTCAATTTGAATCGCTAATGACATAGAATCATTGAGACCAGAGGGGGCAGGGAATCCCACCATAACATCCTTTACATTATCTGACAGACCCTTCCGGAAAAGGGCTGCCAAAGCGTCGTCATTCCATTTGGTCAGGACTGCCCACCTACGGAATCTCTGACAGTATAACTCAGCGTCATAAGGCCCCTGATTTAATGCCAACAAGGCTTTTTCAGCTTGATCAGTGACATTAGGCTCGTCATACAATAACCCCAAAGCCTGAAAAAAACGCATCAACATCACTCAAAACAGGATCCCCAGGTGTCAGGGAAAAAGCCCAATCCTGAGGATCGCCGCGCAGGAGAGAGATGACAATTTGAACCTGCTGCGCTGCGTTTCCTGAGGACTTAGATTTTAAGGCAAAAAACTATTTACAATTATTTTTGAAATTCTGAAACTTAGCTCGATCCCCTAAAAACAAATCTGGCATGGGGATCCTAGGTTCCACAACAGGCAACCTAGCAAGATATGCAGCAATACTCTGAACCTCAGTGGCAAGCTGATCCACACGGCCAGACAACTGTGCAAACTCCATTGGGAGAAAAGATCCTCCCCAGCACCCAGAGATACAGAGGGAAAAAAATGCAACAAACAGAAAAATATCTCTGACAACTCTGACAACCTTTTTTCTTTCACAATATTTTTTCCCTTCTGTGAGTACCATACAATTTTCAATTTTTAGGCCGGTGATACTGTTATGTTTCGGTAGCTGAGGAGTGCAGGTAAAAAAGGCAATACACCAGAGCAGTTGGAATCTATGAGATTGCAGTACCCTGACTAACCACCACAACTAGAGGCAGCCGTGGAGCGTTCCTACGTTGGTCCTAGACGCCTCGTCACAGCCTGAGAAACTAACTACACCTAAAGATAGAAATAGGAAAGCTATCTGCCCCGGAGCAGAACCCCAAAGATAATAGAAAGCCCCCAAACATGTAATGGCTGTTAGACAAGATGAAATACTGACACAGAAAGAAAATAGTATGAGCAAACGCTGGGGCCCAAACTATCTAAATAGAAAAGGATAGGAAGGGTACTTACTGCAATCCCAGAAAACCCTGAAAAGCACCAACTCTACTAATTTCAAAAATACCTGAGATCACATGACCTCTTCCACCTAAATTAGTTCTCTGGTGTAACAAAATCAAAACAGCAGCCACTGAAAAAACTGGAAAAAGCAAAAGTACAAACATCAGTGGCTGAACTAAACTGAGAGGGCAAAAGCCCCCGGAGGGGACCCTGAAGGCCCCCACAGAAGTGCAGGACAAAATGCAAAAATATAGCACAAAAACAAAAAGAAGAAAATGTCTTATCTGTTAGCAGGAGATGCAGACACGACACAGCAGGCTACAAGGGAAACAGGAATGAAGGATTCAGACCAGAACAATTGATCACCGGCAACCCTGATGGGAAGGTGACTCCCTTATATAAGACCAGTCAGTAACACCTGATTCCCAGTCCTCACAATCTTCACTGGACAGACCAGCACCGCTTGTAACCACCAGAGGAAGCCTCTGCTCAGAACTCATCTCAAACCATTCACAACAGATCTGGCTGTATTCTGCAGTGCCTACAAGCAAATGAGCAGAAAAATGGTGTTCTCTGGATTGCTTTTAAAGCAAATAATCAGGATTAAGATCCCAAAAAAATTATTCCTGGCCCCTGATACCTGGGGCTATATCTAGAAATATCTATAATAGGCAGAAGCAGCAGACAGAAATGGAATGGGCCCTCTTGCTATATGCACTACGTACAGTCTGCCACATACAGTAACTGACTGCCTAGCGCTGATATCTATGCAGCTTTATTAGTCCTCTGAAGGACTGTTAGTTGAGATGGATATGTGTATTATATATGGTATACCCACACTAAGTACAAAGTAAGCTTATCTCTCCCTAGCTCAGCAGCAGCTTGGTGTGCAGCCAGCCAATCACTGTAATGCCACAACCAACATGGCTGTGGCATTACAGTGTGACTCACAATCCCTGCATGTTCATTGGCTCTATAAAGAGCGCCAAACATGCAGGGCGGGGACCGAGCTCCCACCGAGCAACCCCAGAAATACTTTGCGAGCTCCGAGCATCTCGAGCAGTGAGATGCTCGGGCGGAGTACTGAGTAGTGGCGAGCATGCTCGCTCATCACTATCTGCTGTGGCCTCCTAGCTTCTTACAGGTGGATTCACTCTTCATAAACAGGTCTATGTTTCCCACTGTTGTGGCAATCCTCACCCATTTTTAGGACCCCTTCACATGTCCGTATATAACTAGTACCGGAAAAAAACAGTACATGAGTGTTTTGGATCAGTGTGCCATCCATGCTTTTCCAGTATGAATAAAGAAAGAATGAAATTACAGAGGTTCTCCTATACTTCACAATGTTAAACAGGTACACTACATGGATGGCACACAGATGCCATCTGTGTGCTGTACTTGTTATTTTTTTTAAAAAATGGGTAAATTTGGATTTAATCTGCGCTGCTGAATAATTCAGGATCCAGATGATGTAGCCATTAAATTGTGGATTTATTGTCAACGCGTTTCAAAGTACAAGACTTCTTGATGAAGAAGTCTTGTACTTTGAAACGCGTTGACAATAAATCCACAATTTAATGGCTACATGGTATTGTGGTGCTCCTAATGAAGAAGTCTTGTACTTTGCAGTGCATTGAGAATTAATCCACAATTTAATGGCTACATGGTCTGGATCATGAATTATGCAGTAGAGCAGATTAAATCCACATTTACCCTTTTTTTTTTCTCTGGTTGGTCATGAGTGGACCTGTGGATCTGCAGCAGCGGATATCTCTATAAGCTTGTCTTTTGGCTCAAATTGGTGAGAACAATTTGATCATAGTAATCATTTTATCCTGGATAAGACCCTATTGTGCTATTATTCTCCAGCAGCACATACTGTACTTGTTATTCACAGACCCATAGACTTTGTCATCTGAGATCTTTATACTCCTGAAATGCTATTTTTGTTTTCTCAGCCTTCAGAATTTTAAATGCCCTTTTTTTTTCTTATTTAACTTTGTACTGTCTTATTTATCCATGATGGTTTCTTTTTATTTCTGAACATTTTATTGACAGAGGGTATAAGTTTTCTACTGGATTCTAGTAGTATTTCCTTAAACATGCTCCATTTATATTCGGTATCCCCAGTTACCATGACATGGTCCCAGTTCACACGATTAAGCTCTTCCTTTAATTTGTTGACATCAGCTTTCCTAAAGTTCCAGGTTTTTGCATTTCCCCTTTTGAGTGTTTGATTGAAAATTACATTGAAACTTACCATATTATGGTCACTGCATCCCAAATGCTCCCAGACCTGCAGATCTGAAATTGTATCTGCTCTTTTTGACAGAACCAAATCCAGCAGATTACCTCCCCTGTATGGTTCATCTAAAAACTGAAAGAGGTAATTGTCTTGAATTCTGATTAAAAATTTGCAGCTTTTAGCACAACCAGAGGATTCTGTGTCCCATTTAATGTATGGATAGTTTAAATCCCCCATAATAAGGACCCTATTATTATTTGCTGCCTTTTTAATTTGTTGCAGCATTTCATCCTCTACCTGTTCAGCTGTATTAGGAGGCTTGTAGAAAATTAACAGCTTTATTATTGCCATCCCCATGTACACCTACCCATAGTGACTCTACATTGTCGCAGCTCGCCCCATTGAGCACAAGTCTTAAGTTGGATTCAATGAAAATACACACCTCCACCTTTTTTGTCTTTCTAAATGCAGTGTAACCGTCATGGCTTTCATCAAGACAGGTTTCCGTAATTATCACACTGTGCACATCTCTTGCTCACTACTGATGGTGTTAGAGGAAATCTTACAAAGAATTTTCCACAGCTAATGCAATTCTATAGTGAAAATATGCATATAAAACTCAGCGTACCCACAAGAGAAATTGACATGGTTGCAGATTTAAAACATGCAAACTTAATTTACAGTGTGTAAAAATAGTAGCACAGCGGGCATGACATTTATATAAATTTTATTGACTTTACTGGAACTATAAGACTCTGCATTTTATGCACAGCAAAAATACATAATGTTAAAAACTCACCAAAAACTCATCATGGGACCTTAACCTTAAGAACGCTCAAAAATTTTAATTTAAGGTTTCTCTGTAATTTACTTATTCTTTTTCTCTGTATAAGAACTCTTTCAGATGTACATTCTTTTTTTGCATATGAAAAAAACTAGATCCTGTTGTGGATCCAACTGTCATTCATTTTTGGTTTGTACGGTAATGGGCCACACACAGACAGATCCTCTTCTGGACTGGCTGATTTTTAGTTTTTGTACTTTCACTTTTTTTCTCCCCTTCTTCTAAGAGCTATAATTTAATTTTATGTTTACATCTAAATTGCCATATGAGGGCTTTTTTCTTTGCTGGAAAAATTATAGTTATGAATTCTATCATTCAATTTACCATATACACTACCGTGTAAAAGTTTAGGGTCACTTAGGAATTCCAAATGTGATGAACGTGCACACGGTCCGCCACACGGTAGCCGGGGTATCACGGCTTGTGATCCCTCCGTGCCGCAAATGTGACGAAAACGCGCGCACACACACGACGGCTGCTGCCGTCCGACCCAATAATCTGCAGGGATTTATAATTATCCCACTTCCACTTAAGAACTTGCAGCTCTCTGGTGCCCCCCTTACCCTCAGGTCAGTCAGGGAACTGCACCTAGGATAATTAGTCGCCAGACGGACCACTTGGATGTGTGCTGGCTATTGGGCACACTGCAGTGAGGGAATTATAATTACTCCGGGCCGCAGCCAGGCAATACACTTATAAAACCCGCTCCGTCAATAGGTCAACACTTTACACCCTTTCTTTTAGCTGCCACCAGCTACGATTTACTTAATGAACACTTTATCAAGAGGGTCCGTAGCAACCCCAAAACAGTAGCGTAGTACTTCAGGCACGTGCAAATTCGTTTATAGAGCAGGAGAAACAAACTAATAATTTTATAGGTTTATTCCTTAAAATGCAGGCAGTGCTTATAGTTAAAAAAAAGGTAACAAGCTGAGACAGTTATGTACAATGCAGTTAGAAATAAAACAGGATTAAAGGTGAAAATAACTTACATGGCAGTTACAGACAAGACAGGCTGGGGGAGGAGCCACACGTCATAGTTCATTTGCAGAACTGTTAGTCACGTCATCACAGCTTGGAATGAGCAGGGGGGCCTAGCTGCTAGACTTATACATGTGGGCTGCTGACCTCACAAAAGTGGATGGTTTTCTGGCCACCTCCCAGGGATAGAAGTTATGGTTTGAAGCTCTGGAAAGTCATAAGGGCCATAACTCAGCGGGGGACTCTAGCAGAATAATGGCAGACCTATCAATGATCTTACTTTGAAATGACAGTTCAAATGAGTCCAAACTTGGGTGAGGTAGTTCATGGTGCATCCGAGAATTCCATTTCTCGGGTTCTGTTGGAGTTACGGGTTCCCCAGAACCACGGGAACGACGCCCGATGGACACAGGTTTTAAAACAGTAACTTTCGTGTTTTTATTATACTCCCACATTGCATTGCGTCCGAATGAATGAATTCCCATTATTGTCTATGAGAGGAAAAGCACATGGGCAGACAATGCAGACCCCTGCGGTGAGGAGGGAAACTCCAGCGCTGGCAGCTCAGATTACACTAAGCCTGAGTGCAGGCTGGGGGGAAGGAAAGCACAGCAGCACGGTGGCTCAGTGGATAGCACTGCAGCCTTGCAGCTCTGGAGTCCTGGGTTCGAGTCCCACCAAGGACAACATCTGCAAGGAGTTTGTATGTTCTCCCTGTGTTTGCGTGGGTTTCCTCCGGGTTCTCCGTTTTCCTCCCACACTCCAAAAAACAGACTGATAGGGAATCTAGATTGTGAGCCCCATCGGGGACAGTGACGATAATGTGTGCAAACTGTAAAGTGCTGCGGAATATGTTAGCGCTATATAAAATAAAGATTATTATTATTTATTTCCTTATTTTTTAAAGAAAAGCACAGTTTTTTCCAATGAAGCTAACATTAAATGATTCAGAAATACACATTGTTAATGTCATAAATGACTATTTTAGCTGCAAACATCTGGTTTGTAATGCAATATCTTCATAGGTTTATAGAGCCCCATTTCCAATAACCATCACTCCAGTGTTCTTATGGTACTTTGTGTTTGCTAACTGTGTAAGAAGGCTAACGGATGGTTAGAATACCCTTGAAAACTCTTGTGAAAGTATGTTAGCACAGCTGAAAACAGTTTGGCTGATTAGAGAAGATAGAAACCTGACCTTCCTTTGAGGTAGTTGAGAATCTGGAGCATTACATTTGTTGGTTCCATTAAACTCTCAAAATGGCCACAAAAAAAGAACTTTCATGTGAAACTCGACAGTCTATTCTTGCTCTTAGAAATGAAGGCTATTCCATTGTAGAGATTGCCAAGAAACTAAAGATTTCCTACAACGGTGTGTACTACTCCCTTCAGAGGAGAGCACAAACAGGCTCTAACCAGAGTAGAAAGAGAAGTGGGAGGACCCCGCTGCACAACTGAGCAGCAAGACAAGTACATTATAGTCTGTAGTTTGAGAAATCGATGCCTCACAGGTCCTCAACTGATAGCTTCATTTAATAGTACATGCAAAACGCCAGTGTCAACGTCTACAGTGAAGTGGCGACTCCGGGATGCTGGCCTTCAGGGCAGTGTGGCAAAGAAAAAGCCATATGTGAGACTGGCTAATAAAAGGAAAATATTAATATGGGCAAAAGAACACAGACATTGGACAGAGGAAGATTGGAAAAAAGTGTTATGGACAGACGAATCGAAGTTTGAGGTGTTTGGATCGCACAGAAGGACATTTGTGAGACGCAGAACAACTGAAAAGATGCTGGAAAAGTGCCTGACGCCATCTGTCAAACATGGTGGAGGTAATGTGATGGTCTGGGGTTGCTTTGATGCTGGGAAAGTGGGAGATTTGTACAAGATAAAAGGGATTTTGAATAAGGAGGGCTATCACTCCATTTTGCAGTGCCATGCCATACCCTGTGGTCAGCGCTTGATTGGAGCCAATTTCATCCTACAACAGGACAATGACCCAAATCACACCTCCAAATTATGCAAGAACTATTTAGGGAAGAAGCAGGCAGCTGGTATTCTATCTGTAATAGAGTGGCCAGAGCAGTCACCAGATCTCAACCCCATTGAGCTGTTGCGGGAGCAGCTTGACCGTATGGTACGCAAAAAGTGCCCATCAAGCCAAACCAACATTTGGGAGGGGCTTCTGGAAGCATGGGGTGAAATTTCTCCAGATTACCTCAGCAAATTAACTGCTAGAATGCCAAAGGTCTGCAATGCTGTAATTGCTGGAAAGGGAGCATTCTCTGACGAAAGCAAAGTTTGAACGAGAAAATTATTATTTCAAATAAAAATCTTTTTTTTGAACCTTGTCAATGTCTGGACTAGATTTTAAATTAATTTGGCAGCTCATTTGATTAATAAAAGTATGAGTTTTCATTGAAAACTCAAAATTGTTTGGGTGACCCCAAAATTTTGAACTGTAGTGTAAGTTACTGAAAATTGGGGAAAAAATCCAAGTGAGATAAAAGTGTGAATAATCTACAATTGCACCATTTTTTTCAGGCTTTATTTTTACAGCTTTCATTGTGCAGTAAAAATGATTTTCCAGGTCAGCATGATAACTGTGACACCAAACAAATACACTGCTCAAAAAAATAAAAGGAACACTTAAACAACAGAATATACCGTATTTTTTTGGACCATAAGACTCACTTTTTTCCCCAAAAATTTTGGGGGAAAATTGTGGTGCGTCTTATGGTCGCAACATACTTACAAATCCGGTGGCGGCGGTCCCGTGGCGGCGGGTCCCGATGCAGCCTGCCTCTGCTCTGTGGTGTGGTGGTGTCCGGGCTCTGCAGTGTGGCAGCAGCGGGGCTCTGTGCTGTGTGGGGGGCTCCAGCAGCATTTCGTCATAGCCGGAAAGCCCCCCGCAGCTCCGCTGCTGCGACGGGGTGGCCTCCTGAAAGATGGTGCGGTGGTGTCGGGGCTCTGTGATGTGGCGGCAGTGGGGCTCTGTGCTGCTTGGGGGGCTCCGCCGGCATTTCGTCATAGCCGGAAAGCCCCCGCAGCTCAGCTGCTGTGACCCGGTGGCCTCCTGAAAGATGGCCGGCAGGGGCCTCCGGAAAGATGGCTGCTGGAGGCGGCGCATACTCAAATTCAAATCTCGAGAACGAGTTCTCTTCGCGAGATCTCGTCTCCCGACGGACAAGATCTCGCAGCTGAGATCTGAATCTGAGCATGCGCAGCCTCCAGCGGCCATCTTTCCGGAGGCCCCTGCCGGCCATCTTTCAGGAAGCCATCGCATCGCAGCAGCGGAGCTGCGGGGGGCTTTCCGACTATGACGAAATGCCGTTTAAGCCCCCCACGCAGCACAGAGCCCCGCAGTGTACATATTTTTTTTATATTTTACTAATAGATTCTAAAATTTGGAAATAAAATTTAACACTTACTGAGATTTGTAACTTTTTTATTTTTTTTATTCATGGAACAAGGTGTAAGATTGCTTTTTCCATTGTGAGCAAACACATTTATTGATACAATTTTGGGGAACATGGACATATTGATCATTTTTATTACATTTTTTCAGTGAATGGTGGTGATTGAAAAAAACACAAATCCTGCACTTTTATTTATTTTTGTTTTTGGTGTTCAACATATGTTTCTAATAATTTATATATTGATAGACAGGAATTTTATGGGCACTGTCATACCAAATATGTTTATTATTATTTTATTTTTTTATTTTAAAACTGGAAATATTTATTTTTATTTTTTACTTTATTTTATTTAGTCCTTCAAGGGAACTTTAACCTGTGATTGCTTGATGGCTTATAATATATAAAACAATATTGCATTATATGCTAGAATGTGTTCTCATTTATAGCTCAGTCTATACGTGAACTTCAGAGAAGTACCTAATTGGGATTAATGGGGGCCTTCCTCAGGCCTCCGGCTAACATGGTAACCCATTGGTGCCCCGCTAACACATTGCAGGCGGGGCAGTGGGTGTCGGTGAGCTGCAATTGTGCTACTTAAATGCTGCTGTCAGAGATTGACAGTTTTGTTTAGGCCTCTTTCACACATCCGTTTTTTTGTGTCAGGCATAATCCATCGAACACCTGATGGGACGGATACGGCGCTGAAATGAAAAAACTGATGCAACGGATCCGTTTTTTTGCTGGATCCGACCTGAACTTTTGAACCAGGAAAAAGAGGGTTTTGGATGTCCGGAGACACTGGAAAATGTAGTGTAGTAGTGTAGTAGTAGTAGTAGTAGTAGTAGTAGTAGTCCCTGATTTCCAGAATACGGATCAGACTTTTGACGGATTGCACAAAAGACTGATCCGGTTCCATTGACTTCTATTATTTCCGGCCGCCTGATGCGACGATTCAGGCACATCAGGCGGCTCCGGAAAAAAAAAAGTTGCATGCACCGTTTTGCCCGGCCGCCGGAATGTACATTTCCGCCGGATCCGGACAAAAACGGATACAACGCAATGACATCAGGTGCGATCCGGCGCTAATGAAAGTCAATGGTAAAAAAAACCGCATCCGGTACCGGATCCGTTTTTTTAACAACACGCCGGATCGTGCCTGAAGTAAAAAAACGGATGTGTGAAAGAGGCCTTAAATAAACAGCAGTGATCGTAGAGAGCGCCGATTGCGGCTGTTAATGATGGATGTCGTCTATATTTTTAAGCTGTCACCTGCCCATATGAAGCAGGCACAGATCCTGAGCCCTCTCCATACATGTGCACCCTGACTGTGACGTACATGTAAGGCAGGGTTCTCGAAGGGGTTAGATGGCAGACAACTCCTGCAGCTGACCGTGATGTGAACCAGTGCACTGAGCTGCACACATGGCCACTCATGTTTATTCATTTGCAACTAGTTGACTTTACCGTCCAGATAATTGCCAAAGTCGTCTCAACATCATTTTAGAAGAAACACTGAAGAAGAGCATCAATCATGAATTTATTTTGACGCCGAGTCCTAATGTTACATATTGAATTTATTTCTAAAAGTATCACCTCGCGTGATTTGCATGTAGATTTGCATTTGTACATCTTATGCTTCCAAAGAAATAAAAATATAAAAAATTGTATTTCCTAATTTTATTTCCTACACTTCAAATTGATGACGCACGACGTATCCATTAGATGAAAGAGACATTCTTATAAATAACTGAGGACAATTTTAAATTATAAATTGAAGCCTACACATACAGCTACTCGCTCGCCAGCTATACTCATAGCTGCTTCACTCTTGTGTTAACAAATCTCTGTAATCTGGGGATTTTAGGAAACTGCAAAATGTGGAATTAATGTGGGAGTCATGAGACCTATTTAAGCATTCTGGAAGATTTGCAGAATAAAAGACCAATTAGCTTAGCGGTCCTTGGAGGAGAGTTAGTTGTAGAATTCCTCAATAAGGCTGAGAATGTATACAAAAATGCATGTGTGTGTGTGTATAATATATGTGTGTATATATATATATATATATATATATATATATACAGGGGGGAAATAAGTATTTTATCCTTTGCTGACATGCCCTAATATGGCTATGGAGATGGAAAAATAAAAGTTAAAGCTCTTGGAAGTATTGAAAGAAAAACAGAGATTTTTCTATTTTTACCACAAGCAAAAAATTTTTTTTGAAAGAGTAGGCATGCAATAATTGAATATTTCTTTTCCAAGAATAAATTAAGAGAAATTGCTGCCCAGAATTCAGATATGGGTCTTTGAGGCTTACAAAGATCATACTGTCTTCATCTTATTCATGCTCTTTAAGAATGCTCATTAAAAATTAATGAATTGTTAATCATATAAGTCAAATACATAATTAAATATGATTTAGATTCCTTGTGTGTCAAATATATATGTAAATGTTTCGCAGGTTAAGGGAAGTTTAATTTACATGAAATATAATTATAATTAGTCACCGAGCTGAATCAGGTTCATGATTTGAAGTGGATAGATCTCTATTGATTAACTGATGTAATTAAGATTGGATGAAAGTCTCAAGAGGGGAATATTAATCAAACTGGAGATTACTATTGATAAATAATACCGTATGTACACTTGTATTGGATAATTTGTGGATGGGAATGTAGAATATGTAGAACCAATTTAACTGAGAAGATCTACAGTATATTAGGGTATGTTTCCATGGTCAGGATTGGCTCAGTGTTTGCTCAGGATTTGACCCAGGTAAAATCTGCACCAAATCTGCATCAGAGGTCACTGGCAGGTCACATGCGCTTTTGATGTGTTTTTTACATGTGTTTTTTATGAGTTTTTTTCATGCGGATTTGTATGTGTTATTTTGTAAGCTAAATAAAGATACATTATTTAACAAAAAAAAAAAGATTTGTGATGTCATTTCTGGTCCAACCTCCTCTTTAACATTTGTCCAACCCAGACTCCATTACACACACAGATAAACAGATAGATAGATAGATAGATAGATAGATAGATAGATAGATCAATGGATATCTATCTATCCATCGATCTACCTATCTATAGATCAATCTATAGATCTATCTCTCTATAGATCTATCTATCGATCTATCTATCTACAGATCTTTCTATAGATCTATCTATCTATGTATCTAACTAACTATCTATCTATAGATATATCTATCTATCTATAGAGCTATCTATCTATAGATCAAAAAAAAATATGTTAGGCCGGGGTCACACTTTACGAGAAACTCGCATGAGTCTCGCACCTCAATAGTCGGCACTGCCACCGACACTTGGACCGGAGCGTTCAGCTGCATAGAAATACATGCAGCCACACACTCCGGTCCTGAGTGTCGGCGGCAGTGCCGAGTATTGAGGTGCGAGACTTGTGCGAGTTTCTCGCAAGTGTGACCCCGGCCTTAAGCGCAATATCTGTTTAATTTTTAAAAATGGAAAAAAAAATTGCGTGGGCTCCTGCACAATTTTCAAGTCCAGAGTGAGAAAGCCGGTGACTGGGGGCCGGTGTTTAAAGCCCGGGAAGCAGGTATTACCCATGGATCTTCCCAGGCTATGAATATCAGCCCACAGCTGTCTGCGTAGCCTTTACTGGCTATTAAAATAGGGGGCCCCCCAAAAAAATGATGTGGGGTCCCCCTATAATTAATAGCCAGAAAGGCTACGCAGACAGCTGCGGGCTGATATTCATAGCCTAGAGAGGGTCCATGGATATTGGGCCCCCCACTGGCTACAAACACCAGCTCTCAGCCACCCCAGAAATGGTGCATCTCTAAGATGTGCCAATTCCGGTGCTTAGCCTCTCTCTTCCCACTGCTGTGTAGCGGTGGCATATGGGATAATAAGGGGTTAATATCACCTTTGATTGTAAGGTGACATTAAGCCCGGTTAATAATGGAGAGGCATCAATAAGACACCTATCCATTATTAATCCTTTAGTTAAAGGTGTTGTGAACACCTTTGATCTGGCTTCTGAGTTTGTGCTCCCTCTGATGGTTGTTGCTGGTAATGGAGTGGTCTGACTGACAGAGGTCGATCACCTAAGGAGGATGATTGGAGATCAGGTGTTACAGACTGGGGAGATTTAAGTGAGCAGCCTTCCCTTGGTTGTTGCAGGTGATTTGGTTTTCTTCCTGAGCCTTTTGGAAGTCTGCTTGCCTCCTGCTTTGTCCTGCATCTTTCAGATAAGTTATTTGTCTTTTATTTCCATGGCATTTGTTTGCCTTTGTGCCCTTCTCAGATTTCTGCCTTACTGGTGTGAGTTCAGCTGGGTTCGTTGCTGGGACCTGTGCTGGACTCTGTTTTCATTTGCCACAGCTTATGTCAGTCTTTTCTGTATTTCTAGCCCCCTGTTATTTCAGTATCTGTTGTTTTTGCTTCCAGTTCACACCAGAGTTCTGATTTAGTGGGGGAGAGGTCGTGTTGCCTCAGTATTTTTGCATATCAGACATGTTGGAATTGTTTTTAGGGTTTTTGCTGGATTGCAGACAGTATCCTTTCCTGTCCTGTTCTATCCAGACAGTTTGGGCCCCATCATTTGCCTAATCTATTTTCTTCCTGTGTTTTGTGCCTCATCTTGTCTCACTGGCAATATATGTTTGGGGGCTATCTATTCCTTTGGGGCTTTACTCCGGGGCAGTATAGCTTTCCTCTTTCTCTCTTTAAGCTTAGTTAACTCTTTGGCTGTGTCAAGGCGTCTAGGGCATCGTAGGTATGTCCTACGGCTAATTCTAGTTGTGTTGTCAGTTTAGTGGTCTGCAATCTGCTAAGTTACCAACCTCTCTGGGTATCTGGTTGCCTAGCCTTTTTCCCTATTATCCTCCTCGGTTACTGAATCATAACATAAAGGGTTAAAAAAAGACACAGCGAGAAAAAGTATTTTAATGAAATAAAACACTACACAGTTTTCCATATTTTTATTGCACGCCCAAATCCAAGGGAAGCCCTTGATCTCCTGAAAAAAAAAAAATAACAAACCAACACAAATACTTCCTGTCCAAAGTAGTCCATTTAATCATGAGTGTCCCATGACGAGTCCAGCTCTACTACATCTCAATGCATGACATCCAGATATAGCAGAGCTTGTAGATGACCACCGGAGATCTCGGGCGATCACCTACACTGTAGTTCTCACAGCTGATCGTGAGAACTAGCCTAGTGACTGGAGATAACCCCCGGTCACATGCATGGCAGTTCTCACAGTAACACGGCAGTTCTTGCGATAAGCTAAGTTATTGCGAGAACTGCAGTGGACGTGGACTTCTGGCGGCGGGACAGGTAAGAACTTTATTTAAATTAGTTAACAAGCGTATTAAGCTGCGTTTACACAGTTAGTATGCAGGTGACTAATCATTAGATGTGGTTTTACCGCATCTAATGATAGTCTATGGTAAATTTACAGTGCGGCAACGGAGCATCACTGCATTGTAAACAGACATGCTGCGTTCTGGTAAGACGCGCCCCATGTCCGTTCACGCTGGTCTGCCGCCTGCGTCTTTTAACGCATAGTGGAGACGGGATTTCATGAAATCCCCTCCACTATGCTGTAACATCTGGATATCTGCGTGTTTGATGCTGCGGCTGTATGCAGCGTCAAACACGCAGCATTTCCTGACCGTGGAAACATACCCTCATATCTATAAAAACACGAGAACCTTTTAGGGTATGTGCACACGATCAGGAGTGGCTCAGTATTTGCTCAGGATTTTATGCAGGTGAAATCTGCACCAAATCTGCATCTGATGTCACTGGCAGGTCACCTGCATTTTTGATGCATTTTTTTCCTCATGCGTTTTTGATGCGTTTTTTCATTGCATGCATTTTTTTGGCACTTGAAATAAAGCTAATTGAAAGTTAGCTTCTGGGAAGAAAAAAAGTGATTTCCTGTTTGCAGATATGTTGGGGTATGTGCACACGGTCAGTAAACGCTGCGGGTTGGAAGCTGCGGACATCTGCAGCGTCCAACCTGCAGCGTCCAGCTGTTACAGCATAGTGGATGGGATTTCAAGAAATCCCATGCCTACTATGCGTGCACCGATGCCCATGGCTTACCATCAGAAACGGACATGCGGCACGTCTTTCCAGACGGCGTAAATTACCCATACACTTACATTAGATGCATTATCTTCCTAGTCAAATGCGTAATAAGTGCAGGAACGCAGCTTACTACGCATGTGTACTAATTTAAATAATGGTGAATCTTCTGACACAACCAGAAGTACACGACACAGGAAGTGGAGGAAAGCACAGAGGGAGGTCCCCTCCTTTTTAATAAATAAATAAATAATAATTTAAAAAAAAATGGCGTGGGGTCCCCCTATATTTGTTAACCAGCCAGAGTAAAGCAGACTACTGGGACTGGTATTTCAGGCTGGTAAGGATCCAATATCCTTGGACCTGCTGCGGTCTGGAAAGACACACCGCATGTACGTCTCTGCAGGGCTGCCAGAGGCGTCTCAAGACGCATAGTTGAGATGGGATGCTGTAACATCTGGCCGCTGCGGGTTTGATCGCTGCGGATGTACGCAGCGTCCAATCCGCAGCGGTTACTGACCGTGGGACCATACCCTTAGGGTATGTTCGAATGGAGACTTCTACATGAATTTTAAAGAAGATCTGCTTCTAAATCTACATTAAAAAACACTTAACAATTACTCTTTTAACAGTCTTTCAATGGGGATTTTAAAGTGGATACGTTTCAAAATCCATGTAAGAAACTCTTTATGAAGAACTCTTGTCTCTTCATGATATAATTGTTAGAGAGTAGATTGTTCACCTTCATGTTACCCTTTTATTTATATATTTCAGGTAGGGGAAAGCAAAAACTATATTCTTGAATGATATCAACTTGCTGTTGTTAAACATCCAATGCGTGTTTCACCAATCCTTTTTCAGGAGCCCATTACCACTTTGCTTTTGCTATTACTTGTACCATTTACTTGTACCATTTATACTCTATGTGACCTCCTTTTCAGGGAATCTTTTTTTCTGGCTATCCAACCTAAACCACTCTTTTTATTATTTATGCTTGATATTGCACATATTTACTAATTATCACTATGCTCTTTTGACCAAATATATGTAAAAAAATCTCTTTGTGAAGAGAACTTATGTGTCTCTTCATGATGTAATTCTTAGATAGTGGTTTGTTTACCTTCATGTTCACCATTTTATTCATATATTTCAGGTAAGGGAAAGCAAAAAACTGTATAAGTGTATTGGTAGGGCGGAAGTGGAGGGCATTTTTCGATGTTTGGCACATCAGTCATCTATGTTACAGCAGGATGATGTTACTTTTAACAGTGATTCTGTTAGTATTCTGCACAGAATTGATAACAAATTAATAAGAGGTATACATTTTGGACCTTTTTTAATTTTAAAACTTTAATAAAAGCCTTCTAGTGCACTGCTTAATTAAATGGATGGTTGATTACTAATAGGTTGCCAGCCGTTTTTTTGGGTGAGGTCACATGAACATTATTAAAGTCTGTGCTTGCGTTAAATAAATTGAAAGGGCTTAGATGCAGTCCTAGGAGACCTCACAGTGTTACATCTTTTCAGGGCAATTAGCATGCTTCGAATTAGCGATGAATACATTTGCGCAAATTAAATTTTTGGGAAAAAATTGCGCAACCTTGCAAATTTGAGTTTTTACAAGATTTGATCATCTCTAATTTCGACTCTATACTACTGTAAGATCAGAGCTTTAAACTGTGAATAATTGATACTGAAAATATGTTGTAAAATTGTATAACTGGTACTATTGGCTGGAAATGGAATATCACTTTTATAATTTTTAAAATCATTCTAACATTAATAATATTGCTTGTTATTCTTCTAATAAACCAAATTGTGGATTTCATTGAATGTGAAATATGACCATAATGTGGTATCACTTTGTGCCTCTTGGTGGTTTTACCCCTCCACTCACAGAAAGCATATTGGAAAAATTGTAAAACTTTTCTTTCTGAAAAAATAACATTTATTTGCCGTAATTGTAATATTTCTTCATGGTAAAAAAAAATGGTTATTGACCAATGCAATTTCGTATTGATGCAACAGCAGGTAATAGATTGAAAAATATACACTTCTGATTTTCTGTTCAAATAAAGCTGATTTTATTACATTCCCTTATTCTGAAATTCATAAATGCAAAAATAGAAAATCCATATCTCTACAGAGAAGGCGATGCTACCAATGTTTCCAGCCTACTATCAAAGATGTTATGTTGTCCCTAAGCCACATGGTAGAGCTATGACTGCATAACGCTTTGATTTATTCCTCTCATTTTCAAAGTGTTTTCTAGACTGAACGGGAAGCTGAGACACATACATACGTAATTGTACTGATTTTCTCATTTTGTTAGTGAATAGAACCTTGTCTTTTGCCTCTTGTTGGAATTAAAATCTATTGATTGAGTAAGTACAGCAGTCCAAACAGTTCAATGCTTGACATTCAGCCTTTTCGGGAAGTTTAAGCTAAATTTACTGTGGAAGGTTAACACATGGGAATGAATAATAGCCAGAAATAACTGATTTAGTTTTTATTGGGTTACACAAGAACTAAGAACCATGCTGCTCATACGTAAAGGGCTTTTCCTGTGAAAATAAGTTATCATCCACACTATGGATTCCATAGGATAGGCGATAACTTGTGGCTCAGTGGGAAGGGAGGTCCATCTGCTTGGACCCGCACTTCTCGGTAGAATGGGGAATTATAATCCCTTTCGAATGGAACGGCAATGCACACATGCATCCTATACTCTATGCATTCCCTGAGGGGCTTATGATGTTAGGGTCTGCGGAACGCACCTAATAGATATAATAGAGAGGTGCGTTCGCAGCCCGGGGTCCACCGTGCAGGCGAAGCCCGCTGCTAATAAGATGGCGAAAGTAGCGAACTCTGTTATCCCGCAGAGTCGCTAAAAATAAACGCCGTAGCGCGTTGTGGCAGTAAGTGCGAACTCTGTTAATCCCAGAGCCGCTAACGGGATGCCACAGCGCTATATGGCGATAGGTGCGAACTCACTTAGCTTTAGTGAGTCGCAAAGTAAACACGCTAGGGCGCTGTCTAGCGTCAAAAGCGAACCCTGTTACGTCACAGAGCCGCTGAGAAAAAGTACCGTGTCCTGTCAAGCTCTCAGGTACACGGTTAATTGCTAGCGAGCATAATACGTGGTCATGCGCTAATGTCCTCGCGGGAGTCACCCGCAATCTATGGCGTCTGAACGCCAGACCCTGAATACGGCAATCAAACTCCTCACCGGTTATGCCGGTAATCTAGGGCATCTAGGACACCGACCCTGACCAGCTAGCACACCAAACTCCTCACCGATTAAGTCGGTATTCTAGTGGCTTATTTCAGCCGGGTCCCTAACCACACACACGCATGACCATACTGGCGCATAGCATACAATGGTTGATATTAGCGCATGGCGGCCCAGCCATGCTACCCTTTTATAGCAACAGCTACAGGACCTTCCAGGAACAAGGACCAATGAGAAACCTGTTCCAGAAGACTAGTAGTAACAGGGCCTTCCTGGCGGGCCAATAGGAGCTGCTGCAGTACCTGAGCATGTGACCCCTGATCTCCAATGAGAGATCTCACTCTGGGCATGCTCAGAAGGGAAAATGCAGTACTTTGTCCCAAAGACGTCTGCTCCAGCATTGGCTATAATAGCAGATCCAGGAAAGGCAGCAGCAAGTCACTGCCCAGTAGTGGAGTGGGCAAGACGCCTGGACCGACGTCTCTGCTGAGCAGGCTCCACTGCGGCCGGAGATGAATGGGAGACCGCAGCGGGACGGGTTCGAGACTCCCCTTGTGCAGCAGCAGGAAATCGAACCCTAACATTACCCCCCCTTCTCTGGGCCTCGCTGCGCTCAAAGGCAGCGATGAGCTGCGGAGCGTGAACATGCTCGGCAGGCTCCCAGGATCTATCCTCAGGCCCATAACCCCTCCAATCCACCAACTAAAATTTTTTGCCTCGTACCACCTTGCACCCAACAATGGCGTTCACCTCATGATCGTCGGTAGATGAACCCGACGTCCCGGCAGATGACTTGGAAAACCGGGAAAAGGCCACGGGTTTCAAGAGGGACACGTGAAAGGTGTCAGTGATACCAAGGCGAGGCGGAAGGGCTAGGCGGTAAACTACCGGGTTCACCTGCTCAAGAACTTTAAAGGGGCCCAAAAAGCGAGGTGCCAACTTGGTGGACTCTACCCGTAGCCTGATGTTTCGGGCAGAAAGACACACTAGGTCACCCGGAGCAAACGTAGGAGCGGGGCGCCGATGGGCATCGGCCGAAGACCTCATCCTCTCTTTGGAGGCCTGAATGGCATCCTGAGTGCGGTCCCAAATGTCCCGTGCCTCCACAGCCCAGTCTGCCACCCTGGAATCGGCGGAAGACACGGGCATAGGCACTGGTACCCGCGGATGCTGACCGTAGTTCAGGAGCAATGGGGTCTGTCCGGTGGAATCAGCCACAGCATTGTTTAATGCAAACTCAGCCCATGGTAGCAAGGATGCCCAGTCATCCTGCCTGGCTGAGACAAAATGTCGTAGATAGGTTACCAAGGTCTGGTTGGCCCTCTCTACCAACCCATTCGTCTCAGGATGGTACGCTGAAGAGAGATTTAACTCAATGCTGAGTAGACGACAAAGCTCTCTCCAGAACCGAGACGCAAACTGGGGACCTCGGTCACTGACAATTTTGTCCGGCATGCCGTGTAGACGGAAGACATGCCTAACGAACAACGTTGCCAGAGCCCGTGCAGAAGGTAACCGTGGTAGCGGCACCAGATGCACCATTTTGGAGAAATGGTCGGTGATTACCCAAATGATGGTGCAACCCCGAGACTTGGGTAAGCCCACCACAAAGTCCATCCCAACCATCTCCCAGGGCCTGTCTGCCACCGGCAAAGAGTAAAGTAACCCAGCTGGCCGTTGTCGTGGAGACTTATTCTTGGCGCAGGAAACACACGCCCGAACACAGTCCCCAACATCACGGACCATATGCGGCCACCAATAAGTCCTCGCCAGCAATTCAGATGTCCTCTTTGCCCCAAAGTGTCCACCAACCCTGGATGAATGTGCCCAAGAGAGTACCTCCGGTCGTAAATTGGTAGGTACAAAAGTTTTGCCCGGGGGCACAGACTCTAGTGAAACCGGGGCCACTGTTCTCAGGCTCTCTGTGGGGACAATAAGCCGAGGCTCCTCCACTTCCTCCTCAGAGGACACCACAGAGCGAGAGAGAGCGTCGGCACGAATGTTCTTCTCTCCCGAGAGGAAATGGAGGGTGAAATTAAATCGGGAGAAGAACAAGGACCATCTGGCCTGGCGAGAATTAAGCCGCTGGGCTGTCTGTAGATACACCAAATTCTTGTGGTCGGTGAAAACTAGGAAGGGAAAGCGAGCCCCCTCCAACAGATGTCTCCACTTAGAGAAGGCCAACTTCATGGCTAGCAACTCCCTATCCCCGATGGAATAATTCCTCTCCGCTGATGTGAAGGTCTTAGAGAAGAAGAAGCAAGGATGCTTCCGACCTTGAGCATCCTTTTGGTAGAGGACTGCTCCAGCACCAACGGATGAGGCATCCACCTCCAATAAAAATGGCTTATCAACATCGGGGCGATGTAGGATAGGAGCGCTGGCAAAATGAGACTTAACAGAAGAGAAAGCCGTGGAGACCTCTTCCGACCACAATTTGGGATTTGCTCCCTTCTTGGTGAGGGCTACCAAGGGAGCTACCAAGGTAGAGAAATGCGGGATGAACTGGCGATAGTAATTAATAAACCCCATAAAGCGCTGCACCGCTTTAAGAGAGTGAGGTTCCTGCCAGTCCATCACAGCCTGTAGTTTGACCGGATCCATAGCCAATCCCTGGGTTGAGATGATATAACCAAGGAAAGGTAAAGACTCCAGCTCAAACATACATTTCTCCAACTTAGCATAAAGGGAATTAGCCTGTAAGAGGTCGAAGACTCTGCAGACATCTCTCCGGTGGGAGTCAATATCTGGAGAGAAGATGAGTATATCATCCAGATAGACTACGACCGAGGTGGAGAGCATATCCCAGAAGATGTCATTGACAAAGTCTTGGAAAACGGCTGGAGCATTACAGAGCCCAAAGGGCATCACCAGATATTCGTAATGCCCGTCCCTGGTATTGAAAGCCGTCTTCCATTCGTCCCCCTCACGGATGCGAATCAGGTTATACGCACCGCGCAGATCTAACTTAGTGAATACCCTTGCTCCCCAAGCCTATCAAATAGCTCCGAAATCAAGGGCAACGGGTACTTGTTTTTAACGGTGATGGCGTTAAGACCCCGGTAATCAATACACGGACGCAATTCTCCATTTTTCTTCTGTACGAAGAAAAATCCCGCCCCAGCCGGTGACACCGACTTCCTAATAAACCCTCTTGCCAGGTTCTCCTGAATATATTGCGACATGGCCTCTGTCTCAGGAAGAGAGAGGGGATAGACCCTTCCCCGAGGGGGTTCTGCGCCAGGCAAGAGGTCGATAGGACAGTCATAGGGGCGATGAGGTGGAAGAGTCTCAGCAGCCTTCTTGGAGAACACATCTGCATATGACCAGTAGCACTTGTGGAGTGGAGTAAGATCTGCGGGTAACTCAGTAGAGGTAACCTGAACGCAACTCCTGACACATCTGCCTCTACATGCATCACTCCAACCCAGTATCCTACCCGAAGTCCACTCTATATGTGGGGAGTGGAAACGGAGCCAAGGTATACCTAGTAGGATCTCGTCTAATCCCTCGGGAAGGACGAGTAGGGAAATAAGTTCCTGATGGGAAGGAGATACCAACAATGCAAGTGGAACAGTCTGGTGTGTAATTTGTGAGGGCAATGTCGACCCATTCACTACCCGGACAGTCACTGATTTGTCAAGAGCCACCAGAGGAATTGCATGACGGCGAGCAAAGTCAGAGGACATGAAGTTCCCCTCTGCTCCTGAGTCCACGCAAAGGTCGGTGGCGATAGTGGAAGTGCCTACAGTGATTGTCCCTTTAAGTGTCAACTTGGAGGAAAATGCCGCTGTCTCTAGTGAACCTCCTTCCAGGACCACTAGACGCGATCGCTTCCCCGATCGCTGTGGACATTTGTTGGCATAATGTCCTGTCTGCTGGCACACTCTACAGACCACGGATACTCGAGTGGTCCGAGACTTAGATCTCACTCGAGAAATCTCCATGGCCTCAGGGGAATCGGACGCCTGAATGGAAGATTCCAGAGGTCTGGCGAAGGTGGGCGCCAGCCGGAACCTCTGCCTACACTGGGCCCGCTCCAACCTCCGCTCGTTAAAACGAAGGTCGATGCGGGTAGATATGGTAATGAGCTCCTCCAGTGTGGCAGGAATCTCCCTGGTGGACAAGGCGTCCTTCACATGGTCTTCCAGTCCCCTCCAGTACATGGGTATAAGGACTTTATCTGGCCAATCCAGCTCAGAGACCAGAGTCCGAAATTGGACGGCAAACTGGCTGACCATGGATGAACCCTGGGTGATAGTCAACAGTTGAAGAGCCGTATCGTGGGTGACACGAGGTCCTAAAAAGACCTGTTTAAGAGTGTCCAAGAAGAGAGGAGCACTCTGCACCACACGATCATCGCGCTCCCATAACGGCGTTGCCCACTCCAAAGCCCTGCTCGACAAAAGGGATATGATAAAACCCACTTTCGCCCTCTCGTGGGATAACGTGCAGCCAGAAGCTCTAGATGTATGGAGCACTGACTGACGAAACCCCGACATTGTTTACTGTCACCGGTAAACTTGTCTGGAAGTGGGAGGCGGGAAATAGTCGGAGCAGGGATGGCAGAGGACAACCTGGCTGCAGCCACGCTAGCAGCCTGAACAGCGACTGCGGTAACATCCACAGCTGAGGTTGTGCGCTCAAGAGCCGCCAACCTACCCTCCAGCTGCTGGATGTACTGCCTTAGACGCTGGTCATTCGCCATTTTACTAGCCAGACCCTGGCGCTAATATTATGTTAGGGTCTGCGGAATGCACCTAATAGATATAATAGAGAGGTGCGTTCGCAGCCCGGGGTCCACCGTGCAGGCGAAGCCCGCTGCTAATAAGATGGCGAAAGTAGCGAACTCTGTTATCCCGCAGAGTCGCTAAAAATAAACGCCGTAGCGCGTTGTGGCAGTAAGTGCGAACTCTGTTAATCCCAGAGCCGCTAACGGGATGCCACAGCGCTATATGGCGATAGGTGCGAACTCACTTAGCTTTAGTGAGCCGCAAAGAAAACACGCTAGGGCGCTGTCTAGCGTCAAAAGCGAACCCTGTTACGTCACAGAGCCGCTGAGAAAAAGTACCGTGTCCTGTCAAGCTCTCAGGTACACGGTTAATTGCTAGCGAGCATAATACGTGGTCATGCGCTAATGTCCTCGCGGGAGTCACCCGCAATCTATGGCGTCTGAACGCCAGACCCTGATTACGGCAATCAAACTCCTCACCGGTTATGCCGGTAATCTAGGGCATCTAGGACACCGACCCTGACCAGCTAGCACACCAAACTCCTCACCGATTAAGTCGGTATTCTAGTGGCTTATTTCAGCCGGGTCCCTAACCACACACACGCATGACCATACTGGCGCATAGCATACAATGGTTGATATTAGCGCATGGCGGCCCAGCCATGCCACCCTTTTATAGTAACAGCTACAGGACCTTCCAGGAACAAGGACCAATGAGAAACCTGTTCCAGAAGACTAGTAGTAACAGGGCCTTCCTGGCGGGCCAATAGGAGCTGCTGCAGTACCTGAGCATGTGACCCCTGATCTCCAATGAGAGATTTCACTCTGGGCATGCTCAGAAGGGAAAATGCAGTACTTTGTCCCAAAGACGTCTGCTCCAGCATTGGCTATAATAGCAGATCCAGGAAAGGCAGCAGCAAGTCACTGCCCAGTAGTGGAGTGGGCAAGACGCCTGGACCGACGTCTCTGCTGAGCAGGCTCCACTGCGGCCGGAGATGAATGGGAGACCGCAGCGGGACGGGTTCGAGACTCCCTTGTGCAGCAGCGGGAAATCGAACCCTAACATATGAGGACTCAGCTTTTAACTACTGCCCCACAGAGAATGAAAGATGCTTCGGTCGGGCGTCTGACGTTTCATGACATCTTATGATAGGGATAAAAGTTATTTGATTTGCGGGTCCATACACGTCAGACACCCACAGATCAGCAAGTTATTACCTATCATACAGATAAGTGATAACATATTTTTAACAGACAACCCTTTTTATTCATCTTCCCATATACATTTTATCAATTTGCAGTGACTGACTAAACAAATTTGAATTTCTATACCAAATATCAAGGGACTGATCCGAAATGCGTATGGTTTATGCGTTTTTCCTCCTTTTATTTTATTCTCTCACACCTTTTTACTGAAGTAAGCTTTGCTAATCAAATGGAATTTTTATAGCTACAAATATTTTTGTACACTGCTGGATCAAATCTCTTCTCCTCCCCTTTTTTACTTCATTGTATGTTCGAGGTTTCTGGCCTTGAGGATTCCTTGCACCAAACTATAGGCAATTATGGCATTTTTTTCAGTTTAGTGGTAACCTGATGTACCCTTTTTCTTGTTTCTAAACATCATAGTTTTTACAAAATAACCAATTTTGCACAATGCATTTTTTTTTAAAAAAACTCTTGCTCAACAAAAAGTTGGAACTTTTCATGGTGAAGGGTTGGCTTTGCAAAAAAAAACCCAAAACTTTGCAGCATAAGTGGCTTAAAAAAATAGGCCTAATTTGTTTGGGTCTTCCTGTGATATAGAAAGGTTTTTGTCTAAGCAGAAGTTGTTTATATACTTATTTCCAGCACGTATTCAATTATCAAAGTAATTAAATGGAATGATTAAAATGAATAACATATTTAAAGGATAGATGATTAAGTGATCCCTGGGACCAAGGTCGGGGCGAGGAGTTGGCAGGGTAGGCACCCGCCTAGGGTGCTACTTCCTGCCTCGCTGAGGGGTGTACATTGAGGGAAAAAAAAGATACTAACTAAATTTTTATCATGCGGACTATAGTTTGGCTGAGGCTGTGGGGGGTGAAGCGTCAGAGGAGGAGAAGGAGCAGAGTCACAGGAGGCAGGAGCCTGCTGCCCTGGCTAACACTTGTGCCTCCTATTAAAGAAAATGAATATTCAAAGCTCCCCATACCCATAGTCCCGCCCAATCCTCTGCACTAAAGTCCGTGCTGAAGGGTGGGGGGAACTATGGGAGTGTGGAGCAGTGAATATTCATTTCTTTTAAAAGCGGACACAAGTGTTAGCTGCAGCAGCCGGCTTCCTGCAGCGGCTGAGTGATCACATATGCCTGCTATTAAAGAGAATGAGTAGTCACTGCTCCACATGCCCATAATTCATGGCGTTGGGAGCAGTGAACATTCTGGCACCTGATGTCAGCGTGTGGGGGCCCATGGCAGTGAGATCACACACTGCGCCGCTTAGACATTAATCAGCTGCCAGCAGGAGAACAGGAAGTTGCGTTTCAAGTGAGCGGAAGGAATGTGAGTAGAATCTTTTTTTTCTTGTATGTGTGCAGCGTGATGGGGAGCTATGTATACCACGATGGGGGCTATATATACTATTATTATTATAACTACTAATAAGATATTATTTTTTTGTATCGTCCCTGTTATTTCAATACCTTTCTTTGGTCTTCTGCTGATCTGTGTAAAATATTTCACTGATGCACAGTGATCAAAAACCACATGGAACCTTTGAGTGATGGGTCTCTATAGTAGTTGCCAATTTTACATCTCTGGTAACCATGTCTTGCTAAGGTCAGGCTGTATCAAGTTGGATTTATAGTACAGACCAAAAGTTTGGACACACATTCTCATTCAAAGATTTTTCTGTATTTTCATGACTATGAAAATTGTACATTCACACTGAAGGCATCAAAACTATGAATTAACACATGTGGAATTATATACTTAACAAAAATTGTGTGTAACAACTGAAATTATGTCTTATATTCTAGGTTCTTCAAAGTAGACACCTTTTGCTTTGATTACTGCTTTGCACACTCTTGGCATTCTCTTGATTAGCTTCAATAGCTAGTCACCGGAAATGGTTTTCACTTCACAGGTGTGCCCTGTCAGGTTTAATAAGTGTGATTTCTTGCCTTATAAATGGGGTTGGGACCATCAGTTGTGTTGTGCAGGAGTTTGGTGGATACACAGCTGATAGTCCTACTGAATAGACTGTTTGAATGTGTATTATGGCAAAAAAAGCAGCTAAGTAAAGAAAAACGAGTGGCCATCATGACTTTAAGAAATGAAGGTCAGTCAGTCCTAAAAATTGGGAAAACTTTGAAAGTGTCCCCAAGTGCAGTTGCAAAAACCATCAAGCACTACAAAGAAACTGGCTCACATGAGGACCGCCCCAGGAAAGGAAGACCAAGAGTCACCTCTGCTTCTGAAGTTTATCCGAGTCACCAGCCTCAGAAATCGCAGGTTAACAGCAGCTCAGATTAGAGACCAGGTCAATGCCACACAGAGTTCTAGCAGCAGACACATCTCTACAACAACTCTTAGGCCGGGGTCACACACAACGTCTACAAAATCGGACCGTTTTAGTCATTCGATAATCGCACAAATGTTTCATGAACATTGCTCCGTCTGTCATCCAATTCTAATGCAATTTTGTCGCATCTGAGCGTACGTTTCACATCCGTTTGACATCCGTCTGGCGAGATTTTGTCGGTGGCTAGCAAAACCCGAATGAAGGAGCTCATCTCCCGGCTGACAGGAGAGGAAGGGATTAGCTGGGAAGCTTAATTGATTGTTTCCCAGGCTAATCAGTTCAGTTCAGGTCAGCCGGGGACTCCCTCTGATGTCACTGATGCTGTGCGGAGTCCCCGGCTAACCTGAAGTGAACTGATTAGACTGGGAAACAATCAATTAAGCTTCCCAGCAAATCACTTCCTCTCCTGTCAGCCGGGAGATGAGCTCCTTCATTCGGGGGTTTACTGCGAGGCTGGCAGCATTAGCTCCGGTCCCCACAGTAAACTTGTTAACCCTTTGTGAAGGATTACAGCGTGGGACCTGACTGAGCGCCGGATAGGTAAAAATATGGTTGTTTTATTATTTTTTTTTTATTACAGGAGAACAAGGGATTCGAAGGATTATCAGTACAATAAAAGATGGTCAAAACCTGTGTATTTATTTCATTTTTTTTTTCATTTCATACAATAGGATTAATAATAGGATTAATAATTGAGAGTTGTCTAATTGACAGCTCTCAATTATTAACCTGGCTTAGGGTCACCTTCCAATAGCAAGGTGGCCTTAACCCATTATTAACTCATTCGCCACCGCTACAGGGCAATGGGAATAGACTGGCTAAGTGCCAGAAAAGGCATATCTCATCAGAGATGTGCCTTTTCTGGGGTGGCTGGGGGCAGATGTTAGTAGCCAGGGGGGCACAAAATAAATGCACCCTCCCTAGGCTATTATTATCTGCCCTCACTCGTTGGCTTTGCCTGTCTGGTGGCGAGAATACGCCCGGAGCCCAGGCATTTTTTTTCAACGAATTTACACATTTAATTAACCCCTACATGTATGAAATTTTGCACACATACACTCATGTAATTGTTAGTGAAAACCATATATCAAACTACATGAAATGACATGGTTAACTGTATGTAAACCATGTGTCATTTCATGTCGGGTTCTGTAACTTTACAGAAACCGGCAATTGAATTAGAGGCTATTATACTATGTAGAAGTGTATGAACTATAAATAAATATATATATATATATATATATATTTGTGTCACAATGACATGTATATATATAATATGTATTCTATGTGTGTATATGATTGCTTTCTATTCTTTATTAAACCTGTCAATGTGATTTTACAGTATAGCCAGGGATGAATTGCCGGCTTTTCTAAAGGACACCGGTGCAATTTTCTTGCAAGTCACATGTGTGGTCCGTTTGTAATTCGATTTTTCATCACACCCATAGACTTGCATTGGCGATTGTCGACTGATTATCGGTGACAGTTGCAGCATGCCGCGATTGTCTCGGTCCGAGGAAAACGGCTGAGAAAAAATCGGATGCTGGGAGCTGCTCCATATATTAACATTGGTCCAACTGCAATGAGATATTTCATCGCATTGCAGTCATCCGTTTTTGTTGCCAGTGTGACCCCGGCCTTAAGAGGAGACTTTGTGCAGCAGGCCTTCAAGGTAAAATAGCTGCTAGGAAACCACTGCTAAGGACAGGCAACAAGTAGAAGAGACTTGTTTGGGCTAAAGAACATAAGGAAAGGACATTAGACCAGTGGAAATCTGTGCTTTGGTCTGATGAGTCCAAATTTGAGATCTTTGGTTCCAACCACCATGTCTTTGTGTGACGCAGAAAAGGTGAATGGATGTACTCTACATGCCTGGTTCCCACCATGAAGCATGGAGGAGGTGGTGTGATGTTGTGGGGTGCTTTGTTGGTGATACTGTTGGGGATTTATTCAAAACTGAAGGCATACTGAACCAGCATGGCTACCACAGCATCTTGCAGCGGCATGCTATTCCATCCGGTTTGCGTTTAGTTGGACTATCATTTATTTTTCAACAGGACAATGACCCCAAACACACCTCCAGGCTGTGTAAGAGCTATTTGACCAAGAGGGAGAGTGATGTGGTGCTACGCCAGATGACCTGGCCTCCACAGTCACCAGACCTGTACCCAATCGAGATGGTTTGGGGTGAGCTAGACCACAGAGTGAAGGCAAAAGGGCCAACAAGTGCTAAGCATCTCTGGGAACTCCTTCAAGACTGTTGGAAGACCATTTCCGGTGACTACCTCTTGAAGCTCATCAAGAGAATGCCAAGAGTGTGCAAAGCAGTAATCAAAGCAAAAGGTGGCTACTAGAATGTAAGACATGTTTTCAGTTGTTTCACACTTTTTTGTTAAGTGTAATGTATAATTCCACATGTGTTAATTCATAGTTTTGATGCCTTCAGTGTGAATGTACAATTTTCATAGTCATGAAAATACAGAAAAATCTTTGAATGAGAAGGTGTGTCCAAACTTTTGGTCTGTACTGTATAACTCTGTTGGAAGCAGAAAATTGTTATAGGGATATATTTTTCAGTATTGAGTAGATAAGAGTATTACATTTTAGAAAATATCAAGTCAACTTTATAAAAGTTTAATGTAAAAGAGAAGAGAATTATTACACATTTTATGGAAGTAATAATTACATTGTTCAGCATTGTCCATTTAAAAAAATGAAAGAAAACACAGTAGTAAAAATTTATTGGATGTAATGTAACCACTGAGGAATTTTTGACCTATTGAATTGTCAGGAGTTGGGAATATTATTTTACTGTTGTACAATATATGCAGACAAACTAAAAAAGCCAGTGCTGGATTTACAGTAAATAGCACCAACATATTCCCTAAAAGAGTACAAGATTGTTATTACCGTATGTCCTAGACTGATGGATATTTGGAAAAGTTGTTCCTGAATTTTGTTTGAAACAACAAACAAAAAATACAAGTTTCAATTTCCTTTGCTCATACTTCATTGAAGCCACAGTGGGCATTTCTGCTACATCTGATGGCAAGAATAGCAGAATATAGTTTCTCCTTTTTGTACTCGATAGTGGCTACAGCAGCACCATGGACCTGCTCATCCGCCGTCCTATAGGCACAGGACAAGTATGTGCAGATTAACAGTTAATGGTCTTGCAGTTTTCCTGGACATGTGCAGTATTCAAATTTTGTGAAAAAGGTGGCAGGAGAATTAGTTTTCAATAGTCAATCATGTGGTCACATTGTGCACAGTGCTGGTTCCCCAATTTTTCATTCATTATGTAGGAAATGTCTTGGGGCTCTGGGTGTGTAGAATCAGTAATGGAGCGCACAAAGGAGATGGGTGAAGATTCACAACCCTAACCCTAGCCCATCCTTAACTCTAACTCTAACCCTAGCCCCAACCCTAACCCAACCCTAACCATAGCTCTTACCTCGACCCTAACCCTAGCTCAATCCTAACCCTAGCTCTAATCCCAACCCTAACCCTAATGGAAAAATGGAAAAAAACTACATTTTTTTAATTTTATTATTTTACCTAACTAAGGGGGTGACATAGGGGGGTTTGATTTACTATTTTTTTTATTTTGATCACTGTGATAAGGTCTATCACAGTGAGCAAAATGAACCAATAGGCAAAATCTCCTATTGTTTCCGGGTTGCAGCCAACAGATCTCAGCGGGCGCACTGCGCATGCGCCCTCCATTTTCTTCCAGGAACAAGATGCTGGGGGCCAGGGGACAGAGCCGGAGGGTGCAAGGATATCGGAGGTACCGGGAGGAGATCGGGGGACCCAATTTCTCTCTTCTCTGATAAGCTTGATCATATCAGAGGAGAGAGAAATGAATGAGAAATCGGACTTTTTTGCGGTCGCCCTTATTCCACTAGGGACAGTAAAAACAGACCCAAATCATGTTCTCTGGGGTCTTGGCTACTCTCGATATTTCTCAGTGCCGTTAAAAAGCGGCACTAAAGCATAAGTACCCCTAACTGCCGCCGTTAAAATGCTTATTGGCTGTCGTTAAAGGGTTAAAGCACATATTGTAAGGTTCTAGCAGAAACGCGGGATGCAGTGATGAGCAAGAGGCAGAGCAAGGGTTAACAGGTTTATTTACAGGGGAATACTCCACACAGGGAAGTGAAGGTTTAAACAGGAGGACAGACAATACAATTAGGGAGGGATATTCTGAGGTAAAAGATCATGGATTAGAAAAACAGTAGTTCTTGTGAAGCACTTATTACTGAAGTCTCTCAAACTGTAGCTCCTGCTGAATAGTCAATAGCAACGGCTGGCGCGATGTCTTTTCTTGGAGTGTACTGTGACAACGATGGTCCGTCTTCTGGTGGCAGCGGTCGGTCTCCGGTACCTTTCACTGAGCCTAGTCCATATATTGCAGTGACTGAAAAGGGGTATGGGCCACGTTCCTGAACGAGCCCACCGTGGCTCTGCAAATGTATGCTGGTGAAGTCAGGTCACAAGTGTCAGGGCAGATATTCACTAGCCAAAGTCAGGGTGTAAATAACGGTGACACACCCAGTCTCTTTCAGGTGGCATGTGCGCGGTACTCACGGTCCCAAAGTGTCTGGCATCTTGCTTTATGGCCTTCACAGGGCACACACTGCACTCTCTCTCTCTCTGGTCCCCGCTTTTAGCAGCGGGAGATGGCGGACGCTGGCCTGCACAATACTGATGCTCTCAGGATGGAGCCCTCCTCTCTCTAGCTGCTGCACGGCTGGCTCGGCTCTTCTCAGTGTGCACGGTTCTGCTCGGTGTATACGGTTCAGCATTGCTCTGCACGGCTCTGCAGTGGTCCCTCTCTCTTGCTTGCTGCTGAGCACCCTGCTTCCCTCAGCGCAGCAGTCTCTGTCTTTCTGGTTTGCTGCAGCACGGCCTGTCGCAGCGCCGGTCCTCTGTGTGGGGATGGGGAGCGAAGCGCACCGCTCACCTGAATGTGCTCTGTTCTCCGTTTGTGCCAAACTGCTCTGCCCTGTACGCTTTTTCCTTCTCTTTCTTCGCCCCCCTCCGACAGCAGGAAGCTCTGCCTCGCTAGGGCTTCCCCCAGGCAACAGGGGAAGGTCCGCCTCACTCAAGCTTCCCCCCGGGAACAGTGGATGTAGCCTCTCAAGTTCCGGACCCGGCCACGCAGGTACCCGCTGCCTCTTCGTTCCTCTCATTATTCAGATTGACAATAACGTGGCAGCTGCATTCCCTGCCTCTGTTTTTATACATGCTGTGTCAGTCACTGGTTGTTGTTACTATATCTTGTGATGTGATTGCTACAAATCACTATGGGAAAGACTGTATTATTGCTCCTGAAGTCTCATAGGCCTTTTCTGGCTGATGCAATCTTCAGCTTTGTGTAAAATGGCAGTGGGCAAATTTTTATTATCGATTTGTGCAAATCGAATTGCAAATTGTTCGAATTTGCCATATTTAGCAATTTTTCTAAAATTTGACATGACTTCTATTTGCATTGTTTCAGTTCTCTCATCTCCTAATGTAACGTATTGCCTACTCTTTAAAATATAGGTGAAGATAAAACAAGGGGATGTAGAGGAGTACCAGAAGCAAATGCACTCAGATATAATGCAAGATACTTTATTTAGGTGGCAGGAATGCAACATGTTTTCGGGGTGTATTGTCCCCTTCATCAGGCTGGCAAACCAATAAAATTACTGTGTATGAAGACAAAGTGTATACAGACACACATATGGGAAAGTTTCCCACCCAACTTGAGGTCAAACGTGAGCCCCGATTTGTCAGAATCATTTATGAAAATGAGGTTGTTTAATGAAAAATAAATTCAGCAATTAATATTTGGTCAATGTAAAAATAAAGAACATTTTTAAATATAATTTATATTTGCAAAAATGTTCCAAATAATAGAAATAATGAGGATCAATGCTCATATGAGATGCATACATGATGCACTATAAAGAAATATGAGGGCACATATATAAAACATATGCAAAATATACATCCACTAAATATGCCAAAAAATATATATCTTTTTAGATAGAGGCAATTTGCATATTAAAATTTCCCAGAGGAGCATTGCACGGCGAATAAGCCTCCTTACCTCGACACGCCAGAGCTGGTATGTCACTCTCCACAAGGAGAAACCTTACCCCCCAGACCCCAGTCCAGAGCCTCTCATCTAGCCAAATCAGATCTCTCCTACTTTGCACTGACGAGGACCAACAGTCCGAAACACCGTGTCTGCAAATGGAGATTCTGATTTGGCTTTTATCCTAAGTCATATTACAAGACTCGTTAAAGGGTTGATTGTGACTTGTAGGATCGCTACTTCCAATAGGTGGCGCTATAGAGTACAAGTCCTCTTTGTTTGAAGAGGCAATTAGCATATCTTTTTAGAGTGATATATATACTCATACATCTATTGACCCTCATGACCTCTATTGGTTTGCACATTTTATTTATATGTATTTGTTCTTTATTTTTACTTTTGCCTTTTCTTAATTGTTGACACAGCTTTTTATAAAATAGCCTCGTTTAGATATGTGACTCAACAAGCTTTCCCATATTTGTGTCTATATATACCTTGTTTGTGTTAAAATATCTGTATTGGTGTGCTTTGCTGACAAAGGGGACAGTTGACCACCGAAATGCATTTGAGTGAATTTGCTTCTGGCATCCCTCACTAAAGGTGAGCGAACCCGAACTTAAAAAAATGTTCAGGGTTCGTACCGGACAGTTAATATCAGGTGCTGAACGCTGAACACTGACTTCTCCCGGAAGAGCATTGCAATGTTCGAAGTTTCGGGGAAAGTCCATATTTAGCATCATTTTTCAGTGGGATTTGGGTTCTAGTTCAAGTTCAGGAACAGTTCTTGTATAATGAATAAAGTTCAGATCGGGTACCAGAACCCGAACTTCCACGGGTCTGCTTATCCCTATCCCTCACCATCACCTCGTTTTTATCTCCACTCAATTTTGGAGAGGGCGAGGCAACTGCTGAGCACCTCATTGGTTTCCTCAAAGGTCTATGTGGATGTTATGTTCCCAGCAAATGTTCATATAGTGAGAATTTGTCTTTGTTTCACCCTATATTGATATCAGAACTGTTTACCTCTCTTCTTTTTTTCTTGTCATTCTCTACACTTTAGTAAATTTTCACACATCCACGATATCCTCTTTAAGCTATGAGCATTTTTTTAAAGCACTTGCTTTTCCACACAGTTTATTAATGAGCAGCTCCACTGTGTCTAAAGAGGACAGTTACTCTTGACACTTCGATGTCAGTGGGAATGTGAACGGCCATTTAGAATATAAACTACATTGTGAAGAGAGAGCATCTGTGTCCATAGATAAAAATTCCCATTGTGTTGGATTTCCACACAACTCTTTCAAAACTTGATCTATATATTTTTTTCCATCATACAATGAGTTGTCTTTTCCAGGAAACAGTTCTTTGATAATAGATAATGCTTTTATGTCTATTTTTTTACCCTGCTAAAAATGTTATTTTATATAACATAGAGTCCATATTTAGATCAGCGATAAATTATTTCATTTTATACAATGCATATCACATTAATAATTTTCATTGTATTTTTGAAAAATAAAATATTTATAACTGCGCATTGTGGCTCTTTAAATCAAAACTTATGAATAAAACCTTAAACAATTACTGTTCTTTGAGCAAACTCTCAACAACTCATATGTTTTATCCCACCTCAGTAGAGGATTCCCAGCTTAGTACTGCTATTTTATAACCTCCATGTGTCACGCTGTATAACAGATATATTTTATGACAGTAACATATATCTAGTGTGACAACATTCTATATTTCATATAATAGAAAATATCAACATGTATGCATAATATCTGCCAGCATTGTATTACATGACATCATATCCTATGTATTGTGGGTCTATACTGCATACGTGTCACGCTGTCCCAGGATAGAGGTGGACCGGGGTCTATGCTGACCCTAAACTGGGGTCCTGACTAGTCCCTTTACCTGGAGGTACTGTTAATGGTACAGAGGTCCAGGCCGCCAGCGTAACCCTGTCTCCTGTAGATCCCTGACCACTGTAATCTAGTCCTGAGAAGGACCCTGATTACCACCACAGGGAATGGGCAGGTCACAGCTTATAAACAGTATAAGACAAACGAGACAGACAAGGGTAAAGAAAACACAGCCTTGCATACAACACTTCCACTACAGAGGGAACACAAAAGGTTAAGGAGATGAACAATAAGCGAGGAGAGGGTAAACCACAACAGGCACTCTTAGCTTAAGTCTTCTCAGAAACGATCCGCTCTGCTGGTCTGAATGAATGCTTTCACCGACAACTCCTTAAACAGAATGGCAGGTATTTGAAGGAAGCTAATTAGTGCCTAATACACAGCAGCCGGGCGAGGCTGGACCCAGTCTAAGCACAGAGAAAGGTAGAATTAACTCCCTCACTGCCAACAGACACAAAGTACCAACAACTCAGCTGCGAGAAGTCAGAATGTGAAATCGCGACGATCTTCGTGGCGATACACCCGTGACACCATGCTGTTGCTACTTCTTAATATTTGCTCCATATGCAAATTGCCTCTTAAGTGAAAAATATTTGCTACATAGACATAAGAGAGCGGGAATTTCCACCCACTAGCTCAGAGACAACTATCAATTAGAGAAGTGCCTGCAAAGGGGTTAACTGGTGAAAAATGTAGAATACAAGTGATGAATGGTCAGAACTAGTTAAAATAGGCTTGTCAAACATTGTTAGGCCAGGTGCACATGGGCATATTTTTTGTTATTTGAAAAAATCAGACTAATGAAGCAAATGACACTCTGATAAAACTCAGATCAGTTTGATCCAAGTGTCAGCATAGTGCGATCTGATTCTCTCGGATAAACAGAAGATGGAGAAAAAAATTCTCCATCTTCTCCAATCTGTTGGTAAGCGTCAACTGGACAAGAGTCAGTTGTCATCCAAGTATAGTCCAATGGACACATTGACTTGCAGCTCTAATTCAGGCATGCAGCAATGTTTTCCTCAGACAGTCTCTTACTGAGGAAAAAAATCCGATATATGCATGGCAACATAGACTAACATGACGACGAATGTAATCCGATGTTTTGTCGGCTCACACTAGGATAGCAAATACACTCGTGTGTACCTATCCTTACATTACTGTGACCCTTAGTGATCTGCTGTAGAAAGTGGTAGCAGCTTTTCTGTAGCATCACTGCAGGGAATAAATGAAATATTAGATACTTTCCTTTTAAATCAATGTGTCATCAGTGTAATGCACAGATGTGCCAAAGGAGAAGATTCTGTTTAGAAATGATTTGCTCAAGCCTAATCAAGTAATATTACATCAGGGACTTTCATTATTATTAATGAAGTATGACACCATTTTTTTTTTAAATGAGACAACAACCCTTTAACCTCTTTCCAACATATGACTTATAGGGTACTATTGTATAGAGCGGGCTCAGGAACTGTTCTTGATCCACTCAGGGTGGATGCAAGTTGTGTTAAACAGCCAACATCTACCGTATTTTTCGGACTATAAGACGCACCCAGGTTTTTGAGGTGGAAAATAGGGAATAATATATTTGAAGCAAAAAATGTGGTAAAATATTTAATAACATAAATAACATACTATTATATGTGGTGTTATTATATATAATAGTATGTTATTATGTTGGAAGCTACGGGTAGGAGATGGTGCTGCGAGACCAGTGTGGTGTCTGTAAAGTACTATGTGAAGACGCTGGAGGGTGAGTATAAGGCCGGGGTCACACATGCGAGAAAATTGCACGATTTCATGTGAGTCTCTCTCGTGAACACCCAGAACTGCCGCCGGCACTCAGACTGGAGCGTGCGGCTGCATAGAAATACATGCAGCCGCACGCTCCGGTCTGAGTGATGGCTGCAGTGCTGGGTGTTCATGCAAGAGAATCACACGAAATCGTGCAAATTTCTCGCATGTGTGACCCCGGCTTGTGAATGGGGGCATAGGGCTTATATTTAAATCCCCCCACCCCACATGTTACATTCCTACCATAAGACGCACCCACACTTTCCTCCCAAATTTGGAGGAAAAAAAGTGTGTCTTATGGTCCGAAAAATACGGTAGCTTTAGAGGCAGCATTCAGAGCTAGCTCTGATTGCTGCCCTCCGACCCCTTAAATGCCATTGTCAATCTCTGACACTGGCATTTAAGTTGCACAATCCCAATGTTGTACCATTTGAAGCGATCTAGTTATATGGAGTTTTAAAACTAATTTTTTTTTTTACCATGAGTTTATTTTTACTTTCAGAACTATGCAAATTTGTATCTGACCTTATTGTTAAATCTTCTCACATCGCTAATCTCTAAATCTCTATTGCTATACTAGGAAGTCCAATATTCACTGATGAGGAAAAGAGTACACATGTTTTGAACTTTTGACTTTCAGGCTCCATATCTCACCACCCACTCCTGCTTTGAATGTGAGACCACTTTCATTTTAAAGACAATCATCTTGGATATCTCATATGTTACTGTTTGGCACCTAAAAATCTAAATTTTATTTTTTATTATTTTGTTAATATTTTGTAAATCCACCTTTGGCTTTCAACACTGCCTGAATCCTTCTGGGCATGCCTTCTATCAGAATCAAGCATGTTTAGACCGAAATCCAATACCATCTCTCTTCTACACATTCCAAAAGTTGGTGCATACTTGTCATAGAATCATAGATTGGTAGAGTTGGAAGGGACCTCCAGGGTCATCATGTTCAATGCCCTGCTCAATGCAGGATTCACTAAACCATCTCTGACAGATGTATGACAAGCCTCTGTTTGAAGACTTCCAGTGAAGGTGAACTCAAACCTCTCGTGGCAGCCTGTTCCACTCATTGATCACCCTCACTGTCAAATTTTTTTTCTAATATCTAATCTGTATCTTCTTCCTTTCAGTTTCATTCCACTGTTTCTGCTGTTTCCATGTGCAAATGAGAATGGGTGTAATGTATGTGATACAGTTCATATAGCGTCTTGTGCTTGGGTGCGATGAAAATACTTGAGACACAGGTTGAAAAAGAAAGTCTTGTATTGCTTCATACAAATTGGCAAAAATAAACACACAGGTTGCAAACACAGAAGCAGGAGACACAGCAGGCCAAAGTAATCTAAGTTCATCAATAACTCTCCACAACAGATTCAGATCTTCTTCTATGTTACCGCAAGTCCATGCAACCGTGAGGCTTTCAAGAGCAGAGTTCAGAGTCCACAAGAGCTCCAGAGTTTCTCAGTAGAAATGGCTGAGTACAAGTCCAAGGCTTCAGGAGTCAGAACACAGGTTCACTGCAGGCCAGATTCTGAAGCACTGATTGCTCAGGTGTGGCTGTTTAAGAAGCAAACGGAGAGAATCAGGGCGGGAACATGCAAGCTGGAAAACTCCATTTTAACTGAGGGCAAGATAGCTGCAGCAAAACAGAAAGCAAAATGGCCGACGAACAAACTGAGTTTCAGAAACAGATATACAGAACCTTACATTACTCCCCCTTAGGGGCAACCTCCGGATGACCCTAGACCAGGCTTGTGTGGGTATCTCTGATGAAACTGACGGAGCAAGCGAGGAGCATTAACGTTATTGACTGGCTCCCATGAGTTGTCCTCACTGGGTAGCCCTGCCATTTGATCAGATATTGTAACTGATTTCTATACAACCTGGAATCTAAAATCCTTTCCACCACAAATTCTTCCTGACCATCGACTAGCACTGGGTCAGGGCAAGGAGAAGAACGTCCAGGAAACGTATTGGGTGTCGCAGCCTTTAGTAGGGATACATGAAAGACGGGGTGGATTCTCATAGTTCTGGGCAATTGAAGACGACAAGCAACGGCACTTATAATCTTACTGATTTTATAGGGTCCAATGTACTTATGTCCCAACTTAGATGATGGAATCCTTAACTTAAGATTTCTGGTTGACAGCCAGACCAGGTCTCCTACCTTAAAAACTGGTGCAGGTTTACGAAATTTATCTGCTGCCTTCTTGTACCTTTCTGAGCCGATTCCAGATTCTCCTTTAGAAGATCCATATTCTTCTGTAAAGTCGTGACTCTTTCAGCCACTGCTGGCAAAGGCGTCTCTATGGAAATCGGGGTAGAAATATTAGGATGATAACCTAAATTAGAGAAAAAAGGAGACTGTTTAGTGGAGGCACTCTGAGAGTTGTTGTAAGAGAACTCAGCCAATGGAAGTAGATCCACCCAATCATCCTGTAGGTGGCAGATAAAACAGCGGAGATACTGCTCCAGGGTTTGATTGGTTCGTTCGGTTTGTCCATTAGTCTGGGATGAAAAGCAGAAGAAAGGTTTACTTTAATGTCCAATGCTGCACAGAAATTTTGCCAAAACCTAGAAGTGAATTGCACCCCTCGATCCGAAATAACCTCATCCGGTACTCCATGTAAACGAAACACATCTTTAATCATCAAATCTGATGTCTGTTTTGCAGTGGGTAAGCCGACACAAGGGATAAAATGAGCTGCCTTTGTTAAACGATCAACCACCACTAGAATAGTGTTCTTCCCTTGAGAGGTTGGTAATTCGACAATGAAGTCCATAGAAATGGATCCCCACGGGCGGACGGGTGGGAAGAGGCTGTAACAGACCAGTTGGTGAAGAGCGAGGTGTTTTGCATCTTGCACAAACCTCACACGAAGTGACATAATCCAAAACATCCTTCCTACAAGTGGGCCACCAAAAGAAACGAGAAAGAAATTCCTGTGTCTTTAGAATTCCTCTATGCCCGGCTATTTTGGAATCAGAATGAGTTTGCAATACTCTCAATCTGACTGTTTCAGGTATATACAGACGTTGTCCCAGAATCCACACACCATTCTTAAAGACAAGACTTACGTCCCTTGGGGTTGAGCCAAAAAAGAATCCGCATGGTATGCTTCCTTGATGTCTTTAATTAGGTCTTGATGATGAATCACTCCTAAGAATCTAGAGTCAGGAAGAATAGTCTTAGGAGAGTAATGGACGTGTCTCTGCTGAGTAAATCCTAGAGAGTGCATCAGCCTTTCCATTGCGCGATCCTGGTCTATAAGAAATAATAAAATTAAATTGGTTTAAGAAAAGATTCCAGCGAGCCTGGCGAGGAGTCAGGCACTTAGCCGACCTGATAAACTCAAGATTACGATGATCTGTCAGAACGACTATTTGCTGTGCAGTTCCTTGCAGAAGGTGTCTCCATTCTTTGAAGGCGGCAATAATGGCCACAACTCTCTATTGCCCACATCGTAGTTCTTCTCAGCCGAAGACAACTGCTGGGAAAAGAAGGCACAGGGATGCAAGACATTCTTCTCACCTGTTCTCTGAGAGAGTATAGCTCCTACGGCACAGTCTGAAGCATCCACCTCTATTATGAAGGCAAGCTCTGGGTTGGGATGTACTAGAATAGGTGCAGTGGTAAATTTATCTTTTAGACGGAAAATGCTTCCTGGGCTTGGGAGTCCAGGAGAACTTAGACTCTTTCCGGGTAAGTTGGGTGATAGGTGACACTACCTCAGAGAAATTTCTAATGAAACGTCTATAGAAGTTTGCAAACCCGATGAAGCGCTGTACCTCCTTCACATTTCTAGGACTTGGCCAATCATTGATGGCTTGGGTTTTACTCCATCCATACTAATTCCTTGTGTAGACAGTACATACCCCAGAAATTGAATTTCGGTCTTATGGAATTCACACTTTTCAAGCTTGATGTAAAGATGATTTTGTCTTAGACGTTCCAAGACCATTCTCACATGTCCATGATGTTCCTCTGTGGAGTTTAGAAAAATTAAAATATCATCCAAATAAATTACACAATGTACTAGGATATCCCTGAAGATGTCATTCACCAAGTGTTGGAAAGTGGCTGGGGCGGTACTCAGACCAAAAGGCATAACCAGATATTCAAAGTGTCCATAGCGTGACCTGAATGCAGATCTTCCATTCATCCCCAGTCTAATACGGACTAAGTTATAGGCCCCACGAAGATCTAGTTTAGAAAAAAATTTTAGCATGTCGCACTCTCTCCAATAACTCAGGGATTAAAGGCAATGGATAACGGTTTCTAATAGTAACCTATTAAGTTCCCATAGTCTACGCATGGTCTCAGAGATCCATCTTTCTTCTTTACAAGAATATGGGTGCCCCTGCAGGAGATGAAGAGGGCGTATGAAGCCCTTGGCTAGATTTTCGTCTATGTACTCTTTTAAAGCCTTCAGCTCGGCCCCGCCAGGGGGTAATCTTACCAAAAGGTATTTCTGCTCCAGGCATAATTCAATTGGACAATCATAGGACGGTGAGGAGGAAGCTGGTCAGCGTTCTTCTTGTCACATAAATCCACATAGTCCTGGTATACAGCTGGTAATTCCAGGGACTGACATGTTCCTTTAGGAACAGAGCAAGCTGAAATTTTTTGACTCATCTGTTTTCTTCTGGGAAGTGATAATTCCTTGGTCTCCCAGTTAATGGTAGGATTCTGAGCCTGCAGCCATGGTAGCCCTAGAATAATGGGAAAGTGAGGAAAGAGATAAGCATAAAGGACATTTCTCTTGATGATACTATTACCCATAAGAACTTTAAAGGCTCTGTTTCCTGAACCACTGGTCCAGAGGTCAGCAGGGAGCCATCCACAGTTTCCATCTGTACGGGAGCAGCCTTCTTCACTGAACGTATTCCCTGTTTTAGAGCAAAGGAGACATCCATAAAATTTCCACTTGCACCTGAGTCGATCATGGCAGAGCAAGACACCCAGGCTGAGTCAACCCAGAGTTGATGGAAAAAAACAGTGAGAATTGTTTTTCTTACAACTCAGCTGGGACACCGCTGAGGAAACCTGAAAGATGCAGCATTTACACAGTCAACGTCCTCAGAGGTAACGGAGTTTAAAGTCCGAGAAATCAAGATCTGTTGCGGCAGCTACTCTGGAGCCTGATGGCTCGGACCTGACAGATCCCCTCTCGCAACACTCACAATGAATGAGTGCTGCAGTAGTCTTGCGAGAACGCTGGGACAGTTAATAATAAAGTGCCCTGACTTACCACAGTAAAAACATAGATTCTCCTTAAAACGATTTTCCTTGCGTGCATCACTAACCCGTCGTAGTAAAGAGTCTACCTGCATGGGTTCAGGTTCAGGTTCCCGTGTAATCCTATTCAAGGTTCTTAGCTGTAGAGGAAGGTAGGAAAAGGTTAGTACGATTGCTTCGAACCATCACTCTATGCCTGCGTTCAGTTTAAACGAGTAACAATACGGATGCAGTAGTTAATAAAGTCACCTAACGCAGTGGGAGGTCCGGCACGAGCAAGTTCATCCTTAATTAGTGGGGATAACCCCTTTCGAAAAATAGATTTTTTGCGGAATGTCCCAGTGTATCAAGGGCCCATCTCCTGAAATCCAAGGCATATTCAGCTACTGAGTGCTTACCTTGCGCAAAGCTAACATGGCTGCTTCACTGTTGCACCTCGATTGGGTCATCAAACACCTGCCCCATGGCTGAAATAAAGTCATCAAAGTGATTCAAACATTATCCTCAGTCTCAATCAGAGGTTTGCCCATATCAAAGCCTTGTTGGTAAGCAACATAATTATATAAGCACCTTAGATCGTTCAGTAGGAAATGTGAAGCATGTGCAGAAAAAAAAAGATTACATTGATTAACAAATCCCCTGAAATTTTTCACGTTCACCACCAAAACGAAAAGGGGGCAACTTGGGAATCCCAGAACTCGGGGCCATGGCAGGAGCCTGGACTTGCCCCCAGAACCTCAATCCTGGCTCGCAAATCCTGAGTAGTCTGTCCAACCACTTGCAAATTGTGATTATTTAGGTCCTGAAGATTTGTAAGACGGTCTTTATATTCTGCAAATCTGCAAGGATATTATCAGTCACTCCACAAAGTTCCTTTATGCGGGCCTCCATTTTCCAGATCTTTTAAGACAGGATACTGGAAGAAGAGGAGAGAAAAAAAAACAATATGTTTCACCTGTGGCAACACTGAAGAAAGAAAAACTTTAAGGGAACTGCTCACCTGGAATGGTTGTGAGAAGTCACAACCACTATCATCACAGAAAGCTTTCAACCAGACATCTGATATCCAGAGTTTCAGCAGACAAAAGAGAAGAGAAAAAAAAAAAAACAATAGTGTTTACCTGTGATAACTCTGCAGAAAAAAAAACTTAAGGGAATTTGCTCACCTGGAATGGTTGTGAGAATCACAACCACTGTTATCACAGAAAGTACAACGGACATCCGATATCCACAGTACAGCAGACAAGCCTTTCCAGACCCAGCAGACACTAACGTTTGGTTAGAATCTTGTAATTATGTATACAGTTCATAAGCGTCTTTTTTCTGGGTGCGATGAAAATACTTGAGAAAGGTTGAAAAAGAAAGTCTTGTATTGTTAACAAATTGGCAAAAAAAAACACAGGTTGAAAACAGAAGCAGGAGACACAGCACCCAAAAGTAATCTAAGTTCACAATAACTTCCACAAAAAGATTCGAATCTTTCTTTGTTACCGAAAGTCCCATGCAACCGTGGGCTTCAAGACAGAGTTCAGAGTCCCAAGAGCTCCAGAGTTTTCAGTAAAATGGGGATAAAGTCCAAGCTTCAGGATCAGAACACAGGTTCACTGCAGGCCGATTCGAAGCATGATTGTCAGGTTTGGTGTTTAAGAAGCAAAGGAGAGAATCAGGGCGGGAAATGCAAGCTGGAAAACCCCATTTTAAGAGGGCAAGATAGCTGCAGCAAAACAGAAAGCAAAATGGCCACGAAAAAAATGAGTTTCAGAAAACAATATACAGAACCTTACAAAGGGAAACACTTACACGTAACATCCCCTTATATTTGTAGACAGTATAATTCCCTCTTAGCCTTTTTTTTAAAAAACAAACCATTCCCAAAACCTTTTAAAACCCGTTCCTGGGGGAGGACAGGGTTTGCAAAACCGGTCACCATACTGGTTGTTTTCTCTGAACTTGCTACAGTTTTTCAATGTCTTCTTTTAAAGTGGCGCCCAGAACGGACACAGTATTCCAGATGAGGCTTACCAAGAAGGAGTAGGGGGGGATAAACTAAACATAACCAGATCTTGCTTTTCCCTTAATACACTAGAACTCATTTTCCCTTTTTTACTGCTATATAACACTGTTGACTTTTTTTCCCCAGTTTAGAATCGCATTTCTCCTTTAAAACCATTATTTTCACTGACCATTGTTCAAGCTTATTAATCCTTTGAATCCTTTCTCTGAAACTCCTTGGGTAATATAAAACTTTAGATTGAGTTGAGGACTGTGGGACCAACCGCACCTTCTTCATTGTAAATTGAACCATTTCTTCCCAATCTTGACTTTTTGCTTTGGGTCTGCCGCTGCAACATTATGTCATTCTTTTCAACTCATACCGAGAGGAAAAATAATTTTGTCTTGAGGATATCAATATTTATCATTGGACCACTATCGCTCCTAGTCAAATATCCAACGTCTAGGCTGGAAACAACCCCATATCATCAACTTTCTCCCCCGAACTTGCAGTTCCTTCAATTTCTCTATCCATTAGGCCCTTTTTCTTTTGAAATCTTCAGTCCATTTGCCCCATCAACCCAAATTCTATTGTTTTTCATCTCATCGCCCAACCACCCATTTCCAATCTTCTATGTCATTTTTGATTATTTTGAAACTCAAGCTGACTCTTCTTATGACGTATTGAAGTTGAGGCTTCTCACCTTTTTTCAGGCCCACCATGCGCTTGTGAATGTCCCATCAGTTCTCGCATAGAGTCTGTTATTCATTATTATGAAGTATTAGACACTTCCACTTCTGTGTTTGTTGAACCAAATGATAGATCTGAAAATAAGCGACTTGTTGACTCGATATTTTATGGAGTCCAACCATTCTTTTGAATGGATGGACGGATTAATTTGTATCTTTCACCTTCTGGCTCTCACAGACGCATTTTTGGCAATTTTTCTTGGCGAAAGACAGCTAACGATGAGGGAGAGCGTTTCTCTTTTCTTGGAAAATGAAATTTATGCGTGCCTGATCCAGTAACCTTTTGCTTTGGAAATTGATAAGCTTGGGATGGTAAATGCCAACGCTTTTAGCAAGACAGGGGGGTTGGGCACAATTGGGGAGCCCCCAGCTGCCCCCCTTGAGGTCAGTTACCTTCACTTTCCCCCTGTCGGGGCGGGAATTTTAGCGAGCCCACCGGCAAAGCGCACGAGGTTTGGGAAAAAAAACAAACAGCAGACAGGGCAACCACCGAACCAAAAAAACACTGCAATGCATAAACTAAGGTGAACGATGAAAAAACCCAACCAGGCACAAACATTTAAAACCCCTCAGAAGCACTGAAAACTGACCCCAACCCCCCCAAGCTGAAAAACAGCAACAAAGAAGGGAAAAGGCAGGGGTTAAAAAATGCCCCAGCAGTAACTGACCCGCTGGAGCAATGCCCCCTCTCCCCCAGCCACAAATACCGGAGGAGGGAGAGAAACGGAGGGAACCTCCCCCCCTTTTCTGCCTCACCATCCCACACCGCTGGCACACTAGCACCAGGATCCCGGCCCCCGAAGTCCCCCCCCGCAAATTCTGGGGAACGCGTCATGCTTTTCCGCGATCCCCCCCCCGGAATCTATTTAGAAAGGTCTACCAATGACACCCCCAATTTCCCCCCGGGGGTGACACCCCCCCATGGGGATTGAAGGGCAACAGGGACCCCCCCAAAACGGAGCCCCCCAGAAGCGAAAAGGGCCCGCCCAGGTACAAACTACCATTCTGACAGGGTCATTATTAATACACGACTTTAGGGGTGAAAACAGGGGTTTAAAATTTCAGAAAACAGGGGAAAAAAAAATCTCTCTCCCCAAGAGCAAAAAGTGCATGACAAAATTGCAAAAAATCATATGCAAAAGTTAAAGCTAAGTTATGATGAAATAGAAAGAAAAATTTTCAAAAAAAGATTGTCACTAATTTCCCAAAAGTAGAGGGTGGTGGTTTAGGACCCGAAAGAAAATTCATTTTTACCCCAGAATAGTGTTTATAGTATTTTCATTTTTGCTAAAAAAGCCCTTAGAAAATTAAAGGGGGGGAAAAAAAAAAAATTTTTGTAATTTTAAAAATTTTTAATTTTTTTCCATAAATAAAAAATTTTTTTAAAAAAAAAAAATTTAGGCCCTGGGGGTTTTCCCCCAAAAACCGTTTTTGACTTCAGGGACGCCGGGCGTGTTTTAAAAAAAAGGTCGCTCCCGGGGTGCTTTTTTTTAGTTTTTTTCTTTAGGCCGGGCGCCTATGTCATTTGGGTTTCTCCGTTTTTTTTCCGGACGGGGGAAAAAAAGGGCATTCGGCGGGGGAAAAAAACGGTCACTGCAACTTTTGCTAAACGGCCGGAAAAATACAAGTCTATGTAACCGGCCGTCTTTTGGCAACGTCAAAAGAGATCGGATTTGGGAAAACAATTTTCTCTCTCTCCCGGGGAAAGGGGCCCCGCATTTTTGGTGCAAATTTAAAAACCTTTTTTAAAATTCAGGAGGACCCCGCAAAAAAACTGATGTTGCATCTTTTTTTTTTTGGCCCGGGACCCCCTTTTTGGGCACCCCCCCAAATTATGCCGCCCCAAAAAAAGGATGTGGAAAAAGCCTTATCTGCTTCCTTAATTGACCATTACAAATTGGGTATTGAGCCAAAATATTTTATCCATCTGAAGGTTTCTAAGTAACTAACTTTGTGATATTACCATTTTATACAAAAAACTTAAAATTAAAAAAAATTTTAATGCATGCTTTTTTTAAAAAAATGACAACTCTCAAATAAAAAATTTTAATACAGTATATAGCCCTTTTATTTTTTTCAAACCCCCCCGCTTTTACTGACTATAAAGGGGTCTACTCCCCCTTTTCGCTATTTTTTGTTTTTTCTAACCAATTTGCTTTTAATTTTCCGCCAAACCCATAAAAGTAAGTCACACCCCTTCCCTGCAAAACTCGCAATTTTGAAATGATTAAAAAACCCCCCCAATTTGAGTTTTTTTCCTAATTTTTAAAAATTTAAATTTTAACAAGCTTTATTTAAAAATTTTTGGAGCTAAAAAAGCCTTTCCCCCTTTCAAAAAGGGTTTTACTGGGACGAATCTGTTCCCCAATTGCAAAGGTCTGCACACATTTTTTTTTTTTGGCCCCTTGCCTTTAAAATTTTGGCAAAAAACACAAAAAATTTCAGTACACCCAATTTGTTCATTAATTTTTAAAAAAAAAACCTTCCCCCCAAATCCTTTTAAAGGGGGCTCATTGGTTTCATACGCCCCCCCAAACCTTTTATACGGGGCCCCCACTACTAAACCCCTGCAGAATATTCCAGGATTATTTAGCATTCAAAAAAAATTTTTTTTGTAATTTACAAATTTTTTAAAACAATTTAAACCGCATATAACAATGGGGGTTGTTATAACAAATTATAATGATTATCCTCCATCTTTTGTCCAATCATTACCCCACACCCCCACCCTAGCCAGTGCCCATATACCCACAAAATCCCCCTCCCCCCAAAAAAAGTGCCCTTAACCCATCAAAAACCCCATCCCATGTCCCGTGCCCAATACCATATCATATACTATCCCCTCCCTGTCCCTGCCCAATACCCTCATCAAACCTCCCCCATGCCCTGCCCATGTCTCTCAACATATCCTCCATCCCTGTCCTTGCCCCCATACCCTCTACAATCCTCCCCCCCTATCCAGTGCCCATGTACCCATCACATCCTCC
>JARQOD010000001.1:938438217-938474013 GCA_033576555.1 Oophaga sylvatica
AAAGAGTGGTTGTAAATGGCTGCACATCCAGTTGGAAGAATGTCTCAAGTGGGGTACCACAAGGCTCTGTTTTGGGCCCTGTATTGTTCAACATCTTTATCAATGATTTAGATGAAGTAATTGAGGGTAAACTGATCAAATTTGCTGATGACACAAAGCTAGGAGGGGTAGCTAATACTAGAGAAGAGAGAGAGAGGATTCAAAAAGATATACATAAACTGGAGCAGTGGGCAGCAACTAACAGAATGGATTTTAACAGGGAAAAATGCAAAGTACTACATCTGGGCAATAAAAATGAAAAAAGCATATACAAAATGGGAGGAATAGGGCTAAGTAACAGCACATGTGAAAAAGACTTGGGTATACTAATTGATCACAGACTTAACATGAGTCAACAGTGTGATGCAGCAGCAAAAAAGGCAAATGCAATTCTAGGATGTATCAACAGAAGCATACAGTCTAGATCACGTGAGGTCATTATTGCCCTCTACTCCTCTTTGGTCAGACCTCATCTGGAATACTGTGTCCAGTTTTGGGCACCACATTTTAAAAAAGACATCAACAAACTGGAGCAAGTTCAGAGAAGAGCCACCAGAATGGTGACCGGTCTGCAAACCATGTCCTATGAGGAACGGTTGCAGGATTTGGGAATGTTTAGCTTGCAAAAAAGAAGACTGAGAGGAGACTTAATAGCTGTCTACAAATATCTCAAGGGCTGTCACATTGTAGAAGGATCATCTTTATTCTCATTTGCGCAAGGAAAGACTAGAAGCAATGGGATGAAACTGAATGGGAGGAGACACAGATTAGATATTAGAAAAAACTTTTTGACAGTTAGGGTGATCAATGAGTGGAACAGGCTGCCACAAGAGGTGGTGAGTTCTCCTTCAATGGAAGTCTTCAAACAGAGGCTGGATAGACATCTGTCTGGGATGATTTAGAGAATCCTGCTTTGAGCAGGGGGTTGGACCAGATGACCCAGGAGGTCCCTTCCAACTCTACCATTCTATGATTCTATGATTCTATATTATCCCTTTTTAGGAAGAAGGAACAGGCTAGCTGTTTTCAAAGTGAAGAAGCAATGATTTGTTGTCAACAAATATTTAAAAAATCAGCCCTACTATTTTGTCAGCTGTTTGTGTACAATCAGAGTACGTTTCGCATCAGCAGTACAGTCTATCACTATAACAGAGTGTGCAGCAAGGGGATTTGTGTCTGGTGTAGCTGTGTAGTTGAGAGTTAAGACACAGCAGACAAGGAGATATCTTTCAGTATAAGACTAACAATAGAAGGCACAGGAGCAGCAATATGGTTTAGCAATATAAAGTTCAGTGAGCAGGCTTTGAGGAGATGTGTGGCTGGTATGGCTGGGCAGTGGTAATAGCTGTGCCATAGAAAATTAGGTTGGGCAGGCAAGGAGATGTCTGGCAGTGTAGGGCTAGCAACAGCTAAATGTCACCTTTGTCCTCTAACTTTACCAACTCCATATTTCCCTCCACAAATACTTGCTGTTGCTCATCCCCCTACTCCTCCAGATCCTGTTGCATGTAAAATGGACCTTGAGGGTTCCCAGCAGATACAGGTTGGCTATTAACAGATGCAAGTTTCTGTTCTTCCTCCATGCACTCTGCATTATAGTGTGTGTTTAATCCAGGGAAACTACGAGGGGGATGACATTGTTGCTTCCCTACTTGTCCCTGCAAACAAATTTGGTATTCTCTTTGAATTGGTTCAGTATGCAATACACATCCCTCCAGTTTGGCTGTTGCATGATATAATATGCTGCTCATACAGCTGTTCCAACAACATTGTAAATCAGACATTGCCCAGGCAGACTGTTTTGCTCTTGCAAAGCCAAGAGAGAATACTTTGCCTCTTGAGAACAGTTGAAATGAGCTAACACTTTGACAAAGGCCATGCAAGGAGTGGGAGTTACTTTGCCCAACTGTAAGTCAGCCACAGTGTTCTGGGCATTGTTGCTCGTAATAACTCCCACCCTTAATTCACGGGAAGCCAGCATGCAAGATGCCTGTTGATGCACAACAGCAACTAGTATGCTTTATGGCTTTTGCCTCCCACCAGCTTTCAAGACATAAAACTTTATCTTGCATGAACGAAATGAGAGAAGTCAGTGTGTGGAATCAGCATTGTATCCCGTTGCTGTAGGGGATGTAGTCATGTCTGATGTGTATGATCGAGAAGATGTGTGGGAGGAGACAGATAACCACTTCCTAGAATTTGATGTAGCTCCCAGTCACAGAGGCTTCACCACTTGTTCTGGACACAGTGATGCATTGCTGGTGCTACAAACATTCACCCTGTGGGTTGTGAAAATCATGTATTGCCCATAGTTGTAGCTCAAGGTATCTATAGTGTAGTGCACTTTGGAACTCAAAGACTAGTCGAGAGTATCTTCCAGTGAGGCTGAGTGTATTCCATAATTTCTTGAAAAGCAGCCGACTTCACAAGGTGGTACGGCAGCGACTGCGCCACCAGCAACTTGACAAGGTGAGAATTTGGTTTGGCAAACCAGTGGATGACTAGTAGTGTATGCCTGTTTCCAGAGAACGTGCCACAACACTTACTCCAGAGCAAACCGCAGAATAAGATTTTTTACCTGCTCCTCTGATAATATCACCCTCTCAGCCTCCATGTCTAATTCCCAATTCCTTGTTCATCTCAGAATAATCGTAGTCATCCTGGAATTGAAAGTTGACTTTGTGCAGGAAATAGCATGAGATCCTAGCATCCTCACAAGATTCCCACATTTCCCTGGCTTAGAGGGCTACTACCACTTCCAATGCCTCTAACACCATGGCCCTCAGTAACGCTGCTTGGCATTAAAATTGGGTCCTCCATCTCCTCAATGTCCTCCATCCTCATGTCTTCTAAGTAAAAAGGTTGACTGCTCATGTCTTGCGATAAATCATCTGGAAGGAGTTGTTCTGGTGTACATTTCTGCTGTAGCATCTTTCTTAGACCACAGGGGTGCTGTGTGTTTTGGGACTAAAGGACAGAACAGAAACAAGGTGTGAATGACGGAATGTTATTCTACTCAGTAAAATATTAAGTATTATGGCAGTAGGTGGACTGTGCAGAACACTGACTTCAGCTGATGGTGTGAATGGCGAGCGGCGACATCATGCTGCTGTGTCTGAGATTAGTTTTGTGACATATAATTCATTATGCCCTCTGCTTCTTCTCCACTGATATAAGAGAGGCATAGGCAAAGAAGGCCAGTTCTTACCTGTATTTAATACTTCTAATTGTGATTGCTGACAGAAGTGCTCTTGGTGCTGGGTTCCCTGATCAGTTGGGTTCCCTGATCAGTTAACATCTCCCTGGGGAAACCCACACGAGAGAAAACAGTCAGTAAAGCATCCGCCACTTTGTCTTCTTGGATGGAGGACAGCGCTACAGCTTCCGGATATCGTGTAGCATAGTCCACCACTGTGAGGATGTACCTTTTGCCAGAGCTGCTAGGAATTGCAAGTGGCCCTATGATGTCCACAGCCACTCGCTGGAAGGGCTCATCGATCACTGGCAGTGGTTTCAATGGGGCTTTCTGTATATCCCCAGACTTTCCAACTCTCTGACAAATTGCGCAGGATCGACAGTAGTTGGCTATATCTGTCCCCATCTTGGGCCAATAAAAGTTATGTGTCAGACGAGCTTTAGTCTTTTGTACTCCAAGGTGCCCAGCCAAAGGGATTTCAATAATTTTTCCCTAAATGGATAAGGGACGACCAGCTTCTTTTCACAGTCCCAAGGTTCTGTAGTATCCGTGGGGAGAGTCTCTTTATACTGTCTGCCCTGCTCCCAGTATATTCTCTCTTTGTCAGGAGCAGTGGGGGGTTGATCTGTAAGGCATCTGAGCTTCTCCAGACTGACTTCTGTCCGCAGGGCCTCTTGGAAGCTCTGACTGTCAGTCTGCGGCCCCTGGCTTAAGGGTATGCCACACTAAACAACATCGCTAACGGGATCGCTAAAAAACGTCACTATTTAGCGATCCCGTTAGCGATGTTGTTGTGTGCGGCATCTGCCAGCGACGAGCTTCCTGCTGTGATCTCGCTCGTCGCTGGAATCGCTCCGGACCCTATTTTATCGCCGGCGCTCCCGCTGGGTAAGTATATATCGCTAAGTGTAGCACCTTTTCTTAGCGATTTAGCGGTACTTTTGTACCGCTAAAGTCGTTAAGGAGATCGCTAACCGCGATCCTTAACGACATTGCTAAGTTAGGTAGCTACTAGCGATATAGAAACAATCCCGCTAGCGATCTCATTAGTATGCGACGCTAACGAGATCGCTAGCGGGATTGTGTAGTGTGGCAGTACCTTTAGTGTGACTGTCAGGCCCTGGTCTGAAGCTGTCTAAACCTAAAAAATTGTCACCGTGGCTAACCGGGACATACCTCTAGCCAAGTAGTATAACCAACAGAAACCAAAAGAAATGACCAATATAATCCATATAATCAATACATGCTCTTGTATGGGTAAAGAACAAGAACAAGAATAATAATAATGATAAAATATCAAGAAAAGAGGTATAATTAGAAAAATATATAATTTTATTAAAGCATAATAATATAACAACTTGTGAGACTAATGGACAAAAAACACATGCTGAGTCGTCAGTGTCAGTTATCAGGGACCTTGTTGGGTCTGCCATGAGAGGAGGCTCCTGGGCCACAGTATGGCCCCCCGGTCCAGGCAGTTCTATTTGAGCCTCATCCTCTAATCTCTGGGGTTGAGACTGAGCCGCATCCTGACTCTGGGACACAGCGGCCACATACAGTACAGACCAAAAGTTTGGACACACCTTCTCATTCAAAGATTTTTCTGTATTTTCATGACTATGAAAATTGTAGAATCACACTGAAGGCATCAAAACTATGAATTAACGCATGTGAATTATACATTACACTTTACAAAAAAGTGTGAAACAACTGAAAATATGTCTTATATTCTAGGTTCTTCAAAGTAGCCACCTTTTGCTTTGATTACTGCTTTGCACGCAGAAAAGGTGAACGGCTGGACTCTACATGCCTAGTTCCCACCGTGAAGCATGGAAGAGGTGGTGTGATGGTGTGGGGATGCTTTACTGGTGACACTGTTGCAGATTTATTCAAAATTGAAGCGGTGAGCGGTCCAGCTCACCCCAAACCATCTTGTTGGGTTCAGGTCTGGTGACTGTGGAGGCCAAGTCATCTGGCGTAGCACCCCAACACTCTCCTTCTTGGTCAAATAGCCCTTACACAGTCTGGAGGTGTGTTTGGGGTCATTGTCCTGTTGAAAAATAAATGATGTTCCAACTAAACTCAAACCGGATGGAATAGCATGCCGCTGCAAGATGCTGTGTAGCCATTCTGGTTCACTATGCCTTCAATTTTGAATAAATCCCCAACAGTGTAACCAGCAAAGCACTACTGTCCCCCTCGGCTACCAAATCATATCAGAATCACCGGCCAGACTGTAATTCTAAGGTACTCAAAAGAAGGAAAGAATAGTAAAAAAAAAAAAAAAAAAAAAAAAAGGTTTCAGAATTTTTTTTTGTAGTTATATTTTTTCCTCTTTTCTCTGGAGGCCGTAGGAGGATTTTTTCTTCAATGGTAATTAAGCATTTCTCAGATCATGTTGAGCAGCTCGCTGCTGAAGTTCGGAGTATTTCTACCTATCTCACTCGGTTGTCTGCTGTAGAACCTAAGATCCCTATTCCTGATTTATTTTTTGGCGATCGGTCTAAATTCTTGAACTTTAGTAAAATATTTAGAATTGAGAGTCCTGAGGACTCTCAATTCTAAATATTTTTCTATCTACTGGCTAACACGGTACAATGATATTCATCTGAACTTTAGGAATAATTGTAAATTGTTTTTTTGCCTTGAAACCTAATTCCTCAGGGAACTCGGTGCAGCAGGTTAAAATTGTCATCTCCCTGTTGCGCGGCGACCCTCAGGATTGGGCATTTTCACTGACACCTGGGGATCCTGTTTTGGCTAATGTTGATGCGTTTTTTCAGGCTCTGAGATTGTTGTATGATGAGTCTAATGTGATTGATCAAGCTGAGAAAACCTTATTGGCCTTGAACCAGGGTCAGGAAGCGGCAGAGTTATATTGTCAGAAATTCCGAAAGCGGGCAGTCCTTATTAAATGAAACGATGATGCCCTAGTGGCTCTTTTTCAGAAAGGGCTGGCAGAGGCCGTAAAAGATGTTATGGTGGGATTTCCTGTCCCCTCGGGTCTCAACGATTCTATGTCATTAGCCATTCAAATTGACAGACGCTTGCATGAACGTAAAGCTATGCAAGAGGTGGTGTTGCCTTTCGAACAGGCCTCTGAGCCCATGCAGTGTGATAGGATTGTTTCTGGGGCTCAACGTTGAGAATTTCAGGAGCGTAATAATTTGTGCTTCTATTGTGGGGACGCTTCTCATACTATTTCCGTCTGCCCTAAGCTTTGCTTTGCGTCTCGTTTGTTTTGGGCAATGTACAGCCTAAATTTCTCTTCACTGTTATCTTGATCTGCTCCTTGTCCTCATTTTCTGCTCAGGCTTTTGTAGATTCAGGAGCAGCCCTGAACCTGATGGATTTCGACTTTACCAAACATTGTGGTTATCCCATGGTACCCCTGCGGACTCCTATTCCTTTGTTGGGCATTGATTCTACCCCTTTGGCGGAGAATAAACCCCAGTTTTGGACCCAGGTAGCCCCGGACCACCAAGAGAATTGTAATTTTTGGTGTTGCATAATTTACATGACATTACTGTACTGGGTTTTCCTTGGTTGCTGACCCATAATCCTGTTTTGGATTGGAAGTCTGTGTCTATCGTCAGTTGGGGTTGTCAATGTGTTCGTGGTGACACTCCTGTTTTTGCTACCTCTCCCCAGTCTCAGGATATCCCCGACTATTTGGCTGATTTTTCTGATGTGTTTAGTGAGAGTAAGTCTGCATCCTTGCCTCTCCACAGGAGTTATGACTGCGTGATTGAGTTAGTGCCCGGTTGTAAATTTCCCAAGGGTCGGCTCTTGAATCTGTCTGTACCTGAGCATGAGGCCATTCGATCTTATATCAAAGAGTCATTGGAGAAAGGTCATATTAGTCTGTCCTCTTCACCGTTAGTTGCCAGCTTTTTCTTTGTGGCCAATAAAGGATGGTTCATTGAGGCCATGTATTGGCTATCGTCTTCTTAATAAGATCACTGTTAAATATCAGTATCCGTTACCTCTGATTTCCGATTTATTCTCTAGAATGAAAGGTACTAGTTGGTTTACTAAGCTTGACCTTAGGGGGGCATATAATCTTATTTGCATTAAGCACGGTGATGAATGGAAGACGGCGCTTAATACTCCTGAGGGGCATTTTGAGTACCTAGTGATGCCTTTTGGGCTCACTAATGCCCCTTCCGTCTTCCAATCTTTCATGAACGATATTTTCCGGGATTTGGTGGATAAGTTCTGATCGTTTATTTGGAAGATATTTAGATTTTTTCCAATGACTGGGATTCTCATGTGGAACATGTTCGGATGATATTCCAGATTTTGAGACAAAATGCTTTGTATGTTAAGGTTTCAAAATGTCTCTTTGGCGTACAGAAGGTTTCGTTTTTAGGATTCATTTTGTCTCCGTCCGCTATTGAGATGGACCCGGTCAAGGTTCAGGCCATTTGTGATTGGGTTCAGCCCACTTCATTGAAGGCTCTTCAGTGATTTTTGGGTTTTACTAATTTTTATTGTAAATTTATAAGTAATTTCTCTGGTATTGTGAAACCACTGACTGATTTGACCAAAAAGGGTTCTGATGTAGTGAATTGGTCTCCAGAGGCAGTTTCGGTGTTTCAGGAGCTTAAGCGGAGCTTCACCTCTGCTCCTGTTCTACGGCAACCTGATGTTTCTCTACCATTTCAGGTGGAGATAGATGCTTCTGAGATTGGTGCAGGAGCCGTTTTGTCCCAAAGGTATCCTGTAACCTCTAAGAGTAACCCTTGTGCCTTCTTCTCTCGAAAATTTTCCCCAGCTGAAAGTAATTATGATGTGGGGAATCGGGAATTGTTGGCTATGAAGTGGGCTTTTGAAGAGTGGAGACATTGGTTGGAGGGAGCCAAACATCAAGTTGTGGTCCTCACTGACCACAAGAACTTGATCTATCTCGAATCAGCCAAGCGACTAAATCCTAGACAGGCCAGATGGGCCTTGTTTTTCACGCGTTTTAATTTTGTGGTCTCCTTTCTCTCCAGGCACTAAGAATGTTAAGGCGGATGCCCTCTCTAGGAGTTTCTTTGCGGATTCTCCTTATGTGTCTGAGCCTACTGCCATTCTGAAGGAGGGTGTGGTTCTTTCTGCTATCTCGCCCGATTTGAGACTGGCCCTGGAGGAATTTCAGGGGGATAAACCTGAACGTTGCCCTGTGGGGAAATTGTTTGTCCCCGACCAATGGAGGGAGAAAGTAATGTCTGAAATTCATCGCTCCGCGTTGGCTGGTCATCCCGGTATTTTTGGTACCAGAGATTTGGTGAGTCGGTCCTTTTGGTGGCCTACTTTATCTCGTGATGTCAGGAATTTTGTGCAGTCCTGTGGGACTTGCTCTCGGTCCAAACTCTGCTCTCACTCTAGTGGATTGCTAGTGCCACTGCCTGTGCCCAGGAGGCCATGGACCCATATCTCTATGGATTTTATTTCCGACCTCCCTGTCTCTCAGAGAATGACTGTTATCTGGGTGATCTGTGATAGATTTTCCAAGATGGTCCATCTTGTGCCACTGCCGAAATTGCCATCCTCTTCCGAGTTGGTGCCCTTGTTTTTTCGGCAGGTGTTCGTTTGCACAGCATTCAGGAGAACATTGTGTCTGACCGAGGAGTCCAATTTGTTTCCAGATTTTGGAGAGCCTTTTGTTCTAAACTGGGAATTCAGTTGTCTTTCTCCTCTGCGTTTCACCCTCAGACCAATGGGCAGACTGAGAGAACAAACCAGACTTTGGAAACTTATTTGAGAAGTTTTGTGTCTGCTGATCAAGATGACTGGGTCTTTTTTTTGCCCTTGGCTGAATTCACTCTAAATAATAGGGCCAGTTCTGCCACTTTGATGTCCCCTTTTTTCCGCAATTTCGGGTTTCATCCTCGGTTATCTTCGGGGCAGGTGGGGAAGTTTCTGTCTCTCCGGGTGTTGACTCTTTGGTAGAGAGAATGCAGCAGATTTGGGATCAAGTAGTGCATAAGTTGTCTCTCTCAGGAGATGGCCCAACGGTTTTCCAACCGACATAGGACTGATGGTCCCCGATTTAAAGTGGGTGACTTGGTTTGGTTGTCCTCAAAAAATATCCCTATGAAGGTTGCGTCTCCAAAATTTAAGCCAAGGTTCATTGGACCTTATAAGATCCTGTAAATTCTTAATCCTGTTTCTTTCCATTTGGCTCTTCCAGGGACGTTTAAGATTCACAACGTAGTCAATAAGTCTTTATTGAATAGGTTTGTTGAGCCAGTAGTTCCTATGTCTATGCCCCCTGAGCCTGTTTTGGTTGAGGGCAATCTGGAATAAAAAATGGAGAAGATATTGGATTCTCGTCTGGCTAGACGGAGACTCCAGTACTTGGTCAAGTGGAAAGGTTATGGTCAGGAGTAGAGATGAGCGACTTTGCCTTTTTTTGGGGCGAGTCGGGTTTCATGAAACCCGACTTTCTCAAAAGTCAAGTCGAACGAAATCGGCCGACTATCGGGAAAAGTCAGAGGTCTGACTGAAACACGAAACCCAATGCAAGTCAATGGGGAAGCAAAGTCGGCAGGGAGTGGAGGACAGTAAACACACCTACAAGTGCCCATTTCAATGCCAACGACATCAATTCTTATTCCTTAAGCTTGGCAACCTTAATTTACTTTATAATAATAGTTACACATTGAAAACTGGGGTTATTTGGCAAAAGTTGTGCTGGGGTAGGGCTGACTCCAGGTTTTCGTGTGCCCCGGGCGAAAGAGTCTCAGTGGGCCCCTTTAACACATACCACAATTCACGATGCTCCGATACGGTACAGAAATGTAGGTATAGTAGAATGACAAATACTTCATTTCTTACATTACATGACTGATATCTATTTTAAAATCTACAATAGTCAAATTACAAAATCTTTTCCCTCTACATTTGGATTACAACTAGAGTTGAGCGATACTTTCCGATATCCCTAAGTATCGGAATCGGAATGGTATCGCCGATACCATTAAAATATCGGCGATACCCGATACCGATACCGGAAGTCCCATGTAAGTCTATGGGAACAAAATATCGGAACTAAAAAAACCCCATTCTTTCCTTGTAAACACTAAATATACACACATAGAATACATATATATATATATATACATGTCATTGTGACATATATATATACATATATGTATAGTTTATACACTTCTACATAGTAAAATATCCTCTGATTCAATTGCCGGGTAAAGCCGGCTTCAGTGAAAAGACAGAAGCACCCGACATGAAATGACACTTGGTGTACATAGGGTTAACCATGTCTTTTCATGTCGTTTGCTATCTGATTTGCACAAACAATTAAATCAGTCTATGTTTGCAAAATTTCACACCTGTAGGGGTTAATTAAAGGTGTAAATTCGTTGTAAAAAAAACAGGGCTTTTTTGCTACGAATTTACACCTTTAATTAACCCCTACAGGTGTGAAATTTTGCACACATAGACTGATTTAATTGTTTGTGCAAATCAGATAGCAAAGGACATGGTTAACCCTATGTACACCAAGTGTCATTTCATGTCGGGTTCTGCATTTTCACAAAAGCCGGCAATTGAATTAGCGGCTATTATACTATGTAGAAGTGTATGAACTATAAATATTATATATATATATGTGTCACAAACTCAATGACATGTATATATATATGAGGTGTAAAATTCTGAAAAAAAATGCTGGGCTCCCGCCCTATTTTCGCAACCAGACAAAGCCAGTGAGTGGGGGCAGATAATAATAGCCCAGAGATGGGACCATTATTTTTGGCCCCCCCCGGCTACTAACATCTGCCCCCAGACACCCCAGAAAGGGCAAATCTCTAATTAGATTTGCCCTTTCTGGCACTTTGCCCGTCTATTCCCATTGCCCTGTAGCGGTGGCGAATGGGTTAATAAGGGGTTAAAATGACCTTGCAATTGAAAGGTTCACTTTAAGCCAGGTTAATAATTGAGAGCTGTCAATTAGACAACTATCAATTATTAATCCTATTGTATGAAAGAAAAATCAAACACACACACTTTAATAAAAAAGAAGTTTAATGAAATAATCACACAGTTTTTGACCATATTTTATTTACCTGCTAAAACCATTTCCTGTAATAAAAATAAAATAATAAAGCAAAATTATTCTTACCAATCCGATGCACAGTCAGGTCCCACGGTGTAATCCTTCAGAAAGGGTTAATGTTTACTGCAGGGACCGCAGCTAATGCTGCAGCCTCACAGTAAACCCCCAAATGAATGAGTTCCTCTCCTGGCTGACAGGAGAGGAAGTGGAAAGCTTAATTGATTGCTTTCCACTTTCACTTCAGGTCAGCCAGGGACACCATCAGTGACGTCAGAGGGAACTGATTAACAAAAATAGGGGTTCCCTTCGAAAAAAAAATGGCGTGGGGTCCCCCCTATTTTTGTTAACCAGCCAGATGAAGCAGACCGCTGAGGCCTTGATTTTCAGGCTGTTAAGGAGCCAAGATCCATGGACCTTGCCAGCCTGATAATACCAGGCCACAGCAGTCTGCATATCTTGGCTGATTAACAAAAATAGGGGATCCCCTCAAAAAAATTAGCGTGGGGTCCCCCCTATTTTTGTTAACCAGCCAGATGAAGCAGACCGCTGAGGCCTGGTTTTTCAGGCTGGTAAGGATCCAATATCCATGGACCTTGCAAGCCTGATAATACCAGGCCACAGCAGTCTGCTTAGCTTGGCTGGTTAACAAAAATAGGGAATCCCCTCGAAAAAAAAACGGCGTGGGGATCCCCCCTATTTTTGTTAACCAGCCAAGTAAAATGCAGACTGCTGCGGCCTGGTATTAAAAGACTGTCAAGGCCCATGGATTTTGGCCCTCAACAGCCTGATAATACCAGGCTACAGCAGCCCCACATTTGGCGCATCAAAAGATGTGCCAATTGTGGCACTTTACCCGCTCTTCCCACTTGCCCTGTAGCGGTGGCAAGCGGGGTAATAAGGGATTAATGTCACCGTTGATTGCACGGTGACAATAAGCCCGGTTAATAATGGAGAGGCGTCAATAAGACACCGATCCATTATTAATCCCAAAGTTATTAAATGTTTAAAAAAAAGACACAGCAAGAGAAAAGTCTTTTAATGAAATAAAAGAGACAACACAGTTTTCATTTTTTTTATTACTCTCTCATTCCTGCGACGCCATCGATCTCCTGTAAAAAAATAAAAAAAACAAACCAACAGTATACCACCTGTCCGACGCAGTCCATAGTAACGATTGTCCCACGACGATCCAGCTCTGCTACATCGGAATGACAGGCAGAGCCTGTCATCCCGGCGCAGCACAGCTGCTTACCAGCTTCCCCGGCGGTGACGTCATCGGACTGCTTTACGGCCGCGATTACCCAGCAGTCACTGCAGTTATCGCGAGATACTGCATGTGACCGCCGGGGAGAAGAGGATGGCGGCCATTAAGCAGCCCGGGATGTGACCGCCGGAGATCTTCTGCCGGGTAAGTGCCGCTGACTCCTGACAGACCCGACCGACGGACACTGACAGTGACAGTGACAATTCCGATTCCGGTATCCGATATGACGAAAATATCGGAACTCGGAATCGGAATTCCGATACAGCCAATATCGGCCGATACCCGATATTTGCAGTATCGTATCGCTCAACACTAATTACAACACATATTCATCATATGCATCTGTATAATTTATATCCTGGCTGCTGCATTCACTCACATCCACCGCCCTTGCATTAACCCTTTACACTCCATCCATATTGGCCCCTCTGTCCTTTCCTCTCCTATGTATAGCATTCACGCTCTTTTTACACTGCTGAACAGCACAAATCCTCTCAGTCCCACCATCCAACACACAAGACGCTCTCACAAATCACTTAACCATCTGCTCACTTTTTCTATTCTCCTTCTTTTAGTCGCAGGAGATATTGCTCCAAACCCCGGCCCCCCATGTTATAGCAAGTCAAACCTTCCAACTGCTACACTCAGAAACCCCTCTAATCTTATTAATATTCCCTGCATGCCTTCTGTCTCTTTCAATTGTGCCCTTTGGAATTCTCGCTCAGTGTGTAATAATCTCCCCTTCATTTATGACTTCTTCCTTTCAAATTCTCTTAACTTTCTAGCTCTTACTGAAACCTGGATCCAGCAGTCAGACACCACCAGCTGCTGCTGCTCTCTCATGTGGTGGACTACACTTCTCTCATACCCCAAGATTGGACAACAGAGCAGGTGGAGGCGTTGGTCTGCTCTTATCACCCAAATGTACTTTTCAAGTTATCCCTCAAGTACTCTCACTTGTCTTCCCTTCTTTTGAGGTCCATGCTGTCAGACTCTACATCCCCTTCTCCATGCGAGTGGCAGTGGTGTATCGTCCTCCCGGCCCTTGTCATCAGTTCCTGGATCAATTTGCCACCTGGCTTCCACATTTTCTTTCCTGTGATATCCCCACCCTCATCATGGGTGATTTCAACATCCCCATTGCTCTTCCCCTCTCCCCATCTGCCTCTCACCTTTTATCTCTAACCTTCTCTTTCGGCCTCTTGCAGCATACTAACTCCCCCACTCATGAAGATGGAAACTCCCTCGACTTGTTTTCTCCCGGCTTTGCTCAGTGGATGATTTCACAAACTCCCCTCTCCCGCTCTCTGACCACAACCTTCTTTCATTCTCTATCAAGAACTGCTATCCTGCTCAGGTCACCACGACTTTCCACACATATAGAAACATAAAAGCCATTAACACCCAGAAACTTATGAAGAACTTGCAGTCATCGTTGGCCCCTATCTCCTCTCTCTCATGTCCAGATTCTGCACTGAAGCATTACAATGAAACCCTGCAAAGTGCCCTGGATGAAACTGCACCTCCTATACATAAACAATACGACACAGACGCCGACAACCATGGCACACGCTGCAAACACGTTTCCTGCAGCGTGCTCCAGGTGCGCCGAACGTCTGTGGAGAAATCTAATCTTCCGAAGATTTCATACATTACAAGTTTATGCTTAAAACATACAAATCTGCCCTTCACCTCTCCAAACAAACCTATTTCAACACCCTCATCACCTCACTATCCAATAATCCCAAACGTCTCTTGACACTTTTCGCTACCTACTGAACCCAAAAGTGCAGGCTCCAACCACGGATCTCCTCGCTGACGATCTGGCCAATTATTTCAAAGAAAAAATTACCACATCTGACAGGAAATTATCTCCCATCCCCTCATACCATGCACTGTCCTCCCTCCCCCACTGCATCCAGCTCACTCTCTGACTTTGAACCAGTCACAGACGAAGAAGTAATCAGGCTTCCTTGCATCTTCTCGCCCTACCACTGCATCAGTGACCCCATTCCTCACATTTTCTCCAGTCCCTTTCCCTGCTGTCACCTCTCACCTAACAAAAATATTTAACCTCTCTCTCTTCCGGATCTTTCCCTCCTCATTTATACATGCCATCATACATCATTACTTAAAAAATCATCCGTCGACCAAAACCGTGCCACTAACTATAGACCTGTCTCTAATCTTCCCTTCATCTCTAAACTCCTGGAACGCTTGTCCACAGCCGTCTTATTCCGCTATCTTCTCAGATAACTCTCTTCTCGACCCTCTTCAATCTGGTTTCCGCTCTTTACACTCTACTGAAACTGCCCTCACTAAAGTCTCTAATGATCTTCTAACATGCTAAATCTAATGGTCACTACTCCATGCTAATTCTCTTGGATCTCTCCACAGCATTCGACACTGTGGACCATCAGCTCCTCCTCACTATGCTCCCTCCATCGGCCTCAAGGACACCGTTCTCTCCTGGTTCTCCTCCTATCTCTCTGACCGTTCCTTCACTGTATCTTTTGCTGGTTCCTCCTCCTCTCATCTTCCCCTTACTGTTGGGGTTCCTCAAGGATCAGTCCTAGGCCCCCTCCTCTTCTCTTTGTATACTGCCCTATTGGACAACAATCAGTAGATTTGGTTTCCATTACCATCTCTATGCTGATGACACCCAATTGTACACCTGTTATCATGCCTACCTTTTTAGAAAACACCGTGATTGTCTTACCCTGTCTCTAACATCATGTCCTCCCTCTATCTGAAACTGAACCTTCAAAAACGAACTCCTCGTGTTTCCTCCCTCTACTAACTACCTTTGCCTGACATTGCCATCTCCGTGTGTGGTTCCACCATTACTCCCCAGCAATATGCCCGACTGTCTTGGGGTCATACTTGATTCCAACCTTTAAATTCACCCCCCACATCCGATCACTGGCTCGCTCTTGTTATCTGCACCTCAAAAACATCTCTAGAATTCACCTTTTCTTACTTTGACTCTGCAAAAGCTCTTACTGTTTCTCTTATTCATTCTCGTCTGGACTATTGTAACTCTCTACCTAATCGGTCTCCCTCTTACCAAACTCTCCCCTCTCCAATCTGTCTTGAATGCTGCAGCCAGCATCATATTCCTCACCAATGTATACTGATGCCTCTACCTTGTGCCAGTCATTACACTGGCTACCCATCCACTACAGAATCCAGTACAAACTATTACCCTCACTCACAAAGCACTCCATGGCTCAGCACCACCCTACATCTCCTCCCTTGTCTCAGTCTACCATCCTACCCATGCCCTCCGTTCTGCTAATGACCTGAGGTTAGCATCCTCAATAATCAGAACCTCCCACTCCCGTCTCCAAGACTTTTCACGTGCTGCGCCAATGTTTGGAATGCATACCCAGGTTAATACGATTAATCCCCAATCCCCACAGTTTTAAGCGTGCCCTAAAAACGCACTTGTTCAGACTGGCATACCGCCTCAACGCATTAACCTAACTATCCCTGTTGGCCCATTCAAAAAAAATTTCTACCATAATAGGTACCTCGTATTATGTTCTCACCCACTTTATGCATTTAGATAGCCCTCTGTGTCTGTACTGTTAGCATACTTTGGCTGTTAACTGTTCATGCAGAATTACATGAACACCCGATTCTTACACTATGGCTGGCCAAACAATGAAAGCAATTGTTACCATCTACCTTTTGTGTCTCCCTTTTTCCTCATAGATTTAAGCTTGCGAGCAGGGCCCTCATTCCTCTTGGTATCTACTTTGATCTGTGTTTATTGTTATGCTGTAATGTCTATTGTCTGTACAAGTCCCCTCTATAATGTAAAGTGCTGCAGAATATGTTGGCGCTATAGAAAAAATATTATTATTATTTTTAAAAGTTATCAAACAACAACCGAGCTGACCAAATATATATCCTCCACATACATGTATTATGATGCTCACCACTCATAGATGGCCCAATACACAGAATAATGAGCCCCATATATTGCTCCATACATAATTGGTCCCATATATTGTTCCATACAGTATATGATGAGCTCCACATAATGCTCCAGTATATGATGGTCCCATATAATGTGCCATACAGTATAGGACGGTCCCCTAGAGTAGAATGAGCCCACATATTGCTCCATCAGTATAATGAGTCGCATATAAAGCTCCATACAGTATATGATGGGCCCCATACATTGCTCCATACAGAATGGGCTTCATATAATGCTCCATACAGAATAGGCCTCATATGTGCTCCATATGATGCTCCATACCCTGTATGATGCCCCATAAATAATGAACCCCATATGATGCTCCAGTATATGATGGGCCCCATGGATGATGCTCCAGTGTATGATTGGCCAATATAATGCTCCATATATAATGGGCCCCATTTATAATGCTCCAGTGTATAATGGGCCCTTATATGCTGCTCCAGTGTTTGATGTGGCCCATTTAGAATACTCCAGTATATGATGTGCCCCATGGATAATGCTCCAGTGTCTTATGGGCCAATATAATGCTCCATATATAATGGGCCCCATTTATAATGCTCCAGTGTATAATGGGCCCCGTATATGCTGCTCCAGTGTCTGATGTGGCCCATTTATAATGCTCCAGTATATAATGGGCCCCATGGATGATGCTGCAGTGTCTTATGGGCCAATATAATGCTCCATATATAATGGACCCCATTAATAATGCTCCAGTGTATATTGGGCCCTATCTATGATGCTCAAGTGTATGATGGGCCCCATATATAATTCTCCAGTGTATAATGCTCCCCATATATGCTCCAAACATTAAACAAAATCAAATACCTCTCCTCCCTGGGCACTGCTCTACTCTGGACTCCTCAGCGTCGCCATCTTCCAGCTCTCTGCACTTGGACTGTTCAGGCAGAGGGCGTACAGACGTGACGTCATCGCTCTCTCTGACCTGAATGTCACTGTCAGAAACGCGGAAGACGTCACAGTGGTGGAGCAGGGAGAGGTAAGTATTGCAAGTGCTGGGGCCCTGAGCAAGCAGGGGGGCCCACTCGTGGGCGACGGCACTGGCACAGGGCCCCTCATAGTACACCGGTGTGTCTGACAGCGAGTGGGCCCCCCCACCATCATAGACACTTTTTCATACTATGAGGGGCCCTGTGCCAGTGCCGTCGCCCACCTGCTCAGGGAATCGGCACTTGCCCAGGTGCGCCAGGTGCTGACGCTGGCCCTGGCGGGGACAGCCCAGTTAGGGAGGTGGAAAAACTGGCATATGTTGAGGTGTAGGCTGGACGTTCAGCAGCTGGAAATGGAGAAATTGGAGAAGTCGGAGGAAGAGGAGGACAAAGCGAGCAATTTTGCTGGCAAACTATGTGTCATCAGGGAAGGTGGTACAAAATCCTTTGAAGCCCAGGCATGGTTCATTTTTATGAAGGTGAGATCACCAACATTTTGGGTCGACAGTCGGGTCCTTCTTTCTCAGGATTGATCCCGCTGCACTGAAGACTCTTTCTGATAGCACACTACCAGCAGTGCAAGCGAGCTCCTGTAAAGCATATTGGGCCAATTCAGGCCAGGTGTCCAGTTTACAGGTCCAGTAGTCAAAGTGGAATGAACTGTAAGGGAGAACATCGATAGGGTAGGAGAGGTAATTTTGAACCATAGTTGACCACTGCTGTCTCTTGTCTGTTGCAATCGATTCAGTATTACCAGTCTGTGAGCGTTACTTGAGAAATCAGTCCACAACATGGTTATGAAACCCCTGTCACCAACGCCACTTCGGCTGTGTGCACCACGAACACCTCTTCCGTGTGGCCCAGTACGGCTCGTGGTAGAACCTGCACCGCTGCTGTGTGCTGGGAATGCATATAACAAAAGGTTTACCAGAGTTGCTTGTTTGTTCGTCAATATTAGCTCTAGGTTCTCTTTTGGCATGATGTTCTGTAATTTGCCTTTATAGCGGGGATCGAGGATGCTGGCCAACCAGTAGTCGTCATCCTTCATAATTTTGGCAATGCGGGGGTCCCGTTTTAGGATCAGCAAGACATAATCACACATGTGGGCCAATGTTCCAGGTGTCAATGAATCACTGACAGTGGTGTGTTGTGAATGTTTTGGAAATGAATTCTGAGCAGAAGCTCCCTCTGGTGGTTACAAACAGTACTGAACCATTCAATGAGGATTGGCAATCAGGATTCACAGACTGGCTTGATATAAGGGAGGTTCCCTCCCATCATGGTTGCCAGTGATCAATTGTTCTTGTCTCAACTGTGGTTCCTGGTTCACTTGGAAGCTTGCTGAGTCTTGCCTCTTCTTCTGCTTTCAGATAAGATATTTTCTGTTTTTGTTTTTTTTGCTTACCATTTGCATATTTCTCTGCATTTCTGTGAGGTTAGCCAGGTTCCCCCCTGGGGGGCTTGGGCTCCTCTCGGTTCCGCTGGAGCCACTGTTGTTTGTTCATTTGCCTTTTCCAGTTTTTTCAGTTGCTGCGGCTTAGTTTTGTTACACAAGAGAACTGATTTAGGTGGTAGAGGTCGTGTGATCTCAGGTGTTTTTGCAATTAGTAGCGTTGGCATTTTTTAGGGTTTTTTTGGATTGCAGTGAGTATCCTTTCTATCCTTTTCTGTCTAGGCAGATTGGGCCCCAGCGTTTGGTCATACTATTTTCTGTCTGTGTCTGTATTTCCTCTTGTTTAACTGCCATTACATGTTTGGGGCTTCCTATGTTCTTTGGGGATCTGCTCTGGGGCAGATAGCTTTCCTCTTTCTATCTTTAGGTGTAGTTAATCTCTCAGGCTGTGACGAGGCGTCTAGGACCAACGTAGGAACGCTCCACGGCTGCCTTTAGTTGTGGTGGTTAGTCAGGGTACTGCAATCCAATAGATTCCAACCTCTCTGGTGTATTGCTGTTTTTGCCTGCTCTCCTCAGCTACCAAAACATAACAGTGGTGGGTGGAGGAGCACTTTCTGCCAAATCCACATCCCTCCAGTCACGCACAAACCCTGTACCTGACCTTGGCAAGCCCCCAGTCATGCACAAACCCTGTACCTGACCTTGGCAAGCCCCTCGTTGCCCCTGAGAAGCATCCTCCTCCCCAAAATAATCATCCCCTCATCCTCCTCTTCCTCTTCTTCCTCCACCTCGTCCAGGACAGTTCCCTGAGCAGACAATGCCTGACTGTCATCAAGTCTTCCCTCCTCCTCCTCTTCTTCCTCCTCTGCTGCAGACGCCTGACCTGATCCTTAATGTGCGTCAAAGTTTGCATGAGCAGATGCATAAGTGCGATGCTCATGCTTATGATGGCGTCGTCTGCACTTACCAGCCGTGTGCATTCCTCAAAACACTGAATGACTTTACAGAGGTCTTTCAGCTTTGACCACTGCACACCCTACAACTCCATGTCTGCCCTCAAACTGCCTACCCGTGTATCCTCCCACAAATGCATTACAGCCTGCCTCTGTTCGCATAGCCTCTCAACCATGTGCATGGTGGAGTTCCACCTTGTTGCAACGTCTATGATTAGGCGGTGCTTAGGGAGGTGGTGCGATCGCTGCAGCCTCTGCATACGACTGGAGTCTACGGGCGAGCGACGGATGTGCGAGCACAGTCTTCGCACCTTATAGAGCATTGCTGTTAACTCTGGATAATTATTTAGGAAGCACTGCACCACCAGGTTCAAGGTGTGAGCCAGGCAAGGAATGTGTCTGAGTTTTGCCAGGGCTATGGCTGCCACAAAATTACGGCCGTTATCACTGACTACCTTGCCTGGCGCAAGATGTAGACTGCCCAGCCATGACTCAGTTTCTCGCTGCAAGTAGTCGTCCAGTACCTCCGCGGTGTGTCTGTTGTCGCCCAAAGACATTATCTTTAAAACAGCCTGCTGATGCTTACCACTAGCTGTTCGATAGTGGGACACCTCGTGTGCAACACTGGCAGCTGCGGATGGAGTGCTCGTGTGACTGCGCTCTGTAGACGAGCTTTCGCTTCTGGAGGAGGAGGAGGGTCGAATGCCTACAGCCAACTGTTGCCTATACCGTGGGCTAGGCAGCACTGTCACACCGCCGCTGTCCCCTGTGGACCTTGCATCCACCACATTAACCCAGTGCGCAGTGATGGACACGTAACGGCCCTGGCCATGCCTACTGGCCCATGCATCTGTTGTGAGGTGCACCTTTCCACTCACTGATTGTTTGAGTGCATGGACAATGCGGTTTTTCACATGCAGGTGGAGGGCAGGGATGGCTTTTCTAGAAAAGAAGTGAGGACTGGGTAGGTCATAGCGAGGGACAGCGTAGGCCATGAGCTCTCGGAATGCTGCGCTTTCAACCAAACGGAAGGGCATCATCTCTAATGAGATCAGTTTGGCAATGTTGGCGTTCAAAGCCAGTGTACACGGATGAGAGGATGAGTACTTTCTTGAGAGCTGCATATGGGTGAACTAGAGGTGGACATGACGGACTGTGAGGGGGTTGGTGATGGTGCTGGTGGTGATGGCCTAGATTCAGTCTTTCGTTGCAAAAACATTATGATTCCCTGACTGCTTTGGCCTTGCGACAACACCTCAACATTTCTTGCTGGTGGTGTGCTAACCGGTGGGCTTACAGTGGGGGAAGCGATGGATCGTTGCTGACTACCTTCAGTCGGAGCAGGTGCACATGTGCTACCTGAGGATTTGTAGTTCGTCCACGCTTGCAAGTGCATGTTCATTAAATGTCTAAGCATGCAACTGGTATTCAAATTTCGGAGATATTTCCCTTGGCTAAAGGTCCATCCGCACTTCTTACAGATAACCTTTGCCTCATCAATAGGATTTTGGTCAAAAAAGTGCCACACTGCACTCTTCCTACTATGGGATAAATTTTCAGGGCTTGCACGCTGTGCTAATTTGACCATCTGGCCAAGCTGTCCTGCAACTCTTTTTGGTTTTTTTAACACGTTTTTGGACTGCTACGGGCTTGCCAGATAACCGCTGCTGCGATGTCGATGCCTGCTGCGGATCCTTCTCCTCTTCTGAGCTATTTCCAGCGGCACCCTCTTCCCCCAATGGATGCCAATCCGGGTCAACAACTGGGTCATCCATCACCTCCTCTCCAATTTCATCTGCACCTTCCTCTGTGTCACTGTGTAAGGTGGTATAGTATTCGGGAAGGGGCACCTGAGTTTCATCAGGGTCAGATTCTGGCTCAGTGGACAGCGAGGGCAATGTAGTGCTCTGGGTGAAAGTACCAGCAGAATCATCTAGCAGTGGCTGTGCATCAGTGCACTCCATGTCAGATTCATGTTGGACTGGGGAATTCAGGATTTGACTTGATAACCCAGGCATGGTATGTGAAAAGAGCTCCATGGAGTAAACTGAAGTGTGGCCTACCGCATCCTTCACTTTTGGTGGGCGTGAAGGACACAAGGAAAGGTGTTGTTCCTGACCAGGAGCCTGCTCTGACGACTCAGTGCTTGCATTTTTTGAAACTTCAGAAGAGGAGGTGATAGAGCTGGAGGCTGTTTCGGCAATGTAAGACAAAACCTGTTCCTGATGCTCCGGCTTTAAAAGCAGTTTACCTACTCCCAGAAAAGGGAGCCTTCCAGGCCTTCTGGAGCCAGACGATGACGCAGGCTCAACACCTCCTGCCTTAGGCGCTCTTGTTCTTTTGGCACTTCCAGCAGATGCACCACCACCACCATCAGTACCAGCTGGCCCCACAAGCCCACGTCCGCGGCCTTTTCCACCATACTTCCTCATGTTTGGGAAAATGTACCCAAAATACCTGCAGATATATGGTACTGTATCAGAAGCGTACAGCTGTATACAGTCTAGGGATAATTGTAAATCTCCGTATATATTTCAGGAGTCAGACGCAGACGCTCTCAGGCTCAGTATGGATTAGACAAGAATAAAAAAAATCTGAAAAAGGGGTACTGTATCACCAGATACCAGGTATATATAGCATAGTGAAAATATTGTAAATCTCCTTATATTTCAGGAGTCAGACACAGACGCTCACAGGCTCAGTATGGATTAGACAAGAATATAAAAATCTGAAAAAGGGTGCTGCATCACAAGCGTACAGCTGTATACAGTCAAGGGGTAATTGTAAATCTCCGTATATATTTCAGGAGTCACACCCAGACGCTCACAGGCTCAGTATGATTTACACCAGAATATAAAAAGTAGAAAAAGGGTAATGTATTAGAAGTGTACAGCTGTATGCAGTGTTGGGGTAAATTTAAATCTCCGTATATATTACCAGAGTCAGACACAGACTCTCACAGGCTCAGTATGGATCACACCAGAATATAAAAAGTAGAAAAAGGGTAATGTATCAGAAGCATACAGCTGTATACTGTACAGTGTTCGGGTAATTTTTAAATCTTCATATATATTTCCGGAGTTACACACAGACGCTCACAGGCTCAGTATGGATTACACCAGAATGTGAAAAGCAGAAAAAGTGTACTGTATCAGAAGTAGTGTTGAGCGATACGATAATGCAAATATCGGCTATCGGCTGATATTAGCTCTATCGGCCTTTCGATAATTCGTTTCGATATTTTCGTCTTATCGAATACCGTAATCGGATTTGTCACTGTCACTGTGAGTGTCCGTCGGTCGGGTCTGTCAGGAGTCAGCGGCACTTACCTGGCAGAAGATCTCCGGCGGTCACGTCCTGGACTGCTTGATGGCCGCCATTATCTTCTCCCTGGCGGTCACATGCAGTTTTTCGCGATAACTGCAGTGACTGCAGGGTAATCCCGGCCGTAAACCAGTCCGATGACGTCACCGCCGGGGAAGCAGGTAATCAGCTGTGCTGCGCCGGGATTCTGATGTAGCAGAGCTGGATCGTCGTGGGACACTCGTTACTATGGACTGCGTCGGACAGGTGGTATACTGCTGTTTTTTTTTTCATTTTTTTACAGGAGATCGATGGCGTCGCAGGATGAGACTGTAATAAAAGTAATGAAAACTGTGTTTTTTTTTTATTATTAAATTAAAAAACTTTTTTATAAACATTCACCCGTCCGGGTACATAAACAATTTAACTATTTATCAACAATTTAACTATTTACATACAGGGACCCTGTCCGGGTTATTTATACTTCTTTGGCAGGGGTGTTCCAGGTACCACCTGGTACTCTTCTGATGCTTGCCAAACATCCGAGGCACCAAGGACCACCAGGACCTGATGACGTCGTGTGGCCTGTACAGTCAAGTCGTGACCCGCTATCTGGGTCTGTGTGGCCACCTCTTTCATCTCCCTCCGGGTCTGGAGCCCTATGTCCCGGACTGAACGAACCCCAGGGGGCCTAACAGGCGCCGGGTACGGGCCAGCTATACTTATCATGTCCATAGCTGGGGCTGCTGAGGAGACCACTGAGGGAGGCTTGGGAGATTTACGGCGTGGGGTGGGCACTTTTGTAGAGGCCTGGATGTGGGAGGCTGAAGGCTCCGAGGGTCTCACAGGTTCCTGACACACTGGAGAGTAGGGGTCGCACCTGGTAACATTTAGGGCGTACCATCCATTGTAACCCCAGTGTCGGGTGTAAGTCACCAAGTCTCCTGGCAACAGGTCCCTCCCCGGGTGTCCTTCTGGGAGGTGAGCCTCCACGTCCCGCCGGTTCACAAACACTTCTAAATAAAGTCCAGGCTCCTTGATGAAGCCCCACCCACCTTTCAATTTAAAGCTCCGTACTGCACCCTTACGCCGCGGCTCACACAGGGTTCCTTTATCCTTTCTCATCCGGTCCTTATCTGCCCGGTCCTTCTCCAGGTTACGTTGCCGAAGTTTTTGGGATTCTCGCTGCTCCCTTTGTCGCTCTGCTTCCCACTCCCAATGTCTCCACTCTTCCTCCTGACGCCGGTTGAAATTCTCCTCCACCAGCTGCTCCATGTCTCCACCACTCCACTGCAGCTTACAGTGTCCGGTTTGCGGCAGCTCTCCTGTCGCCCCCAGTCCTGGCGGCGCTCCCCTGCGGAGGAAGCAGACAGCTCTAAATCAGATGACAGTCGGGGCTCCGGTACAGGCAGGTAGTGCTCTGGTGCCTGCGCGGCCTCCTCCATGAGGACGGGTGTCGCTTCTTCTGTCTCAGCGACGGGGGCAGACAGCGGGATCTGGGGTGCTGATGGTGCTGCAGTTTTTGCAGGAACGGGTGCCTCCACTGCGACAACGTCAACCGGATCACATTGCAAGGACTCCTCTACTAGAACGGGTGCCTCACCTTCCGGTACAGACACTTCAGGTAAGAGGGATTGGCGCCGCTCCAAGTTTAGTTTTAGTGCACGCCAGCTCGCTTCCATCCTGGCGACCTCCTCCCGGTGCCGGACCAGGCCTCTTAGGGTATCCGCCGCTTCTTGCAGCATAGGAGGGTTTCCAGGCCGGGTGCCCAACGGTGGTTCCGTGGCGATCGGGTCGCTTCCGTGGGGGGAGAGCTCTGACTGCTCCATCCCTTCACACTTCTGCTCGTGTCCATTAGCCATCTCTGCCAAGTCACATGTGTCATTAGCATCTGGAGAGGGCCCCTCTTTTGTAGGGAGGCGGGACCTTCGTGTTAGTTTCCACACACTGAGGAGGATGAGGAGGCGGAACTGAAGAGCTGTGGGGCACGATCTTACATTGCAGTACCATTTAGAGCCATCGTTTTCGCGTCACTGAGTGAGTGTACAGTACACCCATGAAGAGCACGCCCTTCTTCTTCACCAGTGCCTCGTCGTGACGCAGATATGGCGGAAAAAATGGCAAATACATTCTCTGATGATTTTAGCAATTCTCAAGCACAAAACCAGTTCAATTCAGGCACACAGGACTCGCTTATAGCGAGCTACAGAATCCTGTTCGTGACGCCCAAGTTGAGTCGCACAGAGCCAGAGGTTTTGGGGGTACTCGGCACCGAGCCCGTCGACTTCTATGGGGTATGTCACGGCTTTATCCGGCAATTGAATCAGAGTCTATTTTACTATGTAGAAGTGTATAAACTATAAATATATGTATATATATGTCACAATGACATGTATATATATATATATATATATAATATTGTGAGACAGTGAAGGAATATGTGGTGAATGAGGTGTATATTTCACCTAAGTACCTTGCTGACTGGTATGAGCGAAATGTGTGGCTTGGTAAACCTGGTGGTAAAGAAAGGTCACTACACCTGCCATTCAGTACACGCTTGCAGCTCAGACCTGAATCCACTCAGGTGTTGATTAGGAAGCCAGAAGTAGGTGCTTGGGAGCACAGTCAGGGGGCTCATTCAGTCTGGACAGGAGTCCAGGCACGGAAGGAGACTCCGGGAGGTGGGCTCTCTCTGTCTGGGTGCTCGAGGTACCCCGGACACAAAGAGGAGACTCTGCGACACTCCATGCTGGTGACTACTGAATAGGAGGTGACCTCTCTCAAGTTTGGATGTTGGAGTTGCCTTCAGACATAAAGAGGAGTGTCTGTGAAACTCCATACTGGTAACAGTGATCATATGTGTTGTTTTGGGCACAGACTGGTAGAGTCTGGGTCCCGGATAGAGAGGGCCATCTATCTAAGTGTAATTAGAGGCTAGACAAGCCCAGGTCTTTTGTTTATGCTTTGTTTTTATCTGTGTGCTGTGGACTTTAATAAAACTGGTTGCGACCAGTTTTCACCAAACTGCTGTCTGAATGAACTGTTTCCGTGCCATTCTGTCTACCCAGACAGCGATCCTAGAGCTAAATACCCCTGGAAATGTTACAATTGGCGGAGAATGCTGGGGCAGCGCAGGGCCTGGTACAGTTAGTGCTGGAGTGTGCATGCAGCACAGTGGCAAGAGACAGCATTAAAGGTGAAGTCTATTGAAATAGCAACAGAGAAAAAAAAAAAGTGTGTCAGCAGAAACGCCTGTGGAGCAGTCTTAAAGAGACAGTAGCCCTAATAGACTTTGCAAAAGAAAAAAAAAAAAAAAAAAAAGGGTGTTTGCACAGCAAGGCTGAATTTTCTGTGGAAAAAAGCTGTGTAGTGTGTATGCCTTGACTGAAGTCTGCCGTTGTGAAGACAGAGATATCTGACAGCATGGAGGCACTGTTTGAACCAATGGCGCAAGTTAATATGCAACATAAGACTGCTGTGATTGAGACAGATAAGTCCGGCAGTATGGAGGAGCTCGTTGAGTACCTGGTCCAGGCCCAGCGAAGCATGCAGCAGAGCATGGAGCAGCAGCGCCTGCAGCACCAGCAGCAAATCCTGCAGCAGCAGCAGGAGTTTAACCGATTGCTGAGGGAGCGGATTGCAGCTCTCAGCACCTTGTTCCCGAGTAATGTTGTGAAGGTACCTGCATTGTCCGCTGTAAAGAAGGCGGTAAGACGGTCCCTCGAAAAGATGACACCTCGTGATGATGTGGAGGTATATCTCACTAGGTTTGAGAGACTGGCAGAGAAGGAGAATCTGCCCCTATCTGAATGGGCCATGATGGTCGCACCCTATCTGATTGGAGAGCCCCAAAGGGCCTATGCTGACCTGAGCGAGCAGGACCGCCAAAACTATGCTAAGATGAAAGTGGGGATTCTTGTCCGGCTGGGTGTTACGGTGACAGCCCGTGCCAGGGGAGTTCATGACTGGAGATACAGTTGGGAGTCTGCAGTCAGCAGGCCTGATTATGGAGTTGAAAAGGTGATAGTGGACCGCTACACCCAAGCACGTCCTCCTGAGGTACAGCCGTCTGAGAGGTCGTCACTTCAGAGTTCCCGGACGCTGAACTCTCGCGGTAAGAGTGTTCCAGCTGTTGGGGACATGGGGTATGCTGATAAGCGGGTTCAGGCCCAAGGGGACATATGGGAGGGTGATTGTGGTGGACAGTGTTGGAGATGTCGTGAAATTGCAGCCGGCTGTTCACTAGAGGGGGAGCCTATGTGCCGTGATGTTGGCAGGTCCCTCTCTCTCTGCACAGAACCAGTGTGTGTGACCACTGCAGCCGAAGAGACTGGACCACAGGTGTCCCCGGTGGTTGTAAATGGCTGCCCAGCGCAGGCCCTCTTGGACTCAGAGAGTCCAGTGACTTCCGTATGTGACAGCCTGATTGATAGGGACTTCATCCCTGATAAGCACCTGAGTATGGTGTACATCCATGGAGACACAAAAGTCTACCCAGAGACTGCCGTGGACTTGGTCCCTAAACTCGGGGAGGTTTCATGTGAAGTGGGGGTAGTGAAAAACCTGGTGCACCCTGTCGTATTGGGTAATGACTTTCCCCGGTCTAAGGATCTCTGGGGGAAAAATGTTTCTGATGGACAGTGTGATGAAGCTCCTACTGAGGGTGCGCAGTCCCGAGGGGCGGAACACAATGCTAGTGGGCCGTTAAACTTATGTGATAATGATGATGACCATGATAATATTGATAATGATAATGATGATCATGATAATGATGATGACCATGATGAGGATGCTGATATTGATAATGATGATAATGCTAATCATAATAGTGATGATACTGATGATGACCGTGATAAAGGTGACATTTCTTTGCAGGTGATGTTGGGAGACGAGGATGGTGGTTCTCGGGAACCGAGTGTCCCTGACCTGCCTGGCTCCTGTGACAATTTTGGGAGTGAGCCGGTGCGAGACCCCACTCTTAAAACGGCACAGGAAAATGTAATTGTTCTGAATGAGGTTCCCCAAGAGCCTGGCTCTGAGGAGAGGTTTCCTCCTGCTGCCATGAACAATAACCTATTGTATAGGGACCCTGAAGTCCAGGGAGAGGTAGTAAGTCAGCTCTTGGTATCTGAGCTATATGGAAGTATAGTGCTGGGGTTATCACATAGTCACATACTTGAGGGACCACCTGAGGGAAACCAGGGACCAGATGGTGAAGTTAATGTTGTGGATGACATGTTAACTAAGGTTCCAGATCAAGATGTGAATGAGAATGAATTGTATAACCCTGACAGTGAGCCGGATGTGAATGAAAATGAAGTGTCTAACCCTGAAAGTGAGCCAGATGTGGCTGAGAAAAGGGGGTCAGACAGGGATAGTGGTGGTGATAGTGAGTCATCTGATGACAATAAAGCAACCAGTGCAAGTGAGGAAGGCATGGTAGCAGAGGAGATTGAGAGTCCTGAGAGGAAGGCTGAGGCTGACCTTGCAGTCGGACGGAGGATGGCATCTGAAGATGTTGTACCGTTGGCCGGTTCCCTGGCGAAGACTAAGGTGAAAGACAGGACTCTGAAACTGAACACAGCACAAGTGGATGCTGTTGAAAATGAGAAGTTATCAATGTATGGTGTGGATCTGCATCAGGCCAAGGACTCGGAAGGTGATGCTGCAGAGGTGGAGAAAGCCATGGAAGTGGTGGACACCAGGCCAGGTGCCTCACCAGAGGCTGATGTCTCAAGTGAAGCTGTGAGGAACAAAACTGAAGATGTGGGGAATGACTCTGCCCCGGAATATGTTTCTGCTGGAGACAGCGGCGTGGACGGTGTACTGTCCGGATCCGTGGCTGCGACTCGCGAAGCTCGGGCCGGAAGTTCGGCGCCCGGTGCGCCATCGGAGTTCCCGAGCGACCCAAAGGATCTGGATAAATCCCAAGATGAGATCTTGAGACCTCGGGTTGGCCTTGGTGAGCTCAGGCGCATTTTCATGGAGTCTACACTTGAACCACGTCCCAGTGAGTGGGAGGGGCGATGTGTCGCTCCGTTGCCGCTGCAGATACACGGGAGCTCAGATGGGATGCAGAACGTGGTGGAAAAGAAGACTGATGGTAGGGCTTCTGAGCATGTCCCACCAGAAAGGGCCGAAGACGTAAAGGACGTCCAACAACTACAGGAGAAGATGCGTAGCCATGAGGATCTCCTGGAGAAAGAAGTAAGAGCTCTGAGTCTTATGCAAAGTGAGCCTGTACCAGAAGAGGATAAATTATGTGTACCGACCAAGAAAAACGATCAGCTCCCTCTACAGTGCCAATCGTTTGAACAGTGTGGCTCGGAATGGTCAGAGACCATGACAGAGGCGCTTGGGTTCTGTGAGGTAGAATTTATGAATCAACTGATATTTAAGAAAGTAGATGTGCTAAAGAAAGTTCAGGGGGAATTAGAGAAAACCCCTATACCTCCTGTGACAGTTGGGGACACAGGGTCAGTGCCCCAAAAACAGGAGGTACGAAAGTTTCTGAGGAAGAATCAGCAGAGCTGTTCTGACGTGCCTGGTCGTACTTATCTGGTGAGCCACTATACCGAGACTGAGGCTGGCACTAAGGTCAAGATGAGGCCGTGCAGGATACCCGAGGCCCGCAGAGAGTATAGGCCTGGGAGGGTACAGGGTAGTGCGGATGCTTCAGATGAAGAGAAAACTGATGTTGGCTATGACAGTGGTGAGGATGAAGCTGATGAGGGCCATGACTGGTCCAGAGTTCACTGTCTCTGTTGGATTGTTGACCAGCCCTTCGGTCTGGATGACCAGCCCTCCGGTCTGGAGAAGAGGGAGGGGATATGTGAGACAGTGAAGGAATATGTGGTGAATGAGGTGTATATTTCACCTAAGTACCTTGCTGACTGGTATGAGCGAAATGTGTGGCTTGGTAAACCTGGTGGTAAAGAAAGGTCACTACACCTGCCATTCAGTACACGCTTGCAGCTCAGACCTGAATCCACTCAGGTGTTGATTAGGAAGCCAGAAGTAGGTGCTTGGGAGCACAGTCAGGGGGCTCATTCAGTCTGGACAGGAGTCCAGGCACGGAAGGAGACTCCGGGAGGTGGGCTCTCTCTGTCTGGGTGCTCGAGGTACCCCGGACACAAAGAGGAGACTCTGCGACACTCCATGCTGGTGACTACTGAATAGGAGGTGACCTCTCTCAAGTCTGGATGTTGGAGTTGCCTTCAGACATAAAGAGGAGTGTCTGTGAAACTCCATACTGGTAACAGTGATCATATGTGTTGTTTTGGGCACAGACTGGTAGAGTCTGGGTCCCGGATAGAGAGGGCCATCTATCTAAGTGTAATTAGAGGCTAGACAAGCCCAGGTCTTTTGTTTATGCTTTGTTTTTATCTGTGTGCTGTGGACTTTAATAAAACTGGTTGCGGCCAGTTTTCACCAAACTGCTGTCTGAATGAACTGTTTCCGTGCCATTCTGTCTACCCAGACAGCGATCCTAGAGCTAAATACCCCTGGAAATGTTACAATATATATGTATTCTATGTGTGTATATTTTGTGTTTACAACGTAAGAAAGGGTTTTTTTTGTTGCGATATTTTGTTCCCATAGACTTACATGGGACTTCCGCTATCGAAATCGATTATCGACGATATTTAGTGCTATCGGCGATACAATTTCGATACGATATTTTTAGATATCGAGCAATATCGCTCAACACTAATCAGAAGCGTTCAGCTGTATACAGTGTTGGGGTAATTGTAAATCTCCGTATATATTTCCGGAGTAACACACAGAAGCTCACAGGCTCAGTATGGATTAGACCAGAATATGAAAAGCAGAAAAAGTGTACTGTATAAGAAGGGTACAGCTATATACAGTGTTGGGGTAATTTTAAATCTCCGTATATATTTCCAGAGTCAGACACAGACTCTCACAGGCTCAGTATGGATCACACCAGAATATAAAAAGTAGAAAAGGGTAATGTATCAGAAGATACCAGCTGTATACGGTTTTGGGGAAAATTTAAATCTCTGTATATATTTCCGGAGTCACACACAGACGCTCTCTCAGTATGGATATGACCGTAATACAGAAGGCAGAAAAAACGGTACTGTATCAGAAGCGTACAGCTGTATACAGTGAAGGGGAAAATTGAAATCTCCGTTTATATTTCCGGAGTCACACACAGATAGTCAGCATGTATTTGTCCGTGAAATCAGCCGGTACACGGTAGTGAGTGAGGAGTGTACAGCTCTATACGGTGTGGGAAAAAATGAACGCTCGGTAACTGTGCAGAAAAAAAGAATCAAAGTATTAGTGCTGTGTAGGTGCTGTGTAAAAAGCAGTCTGCACAGCAGTGCACACACAACAATACAGCTAGCAGGCAGCCTAATAATCGGCTCTGCTGCTGCACACAAGAAATTCCTCCACTGTCACTGGCAGGCAGCCTAATAATCGTCTCTGCTGCTGCACACAACAAAATCCTCCCCTGTCACTGCACACTAAATGTACAGCACAATTGCTATCAGCACAAGCACAGAATAACTTTTTTTTTCCTGCCTAACTCTCTCCCCACTGAGAAACAGAGGCAGCAACATCTCCCTACGCTAAAATCGGCAGAAGTAAAATGGCGGTCGGCGGTCAGGGCTTTTATAGCCACTGTGACGCCACACAAAGCAAACCAATCACTGCAATGCCCTTCTCTAAGATGGTGGTGGCCACTGCCCTTGTCATCTCATTGCCCACAGTGTGCGTCCTTGCTCATTGGTTGAGTAAAGGTGCCTGCAAGCATTATGGGAAAACCGACTTTGGCGCTCAGGTCGACGAACGCATGACCGACCTCACGAAACCCGACTTTGGCGAAAGTCGGTGATTTCTGAATCTGACCGATCTGTTTCGCTCAACTCTATTCAGGAAGACAATTCTTGGGTGTTTGCTTCTGACATTCATGCTGAGAGATTGGTTCACGCCTTTCACCGGGCTCATCCTGATCGGCCTGGTGGCGCAGGTGAGAGTTTGGTGACCCTTCCTCAAGTGGGGGTACTGTTGTGAACACTCTGGATCTGACTTTGGAGTTTGGGCTCTCTCTGGTGGCTGCTGATATTAATGAAACTGTTTTGGACAACAGGACTCCATCACCTGGGGGCGATGAGTGGCAATCAGGTGGGACTGACTGAGGAGATATAAGTTAGCTAGCTTCCCATGATCCTCGCCGGTGATTTGTTTGCTTCCTGGTCTCTTTTAGAAGTCAGCTTGCTTCCTGCTTGTCCTGCAACTTTCAGATAAGTTATTTGCTGTTTATTTCTGTGGCATTTGTTTTTGTCTTTCTTAGTTTTCTGCCCTTTTGGATTAGTACAGCCTGGCTCCCCTCCAGGGGCCTGCGCTGGACTCTGCTTCTCTTTTGCCACTGTTTATGTATTTTCAGTTCTATATTATTTCAGTATGTGCTGATTTGTTACCAGTTCACACCAGAGTCTGATCTAGTGGGGGAGAGATCGTGTGGTCTCAGTATTTTTACATATCAGACTGGTTGGAGTTTTTGCTGGATTGCAGACAGTATTCTTTCCTGTCCTGCTCTATCTAGACAGTTTGGACCCCAGCATTTGCTTGCTCTATTTTCTGCCTGTGTTTGTATTTCATCTTGTCTCACCGCCAATATATGTTTAGGGGCTACCTATTCCTTTGGGGGCTCTACTCAGGAGCAGTTAGCTTTCCTCATTCTCTCTTTAGGCTTAGTTATCTCTCCGGCTTTTAGTTGTGCTGTCAGTTTAGGGGTCTGCAATCCGCTAGTTATCAACCTCTCTGCGTGTCTGGTTGCCTAGGCTATTTTGGCTACTGTCCTCCTCGGCTACCAAATCATAACAGGGACCATTGTTTTTTGGCCTCCCTGGCTAAAAAAATCTGCCCCCAGCCACCCCAGAAAAGTCGCATCTCTCTCTACCCATTGCCCTGTAGCGGTGGCATATGGGGTAATAAGGGTTAATGACACCTTGCTATTGCACACATTAAGAATAAAGACTTTTAATGAAATAAATAAACACACATTTTTTCCATCTTTTTTACACTCCCATTCCATACTGAAACCATCAATCTCCTAGGAAAAATTCAAAATAAAAAAGCAACACTATACCCATACCTGTCCGCCATACGATGTCATCCACACAAATCAAAATCTGTTTGAACTTGCAAAAACCTACAAATACGATACGATACGATACACTTTATTGATCCCAAGGGAAATTTCAGAAATTTGATTTGCCAAAGTTATATCCAACCATTGGTGCCATATGACCTGAGACTACTATGGTTACCAGTCCAAGGTAAGCAGGCAGGTTATATCATGAGGAGACATAAAGTTGGGTCTCACATAGCGATTAAACCAGCGATCCCGACAATGATCAGGATCGCTGGTGTATCGCTACATTATCGCTGCTGAGCTGCCAAACAGGCAGCTCAGGCAGCGATCAGTACAAGCGACACTGCGGGTAACATCGCTTAGTTACCCGCAGTGTACCTTGGATACCAGCGCCCTGATGCAGGGAGCTGGTATCCAAGGTACACAGCGGGTTTCCAAGCGCTGCGCGGTGCCTGGAAACCCGCTGTGTACCTTGGTTACCAGCTCCCTGCTTCAGGGAGCTGGTATCCAAGGTACACAGCGGGTTTCTAGGCACAGCCCTGTGCCTGGAAACCCGCTGTGTACCTTGGTTACCAGCGGATCGCTGGTCTCCCGCCTGTCACACGCAGCGATGCGTGCCTGTCAGCGGGAGACCAGCGATCAAAAAAATGTCCTGACATTTCAGCGACAATCAGCGATACCCGGCAGGGGGGCTGATCGTCACTGAATGTCACACACAGCGATATCGCTGGTGAGCTCGCTGCTGCGTCACAAAACTAGTGACTCAGTACCGATCTCGCTAGCGATATCGCTATGTGAGACGGGGGCTATACCATTGGTGTAATCTGTACAGGGGCCCAAGAGGTAAGGGAGCCCATTTTCAAAGCAGGTGAAATTGTGCACTGTGATGAGCTATTGAACTACAAAGGGCCAATGTACCGTTCTTACACAGGAGCCCTCTTTTGCGTATGTCCACCCCTGAGTTGTATGCATCCATGCATAAATTTGCAATGGATAAAATTGCAATTTAATGGCTACTAATTTATTTTGCCAAAAATTGTTAGTTGCCCAAGAGACAGCTGAAAGCCAAGGAGTAGAAAGTTGAATAGACCATAACTAAATACTCAATGTAACATTTTATGACATACAAAATGAAAAGATTACAATTTAACTATTATTCAAATTGATCTTTTTTATTCTTATCCTGAAGTGACTAAGCATAAGCAAAACTATTCAGCATGAAAACACCTCTGGAAAATGTTTGCTTATAGGGTTCTTTCAAGCATATGTGACTATAAAAGGCAGATGTTCTTCTGCCTCTGCTCTGATTGATGTGGGACTTATCTGTGCACTTGTAATAACTTGGCCATTGTTTGTACGTAATTGCTGCAGAAATCATTACACATTTCTTTATCTATAAAGGTCACGTAGGATATGCAGCAAAAGTGTTATGTTGAATAGCAGTAAACAGGCGTCTTCACAAAGAAGTAAAGGCCTGCTCTATAAATACTATACAAAGCACTAAGCACAAAGTATCAAATCATTCAAAATGTCAAGGTTAAATGAGCTTTCCCAACAAAGATTTTTTTTCTTAATACTAACTTTTCTTTTTCTAAATGAGGCCATTGACGCTATACAATGCAATGTCATATGAAGACTTATTCAGACATCTGTGATTTTTTACTAACGCGAAAAATGGTCCAAGTATCATCAGTGTTTTGATCTGATTTTCATCAGTGTGTTGGATCCGACTTTCATCAGTATTCGGTCAGTGTGTCTGTTTTTACCATCCGTGTTTTACCAGTGATTTCCACGAAGGAAAAAACAAATCAATTGCAAAGCTTCTTCATAAGGGCTCATACTCACTGGCTGGAAAAAAATCGGTCCGTTTTCTGCAGGGAAAAAACGGTACAATTGTTGTAAAAAGGCATGCGATTTGCATGCGATTTTAAATCGCACCATGCGTTTTCCACATGCGTTTTCCATCAGTTTTCCATCTGTATGCAATGCGATTTTAACATGAAGTTTTACATAGAGCAGTTATCTCTATGTAAAAAGTCATGTAAAAATCACATTGTAAAAAAAAATTTACACAAAAAGCAATAATTATATATATATATTATATATATATATATATATTTATATATATGTCATACACTTCTACATAGTATAATAGCCACTAATTCATCCCTGGCTATACTGTAAAATTACACTGACAGCTTTAATAAAGAATAGAAACAATACATATACACACATAGAATACATATATATATATATAGATATATATAGTCATTGTGACTAAATATGTATATATATATATATATACATATATTTATAGTTCATAACTTCTACATACTGTAAAAGCCGCTAATTCAATTGCCGGCTTTTGTGAAATCACAGAAGCCGACATGAAATGATACATTGTTTACACACACTTAACCATGTCATTTCATGTATTTTGATATGTGGTTTTAACTTACAATTACATAAGTGTATGTGTGCAAATTTCAGACATGTAGGGGTTAATTAAAGGTGTAAAT
>JARQOD010000001.1:938474113-938514985 GCA_033576555.1 Oophaga sylvatica
TTTTTTCCCCCCCAAGTTTTTATTTTCCCAGGGAAACAGAAGAAATGGGAAAAATTGCAAAATAACCTTTTGGGTCCGAGTACGCTGATACCCCATATGTGGGGATAAAACTACTGTTTGGAGGGCGGGCGAGTCGAAAGTGAAGGAGCCCGTTTGTTTTTTCAACGCAAATTTGGGCGGGAATTGAATAGGACGCCTGCCACATTTGGAGAGCCCCCTGATGTGCCTAAACGCGGAAACCCCCCAATTCAAACTCCACCTAACCCCAACAAAACCCCTAACCCTAGCCCAACCCTAACCACAAACCTAACCCTAACACACCCCTAATCCCAACCCTAACCCTAATCCTAACTTTAGCGCCAACCTTAACCCTAACTTTAGCCGCAACCCTAACCCTAACCCTAATGGGAAAATGGAAATAAATACATTTTTTTAATTTTATTATTTTTCCCTAACTAAGGGGTGATAAAGGGGGGTTTGATTTACTATTTATAGCGGGTTTTTATGATTGGCAGCTGTCACGCTAAAAGACGCTTTTTATTGCAAAAATAGTTTTTTGCATCGCCACATTTTGAGAGCTATAATTTTTGCATATTTTGGCCCACAAGTCATGTGAGGTCTTATTTTTTGCGGTACGAGTTGACGTTTTTATTTGACCATTTTTGAGCAGGTGACATTTTTGATCGCTTTTTATTTCTATTTTTGGGAGGTTAGAATGAACAAAAATCAGCAATTCATGAATTTCTTTTGGGGGAGGCGTTTTTATTGTTCCGCGTGTGGTAAAATTGATAAAGCAGTTTTATTCTCCGGTCAGTAAAATTATGGCGATACCTCATTTATATCATTTTTTTATGTTTTGGCGCTTTTATAGAATAAAAACTATTTTATATAAAAAATCATTATTTTTGCATCGCTTTATTCTGCGAGCTATAACTTTTTTATTTTTTCGCTGATGATGCTGTATGCAGCTCGTTTTTTGCGGGAAAGATGACGTTTTCAGCGGTACCATGTTTATTTATATCGGTCTTTTTGATCGCGCGTTATTCCACTTTTTGTTCGGCGGTATGATGATAAAGCATTGATTTTTTGCTTCGTTTTTTTTTTTTTAAGGGGTTCACTAAAGGGGTTAACTAGTGGGACAGTTTTATAGGGGGGGTCTTACGGACGCGGCGATACCAAATATGTGTACTTTTATTGTTTTGTTTTTTTTATTTACAGGAAGAAATGAATTTATTGGGGAATATTTTTTTTTTTTTTATTTATTTTGGATTTTTTTTTATAACATGTTTATTTTTATTTTTTTTAACTTTTTTACTTTGTCCCAGGGTGGGACATCACTGTATTTTATCAAATCGCTGGTGTGACAGTGTGCACAGCACACTGTCACACCAGCGATCGCTCAGGCAGTACAGCAGGCTTCTCAGTGCCTGCTCTCAGCAGGCACTGAGGAAGCCGCCTCCCTCCAGGACCCCGGCGCCATCTTGGATCCGGGTCCTGGGAGGGAGGAAGCCCTCAGAACAGCGCGATCACATCGCGCTGGTCTGAGGGTCTCAGGGGGGCGCGCAGGGAGCCCCCACCCTGCGCGATCCTCCCCTGTGCCCCCAGTACACCGCGATCATGTTTGATCGCGGTGTGCTAGGGGTTAATGTGATGGGAGCGGTCCGTGACCGCTCCTGACACACAGTCACGGGTGTCAGCTGTGATAATCAGCTGACACCCGGCGGCGATTAGCTGCGCTCCCCTTAGGAGCGCAGCTGATCGCCTATGATGTACTATCCCGTCCATGGGCAGAATGGCACGGGTTTTATGGACGGGATAGTACGTCTAATGTCAGAGAGGGGTTAATAAAAAAAACACAATACTAATATCAGCATATGTGCCATTATACACAGGAGATCTGTACTTAGTATGCAGTTTCTGTGTACAGGTAATACAAAGATTACCGGTGACATTATACACAGGAGCTCTGTATACAGTATCAGTGTACAGGTAATACAGTGATCAACAGTGACATTAATACACACGAGCGCTGTATATATTGTACAGGTTATACAGTGATCAATGACATTATACACAGGAGCTCTGTATATAGTGTCAGTGTAAAGGTAATACAGTGATCACTGGTGACATTACAGTGTATAGTGTCAGTGTACAGGTAATGAGTCACCCGCTAGGGCCGTGGGGTACTCGGTACCGAGCCTGTTGACTTCTATGGGGGATGTCACGGCAGCTACGACCCGGTCCGTGGCCCTGGGTGCTCACCAAAAAGGGGAATATATTTACAGGGGATAAAGTTTATGTAGTGATTCGTGACACCACCTGTAGTTTCTGGTCAGGGTGACCAGCGCTGCTGTGCCGGTCCTCTGGAAGTGATGGTATTAGGCAGCTAGTTGGTAGGCCTCCTACAGGTGAGGCTGTGTTCTTCCAGGGCTGGTAGATGTTATATATTTGAGGAATGGTGATGATGAATGTAGCAGAGAGAGAGGTGTGCGTCGCTGAAATAATTCTAGGAAACAGTCCAAGTGCAGTTTCAGGGTTTTTACTCACAGTCTGTTGCCAGCAAGACAGATGCCCGCCTGGTACTGTGTCCTCCGGGCGAGGGATCCAGCAACCCCCAGGTATATCGGTCACACTTGCCCAGGACCCCGTTCTGTGTGTGTCCTTTCCTGGCCTGCTCTCTCTGTGCTATTCCACTCCTCTCTTCCTAGCACCTCACCACGCAGTCTCTCAGTCCAGAAGCTGCGGACCCTGTCGGGTAACAGATTAAAGGGAATCTGTCACCCTAAATTGGCAGGATATTTAAATGATGGCAGTCAGGTCAGATGGGTGGTGTTTTGGGTACTTGCCTTAACATGTTGTTCGCCGCTGTCTCCATTATTTCTGGGAATTGTAGTCGTTGCCCTCCATATAACGAGCCTGCGCATTGCAATCTGCGGGCAAAGCATACTGCGCGTGCGCAATTCAAGATTGCAATGCACAGGTGCGTTATATGGAGGGCAACAACTACAATTCCCAGAAATAATGGAGACAGCGGCGAACAACATGTTAAGGCAAGTACCCAAAACACCGCCCATCTGACCTGACTGCCATCATTTAAATATCTCGCCAATTTAGGGTGACAGATTCCCTTTAATTCTGTGCGTCCTTGGCCCTATATAGTTTCCTTCCTGGAGGTATTGCTGGTGGTTGGTAGCAATGACCCGTAAAGTGATCACCACCGCCGGCTTACTAGCGGGGCCTGTAGGTTTCCCACTAGTCTAGGGGCCGGTCCCTGTTGGCCTGGTCCAGATGGGGCCACGGATAGAAATATGTGCTCTCAGTGCCCTTGGACCCTTTCTCAAGCTCTCCAGAAGCTCCTGTCTTCTTTCTCTTAGAGGACGAGCTCCTATCGACTAGCTCTCCTCCCCAACTCCACACCTAAGTGTTCTGCTTCCTTAACTTCTCTTCTCCTCTTACTGCTGCCTAAACTCCACCCACCCATACACCCCTTGCTAACCAGCCTGGTATGAGACCATCCTCCCGTAGGGTACGTCCATATGACCAGCTGATATGGTGTGTGTTGGATGCAAGTGTTGGAGTCCTAGGGGTGCTCCCTCCTTACCTGGAAATGGGGTGTCACACCTCTGGATGAGGTGCAACACCTCTGTGGCGACTGAACCCTCAGGGCGCCACAGTAACACACTGACTCACCAGTGACATCTCTAGGTGAAGTCCTTCATCTAGCACAGACCGCCATCACTTCTTCCAGCCAGGGCTCATCTCTGCAGGAAATAACACAGTTATCTAGAGCACCGCTTGCAGAACACATTATTTAATTTTTTCCCATCTTCTAAACTACACCAGATGAAGAAAAAAAGGCGACAGTGTCAATCTGCACAGTAACAGGACCGCCTCCCCATTTAAAACAGCATCCTCAAAAAATAAAATAAATACATCACTGCTGTAATAATATCCATTAATCAGCACCTATTGTAATAATATCCCCCTGGCCCCTGTGTGTCTCATTCCTGGCTCCAGCCATATTATATCCCCATCCTGCCCCATCTGTCCTATGATCCTGCCCCATCTGTCCTATGATCCTGCCCCATCTGTCTCCATCCTGCCCTCTGTGTCTCCATTCTGCCCCTGTGTCTCCATTCTACCCACTGTGTCTCCATCCTGCCCCATGTCTCCATTCTGTCCATGTGTCTCCATCCTGCCGTCGAAACATATTACGGCTTGCCGCTTTCAATAAAAATATTAAAAAAACCTTTCTCCTTACCTGGCTGCATTCCTGCGGTGATGCTCCCTCCAGGCATTTCAATCGCATACTCGCCGGCGAATGACAATGACGTCATACTCCGGCGACGTGCGCGCTGATGTCAGTTGCCAGCCTCCGATTGGCTGGCGACTTTTAACTATTGCAATAGAGTTTAACTGAACCTGCATCTTGGACACAGGTTCAGTTTCTGCACCAGCAGAATGCTGCCGCTGAGGCCCGGGGCAGAGGAGGAGGGGCCCGATGCGGGCCCCCTCTGCTTATTGGGCCCCATACGCAGCTGTAATATTGGTTAGTAGAGTCTACCAGTGATATTAACCTTATACTTAACCTTATACTTCACTGAATTTTTAATTTCACATCTACAACTTTTCTTTTGAAGTATACAAGTTGTTTTATTTCTTTATAAGTTTAGATTTCCGCCATGGCTCCATTCATCTTTATCACATGCTGCACTTTCCTTGGATTAAAAGAACAAAATTGAAATTCAGTTTCAGCTGTGACTGCACATAGATTTCAAGACCAGGGAGAGAATATATTATCATCATCAAGAGAGACTGAGATCAAAAACTATAGGAACTAACTAGAAAATGTTGTATTTTTAATATGTAAAACATTTTGATTTCTCTCAAGTTCTGAAAAGCGTATGAAAAATGGTTTGAAAAATTTGACAATTTTCATCTAAATTGTCTTCTGTATTCTATCCCTATATCTGTTTGTTTGTTTTTACATCCGTGTGGCATTTGTTTTTATGCACTAACATTTAAAAGAATTTATAAGATTAAATAATGCAGTGTCCTATATGAATAAGTGCAATGTGTCCATAAAAATCGGATGCTAGACTTGAATAGATGAGTCTCATTTGAATTATGGAAGATATTAGTCCTTGCTTCGGTTTTTTGCAGATGAGTTTCCATTTGAAGAAACATTGGAACAACTCTACTCAATAACATTGGTCCATGTGCTGTTTGTGTGCTGTCTTATTTTAACATGGATGTCAAACTTATGTATATTTGCTTGTATGAAGGCGTCTTATGTACGCCCTTGCACTGATTTCTTTTTAAGAAATGCTAAATTAATCAACTTTCTAAATAATTTTATTGAAATTTTCCTATCATTTTGTTGATGTAGACTGTGTGTGTGTGGGCCCCTTTAAACAAGCCAATAATCTCCATCTTGTTCCAACTTATTGGCCATGTAAACATGCCGGCAATCACCCAACGAGCATGCCGAACTCTTATTCATCAGATGGTTTGATTTTCATGCTCGCATATAAATCATTGTTATCGCCAGCACATTGCTACAACTTAGCCGATAATATGTATTGTAAGTGGGGCATAATGATAGTTTTGTCAATCATTTTGTCCCCATTTTTACTCCTCAGCCTGTGTAGACTGGCCAATATATGGTTGCTGAGCGACGTGAATATAGTCTATCGGCCCTCAATACTGGCCTGACATTGGCACATGTAAGTGGGACTTTAATGTTTTACCTACCTAACTGGTCTGCCTGCAATATTGGACACAAATCTCTCAGAGCTTCGCTCCCAGCTCTGAAGGCTCTCTTAGCTCTTCCTGTTCCTTCTTCCAGAGATTTTATCATGGCTGTGGTGGACTTGTGAATGGGAGAGCAGAGACTAGAAAGTGAGAAACTATCTTCTTTTTCAGGAAGAGCAGAGAAAATAAGCTGCATTGAAGAAGGATAGCACAAGAAAGAGAAATCAATCCAGGAATTAGGCAGGGTTGCCAACTGTCTGTAATTACCAGGACAATTTAGGTGAACAAAGTCAAAGAAAAGATATCACATCAGTTCACCTTGTCCAGGTATCATTCAATCTAATAAGAGTGAGGTGCAGGGACAGAGAGAATGGGCCGGCTCCCAGGTGAAAATGATCAGGTAGAAAGCAAGAAAACATCCAGCAACAGCAAGGGAAAGAAATACTATATAAAAACATGTAATAAAAGGACCCCTTTAACCATAAGAGTTTACACTCTACAGGAGAGAGAGACTTACCCAATGACTCTGGAGATGGAAAGTGACTGCCGCACAAACTGCGCTCCGCTGGGAACTGCTGATCTGTGATGTTCCAGGTACTGACCACCACTGTACAAAGTATGATACTTCATAAGTACAGATGAGCGAACCCGAACTGTACAGATTGGGGAGTAGAGAGAGAGAGAGATTTCCAGCTCCAAAGTTCTGTTCCCCATTCATTTCTATGGGGTTCATGATCAGGTTCAATTTCGGGTACAGTTCTGGTACTCAAACCGAACTTTGGACTAAAGTTTGGAAGAACTTGAACTTCCAAAGGTCTGCTCATCCCTATTCGTAAAATGTCATAGCCCCAGGGAAATATGGGAAAGCCCAGGCGGCAAGGTAAAATGACATTAGCCCGCTCTCTAATGCTTCAGCAGAGTGGGAAATTATGGCAGGCAATTTTTTTTTGCAAATTGAATCTCAAAATGTTCAAATTTCAGTAAAGTTGTGACTCGATCCTCTGCAAATTGATCCACTCATCTCTACCAGTATTTTGTTTCCTCTTTCCACTATACATAATAACAAAGCTGATGGGACAAACTAAGAATGGACCTCTACCCTACAAGGGCCCATGGTGTTCACATGGTCAGCTTCTCTGACGTATGCCCTTCCTGGGGTCAGGGAGTTTGAATTTGGAACTTTTATTTATATGGATTTTTAGCAGATATTTACTTTCTGAAAAGTGTTCAGATGGATGAGTATCTGTGTTTTTGTGGATGTTTGAATTAATAATCAAAATATAATTTTTACATTTTTTTTTAAATTTCAATCAATTATTTAAACACCCCACTGATCTTTTTCCAAACGTATCAAGCTGGAAATCAAAGGGGGATTAGAGTGATCTGGAACAGATAGCGGTGACCTAACTTTCTAAGCAGATGGCCAGACCTACAGGCAATAAGAATCATTGAACACAACATTATGCTGTTACGTTCCAGAGATTTACTGGATATATTTGAAAATCCACCCAACTAAATTCACTTTCACTGTACAAATAAAGGAATACAATAAATGTCTATGAATAATTATGATATAGGAAAGATGTGTATCTTAGTACCGTGTTAGCCAGTAGATAGAAAAATATTTAGACTCTCAAGTCTAAATATTTTCTATGATAATTATGTTACCCATAATAGTGATTATGGCTCTCGGTAGGTTTTTACTTTAATTTTGGAAAAATGGAATTACCTATCGTGGTAATTGAGAATATAAGCACGCAAATTGCGAGAGCTCTGGGTCGTACAGATTGACATTTTATTGGATCTCTACTTTAAATTGTCAGAAACATTGCTTCTGATCAGATTTTGACAACAGATCTGGACCAAATATCTAATGAAATATTAACTCCCGGAATACATATTTATACATTTACTCTCTCTAAAAGTAAAGACTTACAAATTGACCTTGACAGTCATCAGTATGTGACAGGAAAACAGATTATGGTATGTGAAAACTCTCTGGAGTAATCTGTTTCAAGAGCTTGCCTGTCAGGCATGAATATATATTAGTGGGGATCAGGTGAAGGAGATTATATACGAAGAAAATGTGCAAAGCAACTAGCTGACTATGTGTTTTCCGGATTGTCAATGTATTCTCTTTAAGCACGATGCGGATGTGTGCATTATTTGTCAGGCAGGTGTTTTGGGGAAATCTGAGAGTAATTGAGACTGATATGAAATGCAAGAAAAAATGTAAATTTAATGGTATGAAATCATTTTTGTTGTGAAAAACAGTAATACAAGGGTCGGCAGGCAATGGCATAAACTCTGGACAGATGTAGATGACAGATGTTACATAAGCGACAAATCCTGTTGGTTTATTAGTTATGCTCTTCTCATTCTTTAGGTATTGGTGGTTATTTGGTTTTGCAAAATTTCCGTTGTTAGTTATAGAAATGTGTAATTGCTAAATATCTGCCAAGCAGACAGTGAAACAAATCAATTTGTTCTGAATACCTTCTGTCTGATATAATCTTTGACCTGATACTGCCTCATTTCCACAGAATAGGTAATTAATGTACACTCACGGACAAAATTGTTGATACCGTTTTGTGAAAAAAGGAAAAATCCGCAATGTTCACTGAAATAACTTGAAACTGACAAACATAATTTTCAATTTAAATTTTCTGAATATTAACTAATGAAAGTCAGACATTGCTTTTGAATTGTGGTTCAACAGAAAATTAATAAAATATAAAACAAAATAAATAAAGAAACTAGCCTGGACAAAATGATATTATCTCTAGAAAAGAATAAAAATAATTTGACCATAGGAAGATGTTAAACTAAGGTGTGCCCTATAGTTAGCATCTGAGATGTCTACAAACTTGTTATTAGTCAGTTTGCCTAATTGAAGAGTGAAAAGTAGTCATTGTGCTGTTTGTTTAATTTCAAGTCATTTCAGTGACCATTGGGATTTTTTAATGCAATCCAGAGATGACCGGTAATCCAGCACTTCGGTAAAAACAAGCTTTTATTTTATATGTTAAAACATATCTGACATGGCAAAATCAGAGGCAGATTAAAAAGGTCTGGCTAAAGGCTGTTATAGTTGATGCTTTTCGAAGTAACGTGTATACTTGTGTATAAGCGGAGATTTTCAGCACTTTTTTTGGTGCTGAAAATGCCCCCTCGGCTTATACACAAGTCATTGGGCAGAAACCAGCGGGGGAGGGGTGCCGCGGCAGGAGCCGGTGGCTGGGACATCATACTCACCCTCCCCGTGCCATCACTGAACGTCCCGGCAATCCTGCATTGTACCCGGCTTCCTGCAGCTCTCCTGTGCTAAGCGGTGACGTAATACCACTCATTAAGGTCATGTAATATGGACGCGACGCCACTCCATAGGCGTGGCGTCCATATTCATGGCCTTAATGAGCGGTATTACGTCATCGCTCAGCACAGGAGAGCTGCAGGAAGCAAGGTACAACGCAGGATTGCCAGGACGTTCAGCGATGGCACGGGGAGGGTGAGTATGATGGAGGAGGATGGGGGGAGCATGGAGGAGGACAAGGAGCAGGATGGGGGGGAGGATGGAGAGCACGGAGCAGGACGAGAGGGAGGATGGAGAGAACGGAGCAGGATGAGGGGGAGGATGGAAAGCACATAGGAGCACGGAGCAGGATCGGGGGCACAGGAGGACGGAGCAGGACGGGGGGTGGATGGGGGCACAGGAGGACGGAGCAGGACGGGGGGTGGGTGGAGGGCACAGAGGAGCACGGAGCAGAACAGGGGGGAGGATGAAAAGCACAGAGGAGCACGGAGCAGGACGGGGGGGAGGATGGAGGGCACAGAGGAGCACGGAGCAGGACGGGGGGAGGATGAAGGGCGCAGAGGAGCACGGAGCAGGACGGGGGGAGGATGGAGAGCACAGAGGAGCACGGAGCAGGACGGGGGGGCACAGGAGGATGGAACAGGAAGGGGGGAGCACAGCGGAGGATGGAGCAGGAGGGGGGAGCACAGAGGAGAATGGGGGAGCACAGAGCTGGATGGGGGAGCAAGGAGCAGGACGGGGGCAGCACAGAGCAGGACGTCGGTTTATACACCCGGCTTATACACGAGTCAATAAGTTTTCCCAGTTTCTTGTGGCAAAATTAGGGGGTCGACATATGCACGGGTCGGCTTATACATGAGTATATATGGTAATAATAATAATTTTATTTCTATAGTGCCAACATATTCCGCAGAACTTTACATTATAGAGGGGACTTGTACAGACAATAGACATTACAGCATAACAATAAACACAGATCAAAACAGATACCAAGAGGAATGAGGGCCCTGCTCGCAAGCTTACAATCTATGAGGAAAAAGGGGAGACACGAAAGGTAGATGGTAACAATTGCTTTCATTGTTCGGACCAGCCATAGTGTACGAATCGGGTGTTCCTGTAATGCTGCATGAACTGGTTATCTGCCTAAGTGTGTAACAGTACAGACACAGTGGGCTATTAAATCCATAAAGTGTGTGAGAACATGATACGAGAAACCTGGTTATGGTAAAAATTTTGAATGGCAACACAGGGATATTTAGGTTAATGCGTTGAGGCGGTATGCCAGTCTGAAAAAATGTGTTTTTAGGGCACGCTTAAACCTGTTGGGATTGGGGATTAATTGAATTAGCCTGTGTAGTGCATTCCAAAAAATTGGTGCAGCACGTGAAAAGTCTTGGAGTGAAAGGTTCTAATTGAGGAGGTTAACCTCAGGTTATTAGCAGAATGGAGATTGCGGGTCGGGTGGTAGACTGAGACGAGCGAGGAGATGTACGGTAGTGCTGAGCCATGGAGTGCCTTGTGGGTGAGGGTCATAAGTTTAAACTGGATTCTGGAGTGAATGGGTAACCAGTGTAATGACTGGCACGGTGTAACGATTGGTGAGGAATATGATCCTGGCTGCAGCATTGAAGACAGACTGGAGAGGGGAGAGTTTGGTAAGAGGGAGTCCGATTAGTAGAGAGTTACAATAGTCCAGACGAGAATGAATTAGAGAAACAGTAAGAGTTTTTGCAGAGTCGAAAGTAAGAAAGGGTCAAATTCTAGATATGTTTTTGAGGTGCAGATAACAAGAGCGAGCCAGTGATCGGATGTGGGGGGTGAATGAAAGCTCGGAATCAAGTATGACCCCAAGACAGCGGGCATGTTGCTGGGGAGTTATGGTGGAACCACACACGGAAATGGCAATGTTGGGCATAAGTAGGTTAGTAGAGGGAGGAAACACAAGGAATTCAGCTTTTGACAGGTTCAGTTTAAGATAGAGGGAGGACATGATGTTAGAGACAGCAGAAAGACAATCACTGGTGTTTTCTAAAAAGGTAGGCGTGATGTCAGTCGAAGAAGTGTATAATTGGGTGTCATCAGCATAGAGATGGTACTGGAAACCAAATCTACTGATTGTTTGTCCAATAGGGGAAGTATACAAAGAGATGAGAAGGGGGACTTGGACTGATCCTTGAGGAACCCCAACAGTGAGAGGAAGATGAGCGTAGGAGGAGTCAGCAAAATATACAGTGAAGGAGCTGTCAGAGAGATAGAAGAGAACCAGGAGAGAAAACGGTGTCCTTGAGACCGATGGAGAGGAGCATAGTGAGGAGGAGCTGATGATCCACAGTGTCGAAGGCTGCAGAGAGATCCAGGAGAATTAGCATGGAGTAGTGACCATTAGATTTAGCACTTTTTAGACATAACTGTTATAACTGGGGAGGGAGTTTGGCACTCTTGCTTTAGTCTGAGGGTGTTGCTAATGAAACAACTCTTTTAAAGAGTAACTAAACTTTTGACTCATTATGTTATATATTTTAAACCCTTTAATAGTCTGTAAATACCATGACCTCCATCAATCACACAAAAGACCTCTGAGAAGTGAGCAGCTCTGAAGGCAGGAGCACACTGCTCCTGGATAATGAGCACACACTTTGGATCAGAGTTGCAACGATGCTGCGGGTTCAAACTGTCAAGCAAGAGTGGTTGTTCCCCAACAAGTAGGAGGATGGAGATTGGAGTCATCCTGAAAAGATATTATGGGACCAATCCTTTAATGACAAATATTTCTATTGCATCTTGGGTCAAAATAATGATGTCCGTGGTCAATTTTAGGGGAACGAAAGTTAATGCCAGCATTCCTAGTGATATTGAGTAGTAGAGTAGATAAGCCAATTGATATATAACCTAAAGATGGATACCAAATATCCATAAACCACTCGCACGAAAAATAAATAAAATCAATAAAGTTTATTGAGAATAAGTTAAAAACCATATATCACAAAAATGAGGAACATATGCATGACGTTAACAACAAAGAGAATATGTCAAGTACAGAAAAATATGGCGGTGGTAAGTCAAAGGATAATATAAGGCGGTGTCACATCAGATCAAAAAAATATAGGTCATCCAAAAAAACAATATAAATGCCAGTGAACATTTCAAGAATGTATCTCTAGTGTATTGCAAGGATACATGGATGAATCAATTGGGTCATAATGGTGACAGTATTATGTGCTCAGTGCTTGCCCATAGTATGAAATGCCAGGTCACAGACACTGCCGCAAAAGCTGGAAAAAGCAAAAACGCAAAAGTGAAAATTGGCCTCAGGGTTAAAAGATTAAAAGATAAGTTTTTGTGTAACTGGTGAGTTCATTCCTGTTCTTACTATATGTATTACTGTGTAACATTAGATAAAAAGATAAATATACACATTTTAACATTTGCAAACTTGTTTCACTAATCAAATTTGAGAACCGTGCATGCCATGATAACACCACATACCACTGTCACATGTTGCTTGTTTGGTACGTTCCTACCTAGCAATGTAGCTTTTTAGGGTTACTGAAATTTTATCAAAGGGATGGGAAGAATTTAATGTCAAATTTTGCTTTCTGGGCATGTACCTATTAATGTCCCATTTTTAGCAATGACCTTTTTGTTAAGGTGGGGAGGGGGAAATAGTGTATTAAATATATATGTTTACCCAGGGTCGGACTGAGCCACCGGGACACCGAGAAACCGCCGGTGGGCCCCGCCCCCAGCTCCTGCGTGGTGGGCCCTGATTTGAAAGGATAGGTTGCGGGGCAGAGGGGGCGGTGGCCTCGGGCCCTGCGCTCTGAGGGGGCCCACCCGGAGCTACGCTACAGTAACTGTATCGACGTGCACAGCACCCCGATACAGTTACATTTGTGTGGCCCAGCTGCGCTTGGTACACATGTCTCCAGGAGAGTGCACAGATAAGGTAATTGTGAAGCGTGATATTCATTCACATCACACACTTCCAACACTGCCACCAGAGGGCAACTTAGACTATTTAAGTTAGTGTGACGTAGCAGTAGCAGATTAGTTCCTGTCAGAGCTTGTGGAGTTGAGTTGAGATTAGTTCCTGTCTCAGGACAGAGTAGTTCAGTCTAGGAGGGAGAGGAGAGAAGACTGATTCCTGACAGAGCTCAGGTAGTTCATTTTGTACTGAAGTGGAGGCTAGTACGAGTGGGAAGGAATCACTCTAGCCTAGTCAGAGCTACATTTGAATCTGAAGCTGTTACTCAGAACAAGCTGTTTGTGTTCTCTAGAACGTGGGAAGTGATTCTCAGAGCGAGCATGAAATCAGTTGACAGAGTTCCTGATAGCCACTCTGGACAGAGTCTTTGAAGGAAAGAAGGAAAGGGATTACAGCAGTTATAACAACGAGGCAACTGAGAACAGGTCAGTGAGCTTGGAAGAACAACTGACAACTACATCTACTGCTACCCGTGCTTATGTTAAGGGCAAGAGCAGGGCGACAGGCGAGTGGAGAAAGAAGGGCAAGTGACCAAGGTGACAGATCACCTTCACTTAATTAACCGGACACCGGGGTCCGAAAGATTGCTAGTACTTCACGGCTAGTAATAAGAAACACCGGAATCCTTGCTGGACTTCAAGTCACAGAAGGTAGCCCTAAGCGTTGATACGTAACTGGAGTCAGGGAGAACAAGGACTTTTAGCAAGGCCAAGCTTAGAAGGACTTCGTTCTTGCCAACATCTGAGCATCAGAGACAGAAAAGACTCTACCACAATGTCAGCCGGGCGTAGCTGCTATAGTAAGAGTTAAACTTGACTTCATGCAAGTTAGGACTCACATACACTTCAAGGAGAAAGGAGGCCTTAAACCTGCTCAGCAATCCCCTGAATGTGCATTCTCCAACCTGACCAGCTTCCCGGGACATACCTGCCAACAACATCAGTAAAGGTATGGAAAGAGACTGAATTGTGTGTGACTGACTTCTTATCTGCACCCTGCAACACCATTGACTTTGAGGGAACAGTCCCACCTGTGGGGGACTTAACATCTAGCTGCCTAATAACATCCCCTCAGAAGATCCATATTGCAGCGCTGGTCTATCTGATCAGAAACCACAGGTGGCGTCACGAACTAATCTTTATAATCCCCTGTAAATATCCCCCATTGTATGAGAGCCCAGGGCCACGGACCGAGTCCTGCTGCCAGTGACATTCCCCATAGATTTCTATGGGCTCGGTGCCGAGTATCCCATAGCCCTGGTACTATGTGCGACTCATCTTTGGCGTCACGAACAGGATACGAAGCTTACTGGATGTGAGTCCTGTGTGCCTAATTGAACTGTTTTGTGCAAAAAGACTGTGTTCAGTACTTGTGATTTTTGGCGCCATTTTCCGCCATTTTGCCGCCATATTCGCGCCCTGAGGCGCTGGTGAAGAAGGTGGGCGTGCATTCGTGGGTGTGTACCCCCCCTGTGGCGCGAAAGTGATGGGCGCCCTGTCAAAATGCTACTATAATGTGAGAGCCTGCCCCACTGCTAAGGATATCCGCCTCCTCTTCATTTTCTATGCCAAAAAGAGGAAGCGCAAATCCCGCCTCCATGGAAGAGACCAGATTGTTCCAGATGGAAAGCACAGTCTGGCCTGGAGAGAGATGGCGGAAGGACAGGAGACGCTGTGTGGAGGAGCGGCGGCGCGCAGGCCCCGTTCCCCAGAAAAGCTACTGCCTGTGCCGGAGCCGTCCCCAGTTCGGGACACTAACCAAATCATGCTGGAGTTAGAAGAGGTGAATGCGGTGCTAAAGGAAATGATCAAGCACCGTGAAGAAATGGACGAGACAGAGAGAAGCTGGCGTGCCCGGAAACAGCGGCTGCTGTGGGACGCAATGCTCTCTCCCCCAGGAACGCAGCCAGTACCTGTGCTCCCTGTGCCACCACCGTCAGAAGCTGATGAGAAACCGGAGGCCGGCCCCGAAAGAGCTGATCCCGACTCCACCGATGATCCGGTCGGAGGGACGGAGGCTGAGGAGGCCCTGCCCAGACCGGAGTGCCAGCCAGGCCAGGAGGCCGCAGCAGAATGCAGTTCCCCAGTAGGGACACCGGAGGGAAGCCAGCCGTCCATAATGGAGGTCGACTGGGACGATAAGGAGTACCTGGACGACATAGAATATGCCGCCCAGATGGAGAACGAGTGGCGACGCCGGGAACACGAACAGCGGCGGCAGCAGTAGCAGAGGGAGTTGCAGCAGTTTCACCAGAGGTACCAGGAAGAGATTCTCGCTGAAAAGGAAAACGTCAGGAGAGATAAAGGTACGCTCCGGGAACCGCGGCGCCAGGGGACGGTGTGTGCCTCTAAGGCCCGAGGAGTTTGGGGTTACATATGTGAGCCCGGGTTCTCTCCAAAGATCTATGTTCACTGCTGCGATGCGGGGTTCCATCTGTTAAAAGGGGATGTTGTCACCTACACGCGACACTGTAGTCGTCAGGGGTGGTTTGCCTTGAATGTCTCCCGTGTCTCAACATCCAAAGTCACAGCCCCCTCGGCACCTGGCCCACCAGCATCGCAACCAGCATTCTCTTCTGCATCAAGATCATATCCTGTTTCGTGCCCTGCGACCCAACCTGCATCGCAACCCACGGTCGCTTCTGCATCGCAATCTGTGTCATATTTGAGTCCTGCTCCAAATCGCAAAAGTCTGATGCAACTTCAATGGAGCCACTAAGCAAGCCTGCTTCTTGTACAGCATCTTATGCTGCAGCAGCGACCCCTATGGAGCTGAATCTATATTCTGGAGAGGCACCTGTTGAGCCCCTAGTGGATTACACAAGAACTGTAGCTACGCAAACCTTGATTGCAGGCCATGACTTGTTTGTTATGCGTTCAAAAGCGCACCGCATCGTTCCAGCCCCAGGAGTGGAAGACGTCATTGAAATCTGAAAAAAAGAAAACCAGTAGGACCCAGACAGGGTTTACTGTACTTGTATAAAGTTGGAGAAGTTGAAGAAATTTGCACTTTATTGATATGTCTGATGATGTTTGCATAGTTTGCATAAATTTTGCATAGAATACCCCAGTTGGGTAATAAGAGATATAGTACTAATTCGACTAGTATTGAAGTATAATGTGATTTTATTTGAAAAGTTCAAGGACTGCGTGGCTGAGGACTGTGCCAGCCCAAAAACTTTCATTGTAAATAGTTCGCACTTCGGTGCCCCATCTTGGTTTTACATAAAGCCTTATCTACCTCTGAAGAAAAACCCGTATGGTGTGGCCTAGAGTGAGGTCTGCAGCTCAGAAGTCCTGCAGCCCACCCAGGACCCACGTGGGAGGTTTTTGGTGCGGGTCCTCCACAAGAATCTTGTCTTATATATTTATGTGAAAAAAAATATTTTGATAATTTTCTACTGACCTATGTACAAATTGTAACGTTGAAAGAGTCCTCACCTCCCGCAAGGGATGAGTTATATGTTAAATGTTGATGTTATATGCAAAACAAAAATGTTTTTCTCTTCTATTTCAGCCCGGGAGTGCTGAGTTTAACTAGGGGGGGATGTGTGGCCCAGCTGCGCTTGGTACACATGTCTCTAGCAGAGTGCACAGATAAGGTAATTGTGAAGCCTGATATTCATTCACATCACACACTTCCAACACTGCCACCAGAGGGCAACTTAGACTATTTAAGTTAGTGTGACGTAGCAGTAGCAGATTAGTTCCTGTCAGAGCTTGTGGAGTTGAGTTGAGATTAGTTCCTGTCTCAGGATAGAGTAGTTCAGTCTAGGAGGGAGAGGAGAGAAGACTGATTCCTGACAGAGCTCAGGTAGTTCATTTTGTACTGAAGTGGAGGCTAGTACGAGTGGAAGGAATCACTCTAGCCTAGTCAGAGCTACATTTGAATCTGAAGCTGTTACTCAGAACAAGCTGTTTGTGTTCTCTAGAGCGTGGGAAGTGATTCTCAGAGCGAGCATGAAATCAGTTGACAGAGTTCCTGATAGCCACTCTGGACAGAGTCTTTGAAGGAAAGAAGGAAAGGGATTACAGCAGTTATAACAACGAGGCAACTGAGAACAGGTCAGTGAGCTTGGAAGAACAACTGACAACTACATCTACTGCTACCCATGCTTATGTTAAGGGCAAGAGCAGGGCGACAGGCGAGTGGAGAAAGAAGGGCAAGTGACCAAGGTGACAGATCACCTTCACTTAATTAACCGGACACCGGGGTCCGAAGCATTGCTAGTACTTCACGGCTAGTAATAAGAAACACCGGAATCCTTGCTGGACTTCAAGTCACAGAAGGTAGCCCTAAGCGTTGATACGTAACTGGAGTCAGGGAGAACAAGGACTTTTAGCAAGGCCAAGCTTAGAAGGACTTCGTTCTTGCCAACATCTGAGCATCAGAGACAGAAAAGACTCTACCACAATGTCAGCCGGGCGTAGCTGCTTTAGTAAGAGTTAAACTTGACTTCATGCAAGTTAGGACTCACATACACTTCAAGGAGAAAGGAGGCCTTAAACCTGCTCAGCAATCCCCTGAATGTGCATTCTCCAACCTGACCAGCTTCCCGGGACATAAACTGCCAACAACATCAGTAAAGGTATGGAAAGAGACTGAATTGTGTGTGACTGACTTCTTATCTGCACCCTGCAACACCATTGACCTTTGAAGGAACAGTCCCACCTGTGGGGGACTTAACATCTAGCAGCCTAATAACATCCCCTCAGAAGATCCATATTGCAGCGCTGGTCTATCTGATCAGAAACCACAGGTGGCGTCACGAAATAATCTTTATAATCCCCTGTAAATATCCCCCATTGTATGAGCGCCCAGGGCCACGGACCGAGTCCTGCTGCCAGTGACATTCCCCATAGATTTCTATGGGCTCAGTGCCGAGTACCCCATAGCCCTGGTACTATGTGCGACTCACATTCTGCAGCAGAGCAGGGAGAATCAATCTCCCTGCTCTGCCGCCCGGCCGCTATGGGGCCTGAACAGGCGGTGGGGGGGCCCGGTGCCAGCAGTGGGCCCCCCGCCCATCATCGCAGGGTCAGCTGTATCAGCATCTAGCTGATACAGCTGACCGCATAGAGAGAGAAGGAGCAAGCGCTCCTTCTCCCATAATCCCCCTCTCAGCGTCTGGCAGCGGGCGCGATGATGTCACCTGCCGGCACCGGCTGTCAGACGCTGAGAGGGAGAACAGTGAGCAGCACAGGAGCCGGGAGGTGAGTATTGTTTTTTTTTTTTTTTTTTTTAATGGGGGTGAATTATACTACAGAGGCTGTATATGGGGCTGCATTATGCTACAGAGGCTCTATAGGGGGGGTGCATTATACTACAGAGGCTGTATATGGGGCTGCATTATACTACAGAGGCTGTATATGGGGCTGCATTATACTACAGAGGCTGTATATGGGGCTGCATTATACTACAGAGGCTGTATATGGGGCTGCATTATACTACAGAGGCTGTATATGGGGGGTGCATTATACTACAGAGGCTGTATATGGGGCTGCATTATACTACAGAGGCTGTATATGGGGGTGCATTATACTACAGAGGCTGTATATGGGGCTGCATTATACTACAGAGGCTGTATATGGGGGTGCATTATACTACAGAGGCTGTATATGGGGCTGCATTATACTACAGAGGCTGTATATGGGGCTGCATTATACTACAGAGGCTGTATATGGGGCTGCATTATACTACAGAGGCTGTATATGGGGGTGCATTATACTATAGAGGCTGTATATGGGGCTGCATTATACTACAGAGGTGTATATGGGGTGCATTATACTACAGAGGCTGTATATGGGTCTGCATTATACTAAGAGGCTCATATGGGGGTGCGTTATACTAAGAGCTTATGGCGGTGCATTATACTACAGAGACTCTATGGGGCTGCATTATACTACAGAGGCTGCCTATGGGGTGCATTATATATAGGGCTGCTATGGGGGCATTATATTATAGAGTCTGCTATATGGGGCTTATTATACTACAGAGGCTGCCTAATGGGGTGCATTATACTAAGAGGCTATTGGGGCTGTATTATGCTATCTAGAGGCCTCATAAGTGGGCTTATGTTATACATACAGTAATCCATGAGGGGCATTATACTAAGATATCTATGGGGATGCAGGTATACTACAGTGGGGGTGCATTATAATATAGCGGCTGCCTATGGGGGTGCATTATATTATAGACTCTGCCTATGGGGGTTTATTATAATATAGAGGCTGCCTATGGGGTGCATTATACTATATTGAGGACTATCTGGTGTATTATGCTGTATGGATGCTATCTAGGGCCATCCATACAGTGTTGGACCAATTAAATAGTTTGGGGACATTAAGGGTCAGTATATATCCAGTGAGGGGCATTATTCTGTGTATAGGGAGATGTACAGGGGGAGACTTGGGACAGTATTAAATGTAAAGTGGACACTTATTGTTATAGGGGAACTCGGGTTACTGTGACTGTCAAAGGGGCACACAGGGCATTATTACAGTCTAGGGGACAAAATGTGGGCACTGTTTTCTAGGGCACTTGCACCCGGCATTACTATATTCTAGAGGGGTGCTTTAGAATTTAGAGGTCACACAGAACCACACAGCAGGTGCAGTAATAGGGACACATACGGCAGCAGCAGCTCAGTATTGGGGTATCAGGTGCAGTAATAGGGACACATACAGCAGCAGCGGCTCAGTTTTGGGGTATCAGGTGCAGAAATAGGGACACATATGACAGCAGCGGCTCAGTATTGGGGTATCAGCAGGATGAGGAGTTTGTGCAGGTTGAGAATAGTCCATTTGGTGACCGTGACAGTGCTAAAAATATGAGAAGTGAAATGTGTCTTTGCTGTAATCTCTGCAGTCGAGTCCTGGCTGGAGAAGTCGTCATGTCGGTCTGGGCCAGATGGAAACGACATGAAAAGTGAACAATTCCATTAGAAAGAACATCAGCGGTAAGTCATTATCTACAGTCATGGCTAGTGTTGAGGATAGTGCTCGATATCTAAAAATATCGTATCGAAATTGTATCGCCGATAGCACTAAATATCGTCGATATCCGATTTCGATAGCGGAAGTCCCATGTAAGTCTATGGGAACAAAATATCGCAACAAAAAAAAACCCTTCTTACGTTGTAAACACAAAATATACACACATAGAATACATATATATATATATACATGTCATTGTGACATATATATATACATATATTTATAGTTTATACACTTCTACATAGTAAAATAGACTCTGATTCAATTGCCGGGTAAAGCCGTGACATACCCCATAGAAGTCGACGGGCTCGGTGCCGAGTACCCCCAAAACCTCTGGCTCTGTGCGACTCAACTTGGGCGTCACGAACAGGATTCTGTAGCTCGCTATAAGCGAGTCCTGTGTGCCTGAATTGAACTGGTTTTGTGCTTGAGAATTGCTAAAATCATCAGAGAATGTATTTGCCATTTTTCCGCCATATCTGCGTCACGACGAGGCACTGGTGAAGAAGAAGGGCGTGCTCTTCATGGGTGTACTGTACACTTACTCAGTGACGCAAAAACGATGGCTCTAAATGGTACTGCAATGTAAGATCGTGCCCCACAGCTCTTCAGTTCCGCCTCCTCATCCTCCTCAGTGTGTGGAAACTAACACGAAGGTCCCGCTTCCCTACAAAAGACGGGCCCTCTCCAGATGCTAATGACACATGTGACTTGGCAGAGATGGCTAATGGACACGAGCAGAAGTGTGAAGGGATGGAGCAGTCAGAGCTCTCCCCCCACGGAAGCGACCCGATCGCCACGGAACCACCGTTGGGCACCCGGCCTGGAAACCCTCCTACGCTGCAAGAAGCGGTGGATACCCTAAGAGGCCTGGCCCGGCACCGGGAGGAGGTCGCCAGGATGGAAGCGAGCTGGCGTGCCCTAAAACTAAACTTGGAGCGGCGCCAATCCCTCTTACCTGAAGTGTCTGTACCGGAAGGTGAGGCACCCGTTCTAGTAGAGGAGTCCTTGCAATGTGATCCGGTTGACGTTGTCGCAGTGGAGGCACCCGTTCCTGCAAAAACCGCAGCACCGTCAGCACCCCAGATCCCGCTGTCTGCCCCCGTCGCTGAGACAGAAGAAGCGACACCCGTCCTCATGGAGGAGGCCGCGCAGGCACCAGAGCACTACCTGCCTGTACCGGAGCCCCGACTGTCATCTGATTTAGAGCCGTCTGCTTCCTCCGCAGGGGAGCGCCGCCAGGACTGGGGGGCGACAGGAGAGCTGCCGCAAACCGGACACTGTAAGCTGCAGTGGAGTGGTGGAGACATGGAGCTGCTGGTGGAGGAGAATTTCAACCGGCGTCAGGAGGAAGAGTGGAGACGTTGGGAGCGGGAAGCAGAGCGAAAAGGGAGCAGCGAGAAACCCTAAAACTTCGGCAACGTAACCTGGAGAAGGACCGGGCAGATAAGGACCGGATGAGAAAGGATAAAGGAACCCTGTGTGAGCCGTGGCGTAAGGGTGCAGTACGGAGCTTTAAATTGAAAGGTGGTTGGGGCTTCATCAAGGAGCCTGGACTTTATTTAGAAGTGTTTGTGAACCGGCGGGACGTGGAGGCTCACCTCCCAGAAGGACACCCGGGGAGGGACCTGTTGCCAGGAGACTTGGTGACTTACACCCGACACTGGGGTTACAATGGATGGTACGCCCTAAATGTTACCAGGTGCGACCCCTACTCCCCAGTGTGTCAGGAACCTGTGAGACCCAGGAGCCTTCAGCCTCCCACATCCAGGCCTCTGCAAAAGTGCCCACCCCACGCCGTAAATCTCCCAAGCCTCCCTCAGTGGTCTCCTCAGCAGCCCCAGCTATGGATAATCTGTATAGCTGATGAATGTATAGCTGGCCCGTACCCGGCGCCTGTTAGGCCCCCTGGGGTTCGTTCAGTCCGGGACATAGGGTTCCAGACCCGGAGGGAGATGAAAGAGGTGGCCACACAGACCCAGATAGCGGGTCACGACTTGACTGTACAGGCCACACGACGTCATCAGGTCCTGGTGGTCCTTGGTGCCTCGGATGTTTGGCAAGCATCAGAAGAGTATCAGGTGGTACCTGGAACACCCCTGCCAAAGAAGTATAAATAACCCGGACAGGGTCCCTGTATGTAAATAGTTAAATTGTTGATAAATAGTTAAATTGTTTATGTACCCGGACGGGTGAATGTTTATAAAAAAGTTTTTTAATTTAATAAAAAAAAAAAAAAACAGTTTTCATACTTTTATTACAGTCTCATCCTGCAACGCCATCGATCTCCTGTAAAAAAATAAAAAAAAAAAAAAGTATACCACCTGACTGACGCAGTCCATAGTAACGAGTGTCCCACGACGATCCAGCTCTGCTACATCAGAATCCCGGCGCAGCACAGCTGATTACCTGCTTCCCCGGCGGTGACGTCATAGGACTGGTTTACGGCCGGGATTACCCTGCAGTCACTGCAGTTATCGCGAAAAACTGCATGTGACCGCCAGGGAGAAGATAATGGCGGCCATCAAGCAGTCCAGGACGTGACCGCCGGAGATCTTCTGCCAGGTAAGTGCCGCTGACTCCTGACAGACCCGACCGACGGACACTCACAGTGACAGTGACAAATCCGATTCCGGTATTCGATAAGACGAAAATATCGAAACGAATTATCGAAAGGCCGATAGAGCTAATATCGGCCGATAGCCGATATTTGCATTATCGTATCGCTCAACACTAGTCATGGCCAAAAGTTTTGAGAATGACACAAATATTATATTTTCACATGATCTGCTGCCCTCTGGTTTTTATGTGTGTGTTTGACAGATGTTTTTATCACAGACAGAAATATAATTGCAAACATATGAGTAACAAAAGCTTATATTGACAGTTAGAATGAGTTAATGCAGCAAGTCAATATTTGCAGTGTTGACCCTTCTTCTTCAGGACCTCTGCAATTCTCCCTGGCATGCTCTCAATCAACTTCTGGACCAAATCCTGACTGATAGCAGTCCATTCTTGCACAATCAATGCTTTCATTTTGTCAGAATTTTTAGGTTTTTGTTTGTCCACCCGTCTCTTGATGATTGACCACAAGTTCTCAATGGGATTAAGATCTGGGGAGTTTCCAGGCCATGGACCCAAAATCTCTATGTTTTGTTCCCTGAGCCATTTAGTTATCACCTTTGCTTTATGGCAAGGTGCTCCATCATGCTGGAAAAGGCATTGTTGATCGCCAAACTGCTCTTGGAGGGTTGGGAGAAGTTGCTATTGGAGGACATTCTGGTACCATTCTTTATTCATGGCTGTGTTTTTAGGCAAGACTGTGAGAGAGCCGATTCCCTTGGTTGAGAAGCAACCCCACACATGAATGGTTTCAGGATGCTTAACAGTTGGCATGAGACAAGACTGGTGGTAGCGCTCACCTTGTCTTCTCCGAATGAGGCGTTTTCCTGATGTCCCAAACAATCGAAAAGGGGGTTCATCAGAAAAAATAACTTTACCCCAGTCCTCAGCAGTCCACTGCCTGTACCTTTTGCAGAATATCAGTCTGTCCATGATGTTTTTTCTGGAGAGAAGTGGCTTCTTTGCTGCCCTCCTTGAGACCAGGCCTTGCTCCAAGAGTCTCCGCCTCACAGTGCGTGCAGATGCACTCACACCTGCCTGCTGCCATTCCTGAGCAAGCTCTGCACTGCTGGTAGCCCGATCCCGCAGCTGAAACACTTTTAAGAGACAATCCTGACGCTTGCTGGTCTTTCTTGGGCGCCCTGGAGCCTTTTTGGCAACAATGGAACCTCTCTCCTTGAAGTTCTTGATGATGCGATAGATTGTTGACTGAGGTGCAATCTTTCTAGCTGCGATACTATTCCCTGTTAGGCCATTTTTGTGCATTGCAATGATGACTGCACGTGTTTCTTTAGAGATAACCATGGTTAACAGAAGAGAAACAATGATGCCAAGCACCAGCCTCCTTTTAAAGTGTCCAGTGGTGTCATTCTTACTTAATCATGACAGATTGATCTCCAGCCATGTCCTCATCAACACCCACACCTGTGTTAATGGAGCAATCACTGAAAAGAGGTTAGCTGGTCCTTTTAAGGCAGGGCTGCAATGATGTTGAAATGTGTTTTGGGGGATAAAGTTCATTTTCTAGCCAAATATTGACTTTGCAAGTAATTGCTGTTAAGCTGATCACTCTTTATAACATTCTGGAGTATATGCAAATTGCCATTAGAAAAAGTGAAGCAGTAGACTTTGTAAAAATTAATATTTGTGTCATTCTCAAAACTTTTGGCCATGACTGTATACCTGTGCTGTAATCTATTATATGTTCTGTAGGACTGGTATTATTTACCACAGACCATATGGCGGTGATATCAATATTGGTCTTTTTATATATAGATTATTTTTGGCAACAGCGTGGTCATTTGCTGAGGTTCTCTGGTTAGGGGACCACTCAGAAGTTTCGCCCCCACTAAACCAAAACCCTAGCTACGCCTCTGGCTCTCTCTCTAGTCTTTCTTTCTCTCTCTAGTCTTTCTCGCTCTCTGTTCTTTCTCTCTCTGTTCTCTCTTTCTCTGTTCTTTCTTTCTCGCTCTCTGTTCTTTTTTCTCTCTGTTCTTTCTTTCTCTCTTTTCTTTCTTTCCTCTCTTTCTTTCTCTGTTTGTTCTTTCTCTCTCTCTCCTTTCTTTCTCTCTCGCTGCTCTTTCTTTCTTTTTCTCAGTACCAACCACTGTGCCCATAATGCCAGCCACTGTGCCCTCATTGCCAGTCAGTGTGATCAGCAGTGCTAAATGGGTACGGTTGGGGCGAGGATATGGGTGTGATTAGTTGTGAAATGGGTGTGGTCGGGGCGCGGCCTAAAATTTGCGGCAGCCCTTAACCCTCTTTCCTGTCTTCAAAAGTTGGGAAGTATGATGGTGGGCCCCAAGAATAATTTTTCTCTGGTGGGCCCAAGGTACTCCAGTCCGATGCTGTGTTTACCTTTCTGCTTACCTGTATCAACTTGTTCAATTTGACAATCACATGCACACAACATAATGCAGACTTTTACCCCTTTTTTCATTCCAGGCATGCACCTGCCTGGCATTTTTTTTATGTACTTTTTGGGCAGGGGAGTTTAATTTTCTTATCAAAGAATAAAAAAATGAACTAAATCCACATACATAACTGTGCAGATGGTTTTAGCACACCTGATTAAGTTGTCAAATTTGAGACCTGTGCAAGCCACACCAATGCTACGACCGGGGTTCAGTGTTTCAGAGAAAACACGATATAAAAGCCGGCCAGGGACTGTATGGAGAAACCCAACTAGTCTGAGGTGGTCCACAATGAGCTTTCCCCACACCACTCCAGTTGATTGACAGTCTCTCCCATGTACACACATCCAAAAGCCTTCCAGACACTATAGGGAGAGACCTTATTAGTCTGATCGGTCCTCAATGGCTATGTAGTTACATGGGAGAAACCTGTCACTTAACGGGAGTGAGACATGGAGAAACGGGGACTGCATCCTACTAGTTGCTTATCTTCGTATAGTCCCAGGCTTGCTTTACAAACTCTGTATTCTCTGAAACCCTGAAGATTATCAGAGTAAAGCATACCTGGCTATTCTCGTGCAGCCATTCTCTGATTCATGCTCCCCCGTGGTTCGAGCTGCATGAATGTAATATCAGGTTCCCCTTAAAATCATTTTCTTACAATGGTTCTTGGAGAAGACAACCATTCAATAGAGCCCGCACCTTACAATACTTTTTCTATTCCGATCCTAGTCTTACTAGTCACTGGCTACACAATTCCTAAGCAAATTTTCAATGAGCCATAATGCGCCTGCTGTCACTGAAACAACTGAAGCTTACTGACAGCATGCATGTAGCCATGACATGTGAGGGACGTAATGTGGCACTGCGGTTGTGAAAAGTGTTCACCCATTTCATCTTTCCTTGTTTTACTATGTAACAGCCTTGACTGTTACAACATGAGAATGGATTTAATTAGACATTGATGGAAAGACAAGACTCCATATCATCAGAGTAAAAAATAATCTACAGCACTTTCCCTGCAATTCCTAACCACAAACAGATTGAACATACCGGCTGTGTACAGTATGTACAAAGAAAAATGTAAATTTTACCTTTTTTGGCTGATAGATTGTCCATGTGAAATAAAAACTTTGCCACGTCTTGCTTTGGTCCAATTTTTCTCCAATTAAAAAAAAACATGACAGACTGATGTTAAAAACGGGCACATGAAGAAAAATGGATCCAACACAGTGATGAATAATGGATCCAAACCGCATTGAAAAATGGCCCTTTTTATTTTAGCCCTGAAAAATCACCGATGCATAGATAAAGCATTAGGTTTTTTTTTAATATGTATGATAGGAAAAATTACTTTCTTGGTCAATTTAAAAGTCTGTCATTACTGGTACAGTCCATCTGATTTAGGATGTATTCAGATGAATGATGTAAAACCTGTCTGTGTTTCAATAGTAAATAATGGCTGATTCTCCATACAAATTTAATCAGTTTTGTGTTTGTTTTTCTCAGACCCGTTGACTTTGCATAATGGAAACTTTTAGAATCAGACCAAAGTATTGCATTCTGAGATTTTTTTCTGTGCAAACCTAAAGTCATAAAGAAATTCACATAACTTAATTTGACCATTGCTTTTAAGCTGAACCTGCTGATATTGATGATATTATCACTTAGGATATTGAGTTAAAGTTAAAAAAAAAAATAAAAAAAAATAAAAATTATTAAAATTATTATTATTATATTGAGTTAGGTGTAGGCGAGCGCTGGCTGACTGCTGGTCGGGAGATATGGTGACTGTGCATGTCTGATTTCAGGCTACCAATCGCATTTTTGGAGATGTCTGCTCAGCCGGACGAGTGCTCCTGTATATGGGGGAGTCAGTTAAGAAGTTAAGATAGTTGTCAGCCGACTGATGAGTATGCTCAGCTTTAGAGTGTTGTCTATATATGGCTTGCACCTGAATATCATACGTGTAATTAGGCCTCTAAAAGTCCTATATGTCCTGAAGATTTTTTCTTACTTATCAATCATTTTCCTGTCAATGATGGACAACTCAACACAAGAAGAAAGTGCACTTGTACAGTATGTGGAGTCTTACTCTTCGCAACCATAGAAATTTGTACCTCTAGACATAAAAAGTTTGCCGGAACCAGGCACTGCCGAACCCAATGGGGAGCAAATGTGTGAATGTGCGTTCCAGGGGGCCTGACCATTGCTCATCCAAGTTTTAATACAAATCTTTGGTGGAACAACCCCAAAGCGGACACAGATTATTTCTCAGGGGATATTATTATATCAGTTGAAAATTCTGAATCACTACTCACGTCTTCTTTCCTCTGCTAATCCAGCATATGACCTCTGCAGTCAATCAATAGCTTTAGCTCTCATTTTCCATGCTACCACTATAATGGCCCTGCACTGAGAGTTTATTCTAGCTGCGTTCACTAGTGATGTTTATACAGCTTTTGAAAAGAGATAAAAATAGATTGATTGCAACTCAATGTGTTCTTCAACGCCAGTTCAGTAGTACAACACGATGCAGTTTTGGCCTTTTTCTGTCCCTATGTGGAATAGCTTTGCACTCTGATCACTCTCCTTACTCTTTAAATGCATAAAATGATGCTGCCTGACTGGCCCCCGTCTTTTAAACTGACTATGGTAGTCCTTCCTCATTGGCTACTCTACACCATGACTTGTGAAATGCTGCAGAGTTTTATGAGGACAAGCGCTACTTGTCGTCATTGGCCTTCACTGGATCTCTTCACCAGTGTGTGAAGTGGCGTTGGGAATTTTTATTTTTGGCCAATCGAATTCGAATTTGCGGAGATCTGTGATTTTCAGAAACTGTAACTCAAATTCGATTCACCACAGATCAATCTGATCATCTCTAGCTGCCATGAGATGACTGATAGTAAATAAAGTCTATGAGAATCCCTGACAATTCCCTCTTTCTCTTTTACAGCACTTGCACCTTTTTTATTTTTGTTCATCACTGACTATAATACTGGTGGATTCTCCTTGGCATGGGCTATTGGTCGATTGCAGTCTGACCACAGCACAGACAAATTTTCTTGTTCTTACTAGTGGCCATGCCTGGTACTGCGTTTCTTCATTCCCAAGTGAAAGTCAAGCTAGACTTTTTACTGTATATTAGGAAAGGTATACTGTTGTATAACAGTGAGTGTCCTTTTTGACATCTATTGGGCTTACAAGAGTAGACCAGATTTTTTTATATTACACTTTGTTTCAACAGTAAGAACTATTCTGAGTAGCAAATATACAAGACCGGTGTAACAGGCCATAGTATACCCCGAGTCCAGACTATATCCTGGGTTAAAAAGGCCTAGGCTAGATTATACCCAGGCTACATTTGGCCTAGGCCATTTCATACCCCTTCATGGCAGATTAACTCCCCTTGATAACATCAGAGTTATACACAAGAATTACTTAATTTTTCAATATCTTATTGGAGGTTCAGGTTTGTCAGGTAATTTATGTGAGAAAATAATTCTACTTTTCAACACATAATCTTTTATTGCTTGAACCTAGAAAAACTTCAATCAGTAAAAATATCAGACTTCCACAAAGATGTAATGAGGTAAAGATTCCTACCGCACTTCTCAGTAGTTACACATTAAAAGCAGCTGCTGTGTGTCTGAGGATGATAAGAGATCTGCACACTTTTCAACCAATCAGAGACAGGGTGAGAAAACCAGTGAAGTGGAAAGATCAAGTTATAATTGCCTTCTAAGGTAAAAGCCTCATCTTACTGGACAACAGTGTAATCTCAGACGTAAGGATTATTGTCCATTACCAGTCACATTGTATTGTAAGATCAATCTTTAATAATATCATGTATTTAACTTCACAAATACCTTCCCACTGCGTGTAAGTCCGTTTTAAGTTATTACAAAAATGGCATCTAAAATCTATCTCTTTTACAAGGGCTCATACAATAGAGGGGTTTATTGTAGCCTGGAGGGGTATAGCTTGCCTACACTATTTTATACCCCAGGGTATAGTTTGGCCTGGGCCAAATTATACTCAGGTATAATCTGGACAGGGGTTAATTTGGCCTCTTACACTGGGAATATCTGGAGGAGGGTAAATGTTTCTTGCCATCATTGTGTAAACATACTCCTGTATAAGTCTCTCTGTCTCTTGAATGTATTTGGACCATGCGGAGATGACTTTTGATGCCTCTGTTTAGCTCACTTGGGAAGGGAATAAAATTAGCTCTGTTACTCCGCAGGACAGTGGATTCCCTGATGAGTCATGTATAATACTTGTGTACACATTTACATTTGTTCATGACACTTCAAGAGCTTAGGGGGGGAAATTGCTAAGCTGAAGACTAGATTAGTCATGGCTCTAGAAATTTATGAGCAAGTGACTTTATAATAGATCCCTGTCAAATTAGAAAATAACCACATCATTTCCCACACATTACAACGAGCAGATTTTCCGTGAGACTTTGAAGAGCAAAACTACCGAGAACAAGAACAAGTACTTGGCAACTTCATACTTGATGTAGAAAGGAATAACGATTTCAATAATGATAATGCTTCACATTCATCTTTAGTCTGGAATTTTTCAAGCTTTTGTTAGCGGGGTTGAATAAAAAGTTGTTTTTGTTTAATAAACTGCATGACTTTCACTTATTGATGGTGTCTGGCATCGTAGCTCAACTATAATGGTTTGCCAGGCACTTACTGTACTTGGCTGTCCTGGGAGAAGGGTTTCTCTGCCTCACAATGCCATTACTCTGTCGGTATCGAGATGAACATGCTGTCATATAAGGCTATCGTATGAGTTGAACTTTGCCAGCTGAATTTTGAACCTGACTTTTCAAATCACATTCTTGCCTAAATAGTGCTATTCTTTTAGATTTTATGTTCATTATTATTATTTTTTTCATTATTTTAAAGCACCATTAATTCCCGGGCTTAGATACAGTGACAAGCAAAAGGGTAACAATGCTTTGAACTTTTGACTTTCAGGCCCCATATCTCACCATCCACTATTGCTTTGAACATGATACTACCTTCATTTTATAGATAATCATCTTGTCTATTTCATACATAATTTTGACTTGCAACTATTTAGCATATGGTTAGTTATGCAGATTCTTGTAATGTCACTGCATTGTTACTGTTTTGCTCCAAAAAAATCTAAATTTTTATTTTTATTATTTTGCAAGTATTTTGTCAATCCACCTTTGGCTTACAGCATGCGATCGATCAGATTCAAATATGTCTTGACTGAAATCTCATCCCCCGATCTCGTATATATGTTCACAAAGTTGGTGCATGCTGGTCAACTCACTTTGGTATGTACAGTGCCTTACAAAAGTATTCAACCCCCTAGAACTTTTCAACCTTTTCCCACATATCATTCTTCAAACATAAAGATACCAAATGTAAATTTTTGGTGAAGACTCAACAACAAGTGGGACACAGTTGTTGAAGTTGAATGAAATTTATTGGTTATTTTAAATTTTTGTGGAAATACAAAAACTGAAAAGTGGGGCGTGCAATATTATTCGGCCCCTTTACTTTCAGTGCAGCAAACTCACTCCAGAAGTTCATTGTGGGTCTCTGAATGATCCAATGTTGTCCTAAATTACTAATGATGATAAATATAATCCACCTTTGTGTAATCAAGTCTCCGTATAAATGCATCTGCTCTGTGATAGTCTCAGGGTTCTGTTTGAATCACAGAGAGCATCATGAAGACCAAGGAACACAACAGGCAGGTCCGTGATACTGTTGTGGAGAAGTTTAAGGCCGGATTTGGATGCAAAATGATTTCCAAAACTTTAAACATCCCAAGGAGCACTATGCAAGCGATCATATAGAAATGGAAGGAGTATCATACGTCTGCAAATCTACCAAGACCCAGCCATCCCTCTAAACTTTCATCTCAAACAAGGAGAAAACTGATCAGAGATGCAGTGAAGAGGCCCATGATCACTCTGGATGAACTGCAGAGATCTACAGCTGAGGTGGGACAGTCTGTCCATAGGACAACAAACAGTCATACACTGCACAAATCTGGCCTTTATGGAAGAGTGGCAAGAAGAAAGCCATTTCTCAAAGATATCCATAAAAAGTGTGGTTTAAAGTTTGCAACAAGCCACCTGGGAGACACACCTAATATGTGGAAGAAGGTGCTCTGGTCAGATGAAACCAAAATCTAACTTTTTGGCAACAATGCCAAATGATATGTTTGGCGTAAAGGCAAAACAGCTCATCACCCTGAACACACCATCCCCACTGTCAAACATGGTAGTGGCAGCTTCATGGTTTGGCCCTGCTTTTCTTCAGCAGGGACAGGGAAGATGGTTAATATTGATGGGAAGATGGATGGAGCCAAATGCAGGACCATTCTGAAGAAAACCTGTTGGAGTCTGCAAAAGACCTGAGACTGGGATGGAGATTTGTCTTCCAACAAGACAATGATCCCAAACATGAAGCAAAATCTACAATGGAATAGTTCACAAATAAACATATCCAGGTGTTAGAGTGGCCAAGTTAAAGTCCAGACCTGAATCCAATCGAGAATCTGTGGAAAGAGCTTAAAACTGCTGTTCATAAACGATCTCCATCCAACCTCACTGAGCTCGAGCTGTTTGCCAAAGAAGAATGGGCAAGAATTTCAGTCTCTCGATGTACAAAACTGATAGAGACATACCCCAAGTAACTTGCAGCTGTAATCACAGCAAAAAGTGGCACAACAAAATATTAATTTAAAGGGGCCGAAGATTATTGCACTCCCCACTTTTCAGTTTTTGTATTTCCACAAAAATTTAAAATAACCAATACATTTAGTTCAACTTAACAATTGTGTCCCACTTGTTGATTCTTCACCAAAATTTACATTTGGTATCTTTATGTTTGAAACCTGATATGTGGGAAAAGGTTGAAAAGTTCCAGGGGACCAAAATACTTTCACAAGGTACTGTATACAGCTTTTTCTTCCACTCTACCTACAAGTGCTCGATTGGCTTAAGGTCTGGGAACTGTGGAGGCCAATCCCGCACCTATACTTTATTGTTATTGAACCATTTCTTTGATAATTTCATGGTTCAGGTGGTTGTCCTGTTGGAACACTGTCATGCTTTTCATACCCATAATACTCAAGAGTACTAACTAACTTGTCTTGTAGGATAATCACATATAACTCAGCATTGAGACCACCATCGATCCTGGTCAAATATCCAATGTCTTTGGATCTGAAACAACCTCATACCATCAGGCTTCCTCCACTAAACTTGACAGTTCCTTCAATTTCTCGATCCATTAGTGTCTTTTTCCTTTGTTTCTTCCAGACCCATTTGCACACATCAGAGCATAGTCTATTAAATTTCATCTCATCTCTGCAAATCCCCTGTTTCCAATCTTCTACTGTTCACTTTTCATACATTTTTGCAAACTCGAGCCAACGCTTCCTATGATGACAGAATCTTCACTTTTTTCAAGCTGACCATTTCAAACTTGTGTAATGTGCATCACACGGTGCTTTGCATTGATGTCTGTGATCTCACTATTATGAAGCATATAAGCCTCCTCCTCTGCAGTGTTTGTCATGCCAGAACTGATAGACCTCATCACAAAGCTGACTTGTTGACTCTGATATTTTGCCTAGACATCCACCTCTTGGCTTTTGAATGGATGGACAGACTTCATTTTGTATTCTTCCAACTGTCATGGTGCTCACATGATGTAGTTTGGCAATTTTATTGGCTGAGAGACCTCTATCAATGAGCTGGATGATGCTGTTTCTCTTTTCTTGGGAAATATCATGGCTGCTCCTTGATTCTAACCAATGACCTTTCGCTTGGGAATAAACCTAATAACACGCTGAGCTATTAAGAAATGTGAGAACAGGTTGTATTTTGTAGGATACAGGAAGAAGAAGATTTTTCCACCACCAGGAGCAAAACAGTAGCAATGCAGTTGTAAGGGGAAGGAACTAACTAGGCATGTCTCCTCCATGAAGGGTCTGGAACCGTCGGGGCTGTCACCTATATTGCGGGGTAGAAAGCTTGAGACTCCAGACTGTAGTCTGTGTTTGAGAAAAGGGGGCGTGGCTAAGCGGACAGGGCTGCAGCGCGGGAGTGACCAGACAGTTTGGGCGGGAACTTCTGGCGCACGGGATGCCTGTAAGGTAAAATCAGCTGAGAGGCGTCTGGGCAGAACAGAGCAGAGCCTGGGACAGCAGAGCGCTTTGACGGGAGACCGCCGACTGTGTACCACTCAGACACCGCTGTTCCAGCCGACATCACTGCCCTCGCTGAGACGGCTGACACAGATGACAGCGCTGCCACAGCCGCCCCCACTGACAGTACTGACCGTGAGAGATAAGGTCTGTGAACGGGACTTAGGTGTGTGTCGATTCGGCACAGCGAACCGGGCTGCCTATTCTAAACTGTGTTTGGGCAGTGCTGCAAATCTCCGTAGTGTTGGGACACTCACCACTGAGGATAAGGACGTATCCCTCTTCATCACCTCATCTACTGGACCCAAGACCCGCATCAGGATCCCGAGGATTCGCCGCCATCGTCAGGACCACGGGAGGACACCGCCAACGTCAAAAGATACTACATCATTTACCTCAGGATTGTGACAGATCCCCACTGCGACGCAATCTAGGCAGCACCAGTCACAGACAGAAGTTCAACCGTGACTGGTGCCTGAGTGATAAGTTATATTTTATTGTATTGTCGGCTTTATTTTTCCCTGTTCCTTAAGTTATCCCCATTAGCCTTTTGCTGTATTAGGGAATGTTATCCCTCCGTTTTCTCCCTGCGTGGAGTTTCTACTGTATAATAAACCTTTTTCACCCTTGGTCTGTGTACAGTCCGTTATTGCATCCTACGAGCCTGCAGTCTCCTCACACAGTGATATGGCAATAATCTGCATAATTAATTATATGCTAAATGGTTGCAAGTCAAATTTATGTTTGAGACAGCTATGATTATTGTCTACAAAATGATGGTAGTCTCATGTTCGAAGCAGTAGTGGATGGTGTGACGTGGAGACTATTGATGAGCGAGCATGCTGGGAAGTGCTCGGTGCTCGCCCTAGCATCTCACTGCTCAAGATGCTCTGCGAGCGCCGAGCATTTTCGGAGTTGCTCGGCCGGAGCTTGGGTCCCCGCCCTGCATGTTTGGCACTCTTTACAGAGCAAATCAACATACAGGGATTGTCTGCCACACACTGTAATGCCGCAGCCATGTTTGTTGTGGCATTACAGTGATTGGCTGGCCGCATCATCAGGTCTATAAGAGACCGGGCGACGCCATGCTCGGCTCTGTCTGCTCTAGACTTAGGCAGTGTAGGGAGAGTTGCTGCAGAGGTAGGGACAGATTTGGTGGTGTATTAGCAAGTGTGGTTATACCATCTTTAATACACAATTCCATCTAAACCAACAGTCCTTCTGAGGACTACTCAAAGTGCATAGAGCCATGGATATCAGTGCTAGGTAGGCAGGCAGTGTATATGGCAGACTTCATTGTATATAGCAAGAGGGTCCATTCCAGTACTGTCTCTGCTGCTGCATAGCCCCAGGTATCAGTGGCCAGAAATATTTTTTTTTTGTTTAATCCTGATTATTTGCTTCAAAAGCAATCCAGAGCATACCGTTTTTTTTTGCTCCATTTGCTTGTTGGCATTGCAGAATACAGCCAGATTCTTTCCACATTACAGAGTGAAAATCCAGCTATTTTAAACAGGGGTTTGGCCGCGACAGGTATCACATCTGAGTTAGCTGAACATTCTGCCATTTCTGTACTACTGTAAAATTTTGTTGGAGTGTCTTATACAAGTTATTGACACCAGTATGCTGAAAAAAATAGTTGACCTGCAGGCCAGCTATTTTAAACTCAGCCATCTGTAGTAACCACAAATATTGTCCTCCATTTAAAATGGGCAAGGCGCGTGGCAAGGGACGGGGAATTAGACGTGATGGTGATGGTGCATGCAGAGGCCGAGGCCGTGGACAAGCTGAAATTCTGTCACAACAAACACCCACATCTTCTCGCCCGACCTTCCTGTCCAAATTACTAGAGGACTGCAGCAGCACACCAGTATTGAACAGAGAGCAGTTTCAAAAGGTTGTTGGTTGGATAGCGGATAATGCTTCTAGTCAGTTTGCCACCACCACCACCCTGTTTCCACACGGTCAAGTCTGAGTAGTCGTGAGTCTGGACCGCATATTCCTCACCCTGATCCTCCTTCCTCCCACCACGCTGAGTGCCCGGAGACACTTGGACACTCCGAAGAGCTGTTCACTTTTCAATTTATAGATTTGGGCCTCTCATCCGGTCCACTTGAAGCGGGGCAAGAGGAAATCACAAGTAGCGATGCCCAAATATTTGAGCAGACACGGTGACACGAAGGTGATGGTGGTAAAGTGTTCCAAGAGGTGGACGATGATGAGACACAATTGCCAGAAAGTCAGGAGGAGGACCAGGGTGTGGAAGTGGAAGACGAGGTGGTGGATGATATAGTAACTGACCCAACCTGGCAGGAGAACATGCAGAGCGAGGACAGCAGCACACAGGGGGAGGGAGGCGTACCACCTCAACAGGCAGGAAGAAGCAGTGTGGTGGCCACAGACAGAAGGCGGGCAATGGTTCCCGTAACATCAACATGACGGAATTTGCTAGTACAACTGTTAGGTCTTCCCGAGCCTGGTTGTTTTTTAAAGACTCTGCCGATAACCCCAAAAAGGCAATTTGCACCACCTGCCATGCCAGTATCAGCAGGGGTAGCAAAACTACCAGCCTGACCACCCCAAGCATGATCAGGCACATGGCAGTAAAGCACCTGACTTTGTGGGCCAAAAACCAGGGTCCAGGAACAATGTCTGCAGGTGACACCACTGCTCCTTCTGCTGCTGTGCGTGCAAGAAAATCCCCTGTCCATGATGCATGTGAAGATGCCTCATGCCCTGCACCTGTCATTGCACACACTCAACTAGCACCATCGTCCTTGTCCCAGCACAGCGTTCAGTTGTCCATACCCCAGTCCTTGGAACGCAAGCGTAAATACGCAGCCAACGCCCCATAGGCACGCTACTAAATTCACACATTTCGCGACTGCTTGCGCTCGACATGTTGCCTTTTAGGCTTGTGGAGACGGAAGCTTTCTGCAACCTGATGGTGGAGGCTGTCCCTCGGTACTCGATCCCTAGCCGCCACTATTTCTCCCGGTGTGCCGTCCCCGCATTACACAAGCATGTGTCCCACAACATTAGCCGTGCCCTCAACAATGCAGTTACTTGGAAAGTCCACCTAACCACGGACATGTGGACAAGTGCTTGTGGGCAGGAACTGTACATTTCACTGATGGCAGACTGTGTTAACATAGTGGAAGCCGAGACCCAGTCAGACCTTGGGAAGGAACATGTCCTCCCAACGCCGAGGATTGCGGGCCCTAGGTCAATCAGTGTTGCCCCCACAGTCTACAGCTCCTGCACCTTATCCTCCTCCTCTTCAGCCTCCATTTCCCAAATGACCACATCAGTCATAAGCTGGAAGCACTGCAGCACGTCCTCAGCCAAGTGGCAACAGGCTGTGCTGAAGCTAATATGCTTAGGTGACAAAATGCAAAATGCTGAAGAGTTGTGGGCAGCTCTGAAAGAGCAGGCAGATCTGTGGCTGACACTGCTAAACCTACAGCTAGGCATTGTCGTGGGTGACAATAGCTGGAACCTGGTGGCGGCTCTGAGGCAAGGCGAGTCACACACGTACCATACCTGGCCCATGTGCTTAACCTTGTGGTTCAGCGGTTTCTCAAAACCTACCCGGAGCTGCCGGATCTGATTGTGAAAGTACACCGCCTGTGTGCCCATTTTAGAAATTCAGCTATAGCTTCTAGCTCACCGACTGGTGTGTGCTGTCCCCACACGTTGAAATTCTGCACTGCAGATGTTGGGAATGATATGTGAGCAGAAGAGTGCAGTTGTTGACTACCAGCATCAACAAGGACGTCGGTATTCAGTTCAGACTCCACACATAAGACGTCTGGAGTGGACATGGATGTCAGAGATATGTACCATCCTCCAAAACTTTGAGGACTCCACCAAGATGGTGAGCGGCGATGATGCCATAATTATCATCACCATTTCACTTTTCTGTGTTTTGAAACACTCTCTGCTTACCATCAAAGAGGATGCATTGCAGGCAGAGCACGATAAGATGGAGCAATTAACCATACAGACTGATTACACACAGCCCAGCGTCATCTCAGCCCAATGTGGATTGGGCAACAATGCGGAAGAGGAGGAGGATGAAAAACAGGAGCTAGTTTCATGCGCTACAGACGGTACTACCTGCACATCTGTTATACCGTCTATTCAGTATGGATGGCCTGAGGACAGGATGAGGAGGAGGAGGACTAGGAATGCATGGTCAGTCGTCCTCTGATGAGGACACGGAAGTCTTGCCTGTTAGCAGTCTGGCACGCATGGCTGAGTATATGTTACGCTGCCTTGACCGTGACCCTCGTGTTCTCAAAATTTTGGGTGACAGTCATTACTGGTTGGTGACACTTCTAGACCCATGGTACAAGGAGAACTTTCTATTGCTTATTCCGAGGTGGACAGGTCTACTAAAATGGGGCAGTACCAGAAGGCCCATCTGAAAACACTGGCGGCAGAGGTCACAGTTCTTTGGACAACCAAGAGTACAGGCAATAGAGACACAACTCCAATCCAGCAGATGCAAGGGAACACTGTCAAAGTTCTGGGAGCGTTTTCTCAGACCCTCCCATTGCACAGGCACTGAGGAGTGGAGTACTCTCACAAGGAGTGCAAAGTTTGGGAAGATGCTGAGGAAGTACCTTGCTGACCGTACCAACATCCTTCGTGATTCCTCTGTGCCTTATAATTATTGGGTCTCAAAGCTGGATATGTGGCATGAACTGGCTCTCCACCCTTTGGAGGTCCTGGCCTGCCCTGCCGCTACCGTTTTGTCAGAGCGCATTTTTACTGCCGCTGGTGGAATTATAACTGATAAGCGCATCCACCTGTCAACTGAAAGTGTGGACAGGCTAACTCATAAAAATAAATAAGGGCTGGCTTGTGCAAGACTTCTCTACACCACCCAATGAAAGCAGCGTAACCTAAACTCAAATCCAGTGTCTTTTTTTGGGAGGTCTGTTCCCATGCGCCTCTTCACACCCACACACAGGTATACGCTTAATGATTTTGGCTATTTGCTGTTGTCCTCCTCCTTCTCCTCATCATTATCATCCACCACCACTATATCACCAGGGTGACTGTGTTCCGTGATGCAACACCCATAGAATTTTTTTAAAGGGTGTTTATGATGTCCGTACAAAAAATAATGGTTATACCGTATGTTGATGCTGAAGACGCTGCCGATTCTACACTGCCGGTAGTGCAGCCTCAACAATGCAATTCTCCAATACAGGTTCTTCAGGCTCAACACTTCAATTCTCCACTGCCGGGTCTTCAGCCTCAACACTGCAATTCTCCAATGCAGGTTCTTCAGCCTCAACACTGCAAATCACTGCATAGGCAAACAGTATGGGAGTACCAATTCCTAAAAATGGGAATATTGCTTTCAGGTGATCCTTCTGTACGGCTCTACAAAGGGGTATTGGGGTGCGTCCAAATTTGGGGCAGGTGTTGCATTCACTGCATAGGTAAACAGTATGGGTTTAACAACTTCCTAATAATGGGAACATTGCTTTCAGGTGGCCCTCCTGTGTGGCTCTTCAAAGGGGTATTGGGGTGAGTCCAAATTTGAGGCAGGTGTTGCATTCACTGCATAGGCAAACAGTATGGGTTTAACAACTTCCTAATAATAGAAACATTGCTTTCAGGTGGCCCTCCTGTACAGCTCTTCAAAGTGGCATTGGGGTGCGTCCTAATTTTTGTCAGCCCTGCCACTCACTACATAAGCAATAACAGTATAGGAGATCCATTATTTAATAATGGGAACAACAAAGCATAGCCAGCTGATGGATCTCTAAGAATAGTAAAGGCCGTCTGATGGCCCAATAAAAATAGGCTTTGTGACTTTCAGAGTCCCTCCTTTATAAATGAAACAGGATGTGTCTGATGATGTGTCACATACCACATGGCCAGCTAAGGTTGTAAAATATAAAAATGGCATTTCCCAGTGAATGCATTTGGCTTGGTTGAAAACAATGGTAAAGATGAAAAACACATCAAAAATGCAACGTGTGAACATAGCCCAAGGTGTGGAGGAGCATTTTTGTTTTTGGTTATTTATTTTGCCTTATGTACGAGTCATTACCCTGGAAAGGATGTTCCTTAATGTATTTCCCAGGAAAATCCATTTTGGTTTTGTTTTTGTATATTTTATTGTGAGTCTGTAAAAGTGGCATGAGACTCTGACAACATTGTTCACAGCAGTGACCTGGGAGTCAGAAATGCTTCCAGGGGTCTTCCCCATGCTGTTCTCATGTCATTTGAGCACTGTTCCTATTGATTTTAGCAATTCTTAGTCCATCTGCAGTCGCTGCTTCATAGTTCTTGTTGAGTACAATAGTTTGAATTCTCAACAATAATCATCCCTAAGAGAGGTATATATGTTACTATGTATATTGGGCACTATACACTGAACAATTCTATTTAGATACAGAATAGTTCTAGACAAAATGTTTATACAAAAAACAGCAAATGCATGATCACTTAAACAATATATTTAAATACAGACATTGCTAGACAATATTTTTGTCAAATTGGTGCATCATAGATACCTATCATCATATCCTATAGTGTGTGAGAGGACTGAAAGACTTTTTAGCTGAATTAATGGCCTCTTTAGTTGGTCCAAACTGGGACAATAAAAGACTGCTGATTGGCTATATGTAAACTGTCTGACAAACATAATATGTTCACAAAATGATCATTAATATGATGGTTCTGTGCCCACAGAATATCATGTTATCAGCAGCATATCACCTATTTACACGCGTCAATGAGCTGCTGATAATGATGATTTTGAAACCCGCTTAAAAAGTATCATAGTAGGGAACTAGCATTTCTAAGAATGCTTGTTCCCCAATTTGTGGCTTGTCTTAGTGGACCATAATTGTGGAATATATGAAACAGTAGCTGTTTCTGACTCATAAAGTAAGGTTTCACTTTAGCGGTGATCTAAAATCAATAGACCCCACAAAATGGTATAAAATTTACAAATACTCTTTATTTATTTTTAATTGCACATGAAAAATACATAAAAAAGGCAACAAGAGCACAATTAAAAGAGGGACCTAAGTCCATAGGAAAATACTCAACAGCAGCAATGAAAATGTATATAATTGTTCTACTGCCAAAACAGCCGATCATATGTTTATTTTATAACATAGCATGAATTCATGTTCAGTAACTGGGATGCATTGCTGATGTATAAAGATATACTCAATCAAATTACTAAAATACTCTCAGGAATAATAATACCCTTATATGCAACTATTAATGCAATCCCATAGAGGCGTCCAGAAGAAGCAGTGCGAAACGACATCGGGGCAGAGGGACGTCTGTGGAGATTCACAGCAGCGTGTGTAAGGTTCTTTGTCTCTGTTGACATGTTCCTTGAAACTTAGTTTTCCGTCGGCCATTTTGCTTTCTGTTTTTCTGCAGCTCTTGCCCTCAGTTAATATGGAGTTCCAGTTTTCATGTTCCCGCCCTGATTCTTCCCTCTTGCTTCTTAAGCAGCCTCAGCTGAACAATCAGTGCTCCTGAATCAAGCCTCAGTCAGTCTGTGACCTGACTCCTGGAAACCTTGAA
>JARQOD010000001.1:938515085-938560705 GCA_033576555.1 Oophaga sylvatica
GTCCCCAAAATCCCCACTGTGCCCTCATTACCATCTGTGATCAGCAGTACGGTTGGGCGGGGATGGGGGTTGATTGTTGAAATGGGTGTGGTGGGGGCGGGCCTAAAATTGCGCCAGCCTTCAACCCCTCTTTCTGTATTCAAAAGTTGGGAGGTATGCTGTATGACCTCCCTACAACTTCCTGGCCATGCTCCTGATGAGCCGAAGGATGGTCTCCTGAGGATCTCCTCCCACACCTGGAATAAAGCCTCCACCAACTCCTACAGTCTGTGGTGCAACGTGGCATGGCCTAAAATTTGCTGCAGAAAGGCACAGCGTGCCACAGCCTTTGTCCCTCTTTCCCTTCTTCAAAGGTTGGAAGTATGATGGTGGGCCCCAAGAATAATTTTTCTCGGGTGGGCCCAAGGTATTTCCAGTCCGATGCTGCGGGGGCAAGGTCCATGGATATTTGCTCCCTAACAGCCTTAAATACCATGCCTCAGCAGTCTGCTTCATCAGGCTGGTTAACAAAAATAGGGGGACCCATGCCTTTTTTTTCGAAGGGAACCCCTATTTTTGTTAATCAGTCCTCTGACGTCACTGATGGTGTCCCGGGGGCTGACCTGAATTAAAAGTGGAAACAATCAATTAAGCTTTCCACTTCCTCTCCTGTCAGCCAGGAGAGGAGCTCTTTCATTCGAGGGTTTACTGTGAGGCTGCAGCATAGCTGCGGTCCCTGCAGTAAACATTAAAACCCCTTTTTCTCATACTCACTGGGAGGAAAAAAATCGGTCCGTTTTTTGCAGGAAAAAAACGGAAATTTTTTTGTAAAAAAAGGGATGCGATTTTTATGCGATTTTAAATCGCACCCCGCGTTTTCCATCATTTTCCATCAGTTTTCCATCTGTATGCAATGCGATTTTAACATGAAGTTTTACATAGAGCAGTTATCTCTATGTAAAAAGTCATGTAAAAATCACATTGTAAAAAAAATGTACACAAAAAGCAAATAATTATACATATATATATATATATATATATATATATATATATAATATATATATATATAGGTCATACACTTCTACATAGTATAATAGCCGCTAATTCATCCCTGGCTATACTGTAAAATCACACTGACAGCTTTAATAAAGAATAGAAACAATACATATACACACATATAAATACATATATATATATATATATGTAATTGTGACATATATATATATACATATATTTATAGTTCATACACTTCTACATAGTATAATAGCTGCTAATTCAATTGCCGGCTTTTGTGAAATCACAAAAGCCGACATGAAATGATACATTGTTTAGACACAGTTAACCATGTCATTTCATGTATTTTGATATATGCTTTTAACTTACAATTACATAAGTGTATGTGTGCAAAATTTCAGACATGTAGGGGTTAATTAAAGGTGTAAATTCGTTGAAAAAAAAATGCGTGGGCTTCCGGTGTATTTTCTCCACCAGACAGACAAAGCAAGCGAGTGGGGGCAGATAATAATAGCCTAGGGAGGGTACATTTTTTTTGTGCCCCCCTGGCTACTAACATCTGCCCCCAGACACCCCAGAAAGGGCAAATCTCTAATTAGATTCGCCCTTTCTGGCACTTTGCCCGTCTATTCCCATTGCCCTGTAGCGGTGGCGAATGGGTTAATAAGGGGTTAAAGCCACCTTGCTATTGAAAGGTCACTTTAAGCCAGGTTAATAATTGAGAGCTGTCAATTAGACAACTATCAATTATTAATCCTATTGAAGGAAATAAAAAAATCACACACACTTTAAGAATCAATAATTTTAATGAAATAAAAACACATTTTTTTGACCATCTTTTATTAAACTCTTAATCCCTGCGAAGCCCTTGATCTTCTATAATAAAGAAAAAATAATAAAACAACATTATTCTTACCTATCTGGCGATCTGTCACATCCCACGATGTAATCCTTCACAAAGGGTTAACTAGCAATCAGCTAAGCAGCCCAAGTAATCCTGCGTGCTCAGCTGAAAGCTCCTGAATGAATGAGCTTATCTCCTGCCGACAGGAGAGGATGTGATTAATGAATGAAGCTTAATTGATTGTGTCCCACTTTCACTTTAGGTCAGGTCACTGAAGTGAAAGTGGCAATAAATCAATTAAGCTCCATTCATTAATCTCTTCCTCTCTTTTCGCTGGGAGAGGAAGTTATTCATTCGGGGTGTTACAGCTAGCAGACAGCATTTAGCTCTCTGCTATCTGTAACCTGTTAACCCTTTCTGATGGATTACAGCGTGGGACCTGACTGTGCATCGGATTGGTAAGAATAATTTTGCTTTTTTATTTTATTTTTATTACAGGAAATGGTTTTAGCAGGAAAATAAAATATGGTCAAAAACTGTGTGATTATTTAATTAAACTTCTTTTTTATTAAACTGTGTGTGTTTGATTTTTCTATCATACAATAGGATTAATAATTGATAGTTGTCTAATTGACAGGTCCCAATTATTAACCTGGCTTAAGGTCACCTTTCAATAGCAAGGTGGCTTTAACCCCTTATTAACCCATTCGCCACCGCTACAGGGCAATGGGAATAGACGGGCAAAGTGCCAGAAAGGGCGAATCTAATTATAGATTTGTCTTTTCTGGGGTGTCTGGGGGCAGATGTTAGTAGCCGGGGGGGGGCAAAAATAATGGTCCCTCTCTGGGCTATTATTATCTGCCCCCACTCGCTGGCTTTGTCTGTCTGGTTGCGAAAATAGGGCGGGTGCCCACGCATTTTTTTTCAACAATTTTACACCTCATATATATATATATATATATATATATATATATATATATATACATGTCATTGAATTTGTGACACATATATATATAATGCATATATATATATATATATATATATATATATATTTATATTTATAGTTCATACACTTCTACATAGTATAATAGCCGCTAATTCAATTGCCGGCTTTTGTGAAAATGCAGAACCCGACATGAAATGACACATGGTTTACATAGAGTTAACCATGTCATTTCAAGTTGTTTGATCTATTGTTTTCACTAACAATTACATGAGTGTATGTGTGCAAAATTTCACACCTGTAGGGGTTAATTAAAGGTGTAAATTCGTAGCAAAAAAGTCAGTTTTTTTTACAACGAATTTACACCCTTAATTAACCCCTACAGGTGTGAAATTTTGCACACATACACTCATGTAATTGTTTGTGCAAATCAGATATCAAACTACATGAAAAGACATGGTTAACTCTATGTCAACCAAGTGTCATTTCATGTCGGGTGCTTCTGTATTTTCACAAAAGCCGGCATTACCCGGCAATTGAATCAGAGGCTATTTTACTATGTAGAAGTGTATAAACTATAAATATATGTAAATATATGTCACAATGACGTGTATATATATATATATGTATTCTATGTGTGTATATTTAGTGTTTACAAGGAAAGAAAGAGGTTTTTTTAGTTACGATATTTCTGTCCCATAGACTTGCATTGGATTTCCGGTATCGGAATCGGGTACGCCGATACTTTTGGGGTATCGGCGATACCCATTCCGATCCGATACTTCTTGATATCGGAAAGTATCGCTCAACCCTAGTCAAGACAACTATTCTCTGCCCACGTCAGGGAGCAAGTGTCGGTCCCGTGAGTGGACTCTCTTAGGGCAGCACACATGTGGTACTCACGGTCACGTAGTATATGGCACCCGGTTCTCTGGCAGTCACTGGACACACACTGCGCATCCCGCTTTCACTGGTCCCCGCTGTTGGTGGCAGGCGATGCTGGTCTGCGTGAAGCTGGTGCTCCTGGCCGGAGCACTCCTCTCTGTGATTACTGAAACACACGGCACGGCTCTGCTCAGCGTGCACGACTCTGTACGGCTCTGCTCTGCACGGCTCTGCTCTGCCGCGGTCTCTCTCTCTGAACTGCTACTGGGCACACTACTTCCCTCAACTCAGCAGTCCCTGTCCTTCAGGTCGGCTGCAGCATTGCCAGTCGCAACCCCATCACTCTCTGGTGGGGGAAGCAGAGAGCGCTCCTCACTGACCTGCGCTGGCGCTACACTGCCTTGTTTCGTGCTCTTTTTCCTTTTATACCTCCGTCGCTGTGCGCCCTTTTCTGGCTCTTCCCGCTCTCCTGGGTTAGGAGGAAGGTCCGACTCACTCAGGCTTCCCCTAGGCTGCAGGGGAAGGTCCCCCTCCTTCAAGTGTCCCCTGGGAACAGAGGATGCAGCCCTTTCAGTTCCGGACCCGGCACGCAGGTACCCGCTGCCTCGTCAACCCACCTACATTTACACAACCCAAACCAGGTGAGTGCAATCTTGCTGTTTTCCTTCATATCTGTTTTCCAGATAAGACCCTATTTACGCATCACCTCCTTCTAGTCTCTCTATAGAGAAAGTTGACTCTTGCGTAACACCAGGTATCCAAGTCCCAGACACATTCATAGGAGTTCAGCCAATACTTATTATGTATTCTGCCTCTTCTCCTTGGTGAAAGATAACCTGTGTAGTCAATTTGGTGACTGTGGCGTTTGAAGATAGTACAGATTTATCTTGTCGAGCAGCATGCTGAGCGTTAGATCCCATGCCCATGATTACATATTAAATTCTGTTTTTCCTTTGAGCGATTTTTTTGCTACTGCTCGAGTCTCAACCTCTAAATCCATGTTCTTGCATGTCAGCTTATATCATCCAGGGACCAGGACATCTTATAATTGACTTTGGAAACATTCTCTATATTTCAGGGTTCCTTAGTCTTCCTTTTATTTTACAAGTCCAAGATGACGTTATGGAAATCACTTTGTGTATCAATTACATAAATGGGTCTCGTATTGTTTACTTACTGTATATGACATTGTAAAATATCCTTGAGGTCTATACAATAATAAACAGAGAAGAAAGGCGCCTAGGATTTCCTAAAATTAAGTGCTTCCAAAGAAGTTTTGACATCTAGTCAGGGAAGGGTCAAGTACACAAACTTGTAAACATTTATATAGCATTGTCTGCTTTCATTCATTGATTGGGGTGAAGTTCATTCTCCTCCTGCCCTTCCAACAATATCCATCTTGTTCATAATCCCTGAGTCGTTTTAAAGGTTAATACTAGTTTGCTAAATAATCAGAGAAGAATTCACTTTGAACGAAGGATATAATGAAAAAGAATCTTTTCAGGCCACAGTCAACGGATGCCGTCTTTATTTAGAAACCAGGAGGGAAATCTTACCAGCGTGAAGTTCTTGTTCCCGGGAAACTTCAATAGATTGAAGTCAATAGCTATTATATTTATCACGTGGATATCATTTAAGCCATGGAGACAAATTGCAGCCTTTTAGATTCTATGACACAATGATGGACTTTTATGTGCATAATCTAGGAAGGCAGTAGGGCTCTGTGGTGTTTTTGGACACATAAATGTAATTTTTACTTTACTGGAGTAGGTAAATATGATGTCTAAAGCAATTAAGAGGTTTTCTTGTTCTTTCAAATTGACGGTTTATTTGTCACAAGTTATAAAAACATTGAATGTTACAATTCCAACGGAAAACCAGATATGCTTTAGAAGAGAAGTTCCTCATAAGTTTTAAAAATTGGGTAAAATTGATAGACAGTCCCAGTCTTGGCTCAGAGACTCTGGCCATGATTAAGCTGATGGCAAAGGATGAACCTATTATGTATCTTGAAAAAAAATGATTGTCCAGAGAAGAAAGGTGAGGGCATCCATGAGTTCTGATTCATGCCAATAGTAAAGCTTCTGGAAAGCATTCATGATTGGGGTTGTTTTTAATCCATGGAGTGGACTCCCTCACATCTAAACATCCTCCTAGAGCAACTTCTCCCAATGATCCAGGTGCAATGTGGTGATGAACAATGTTCTTTCTTTCATGATTGAGACCAGAGCACAAGACAAAACTGTTGACAACCAAGTGACTCAGTGAGCAAAACATGAAAATTTTGGACCCATGATGCAAACTTTTGACTAAAAGATCTACAAACAATGAATCAGCAAACTGTGCCAAAACAGCACTTTGTGTCACTTTCAAAACTTTTGTCCACATCTGTATATTATAGGCTATCGACTTTTTATAGGTGAACCTCTATGCAATGACCCACATGAAATTCAAGTGTGTTTTTTTAAGTCTTTTTCATAGTAATAATGCATTGAATTTAGCGCACACCAAGATGAACACTCAATATAAATACTTTAATGCGAATATTAATAGTATGTAATATCATTCAACTTATATTATCCAAACAGTTAAGAAAAATGGACCTTTATTATTTCAAAGCTGACATTTATTACCATGTTTAAAGCAAAAGACTATTGATCAGAGAAGCGTTTAACCGACACCAAAACATTATGAGAAATCAAAGGTGTGCCATTTAAATAAAAAGCCGAACTTACACCCTCTGCTTTAATGTGATGCGGAACCTTTGGCCCGAGGATTGATTCTGCATTCATTGGTTTTAATATATGTTCATGTTTCTTTAATGTTTCTGATAATGGATGCCTAAATCTCTTGGACCAACTTGTTAGAACTCAGAGGAGATTAAAAATTAGTAAATGTTATTGAATGAGGGCATTGTTTCAGGAGCATTAATAAAAAAGGGAATGTTAGGAGCAACATTTAGCATGCTGGCATAATAATGAGATGAGACCGGCAGAAAATATATGAAATAATGTCGGGTCCTCTTGCTGAATTGATGTGATGATGGTTAGCTCTGTCTTTGTAGAGGTGCAAGAATAAAGGTTTTGCATATGTTAAGAATCTCTTTTGTGCTATGATGGTGGGCTTTTTATCACCTTTCAGCAATATAAGCATTCGGTGACACAGAGGTCTGTACATAAAAATAAGAAATATAGCGTTCTTGCCCATTAACGCTCCACCTCCATCTCTCTGCTATTGCTTCTGGTCTTTGTTGATATGATTGCATTGTTAATGTCATGTCTACATTAGGTGACTATTCTAGCCAAGAACTGGGCTCAGCGGTGATGCAGTTAAATGGAGAAGGACCAGATGGTCATTTCCTTCAGTAAGTTTCTGTAATGGTGTTTTCACGCACCCAGTCTTGGTAGTTTTGAGTACGGTGTTTGGTCGAACAAATCTATTACATCACCAATACTACCTAGTTGTTGGTAAATAGTTACTGTTTATTTTATTATTATTATTTCTTTTTAGAGCACCATTGATTCCATGGTGCTGTACATGAGAAGGAGTTACATACAAACAAAAATTACAATGAATATACATAAAAAGACAGAATGGTGGAGAAAGGAGAGGGCCCTTTCCTAACAGGCTTACATTCTGTAGGAATCAAATTTTGCATAAATAAAAGATAGAAGGGAATATAAGAAACTTTGTAATATATGCTGACACCGGAGAATCCTCAAAGTGCAGTGTTTGCAATTATGAGGATTCACAAATCTGAAATCCTGACTGCAGACTTGTCATGTTAGACAGCACAAGCCCTTTAAAGTAAGAATTCTCTCGAAAAAGTAATAATTTCCAAAGTGTCACTTTATAAAACAAAATTCACCAAGTGACCCCTTAAAAAATAACAATGCTCTGAATTCCCCCATAAAAAGTAATAATGATCACATTTAAATAAATAATGCAGCACAGTATTATGATGTAGTTTCATCTAGTTCACTAACCCAGCGATCCAGCTCCACCTCTCCAGGGCTCATTGGCATTCACTGTTTACTTGCCTGCAGCAAAGTCGTACGATCTACATATTTGAATGCAGCAGCAAATCATTGGTTTCACACTATGCATTGCTGAGGCTAGCAATTGGTGTGTTAGATTCGATTTTTTGAGTTTGTGTTCTGTGGTCGACTTCCCTTTCTGCCGAGCCATAGGAGATACACTTTTTCTTTGGGTGTTTGGGTTCTGCTTTTCTTGCTGTAGTCTGCTTAGCTTAACACAGATGTTTTCATTTGTCCACCTATCACCTTTTGGGTGCAGATTTATATTCTGTCCCCCTGCTGGCGTTTCCTGCTGGTGATAGATTCATTTAGATGTTCTCACATTCTATTGGTGTTTGGAGCCAGTCTGTGAGATTCCAGAAAAGGGTTTTTGCTTTGCTGTTTCTTTGCTATACTTTGCACCTATATTCTGTTTATCATTAGGAAGTAGGCAGTATATTTGATAACAGTACTTGCTTTATTCTTTGCTTGCTTTTTTTATTTACTTTACTCACTCAGATCTTTCCTTTGTTCAGCACACTTCTCTTCTTGTAGATAATTCACACTCTGCTCTGCCCTCTGGTTCTTTAAGAGGAACGTGAAGCAACTTGTTGGCTTTTAGGCAGTTTAGGCCAGAGTTGTCATCTGCTAGTCTGTGGTTTGGTCTATCTCTGCACCAACAGACACTACCAGGGACTGCGGAGTCAGGACATCTAGTCTGTACAGGAACCAGCAAGGTCAGTTGCAGTTTTTAGGGTCTAACCTATTTTCCTGAGTGAGTTGCTCCACAGGCATAGCTATACTAGGAGCTGTTACGAGCATTCAGGGTGAACCGGCGTTGAGTGCCAATGTGCTATCTTAGAGTGCCAACCTCCGCAGTCAGGTAGGGACAGACCAGTGTCAGAATAGGGCTTTCACCAGTCTGAACAGAGATCTGTCAGGTTCAGGTATTTGTCTCCCTGATTTGTACGCTACCCATGTGCTTGTACTTGTGCAGTCATAGCAGTGGGTAATTTGACAGGTAAATACAGCAACTAATATTATTTTAAAACATTTTCCTATAATGTCAAATTATTTTTTTCTGGAAACGGAAAAAAACATTAATTATTCAGACAAGGACTGGCAGTTGCAGAGTTACTTCATTTCAATTTCCATAATTTGCTTGTTCTTGAGAAGGATAGATTTATTTTTGTTTGGCCTTTTCTATGTTTGTTTCATCATGATTGGATTCACATGATTATTTTTGATAGGGTCCCCAATTTTTCTCCATCATTAAAAGGCTAAAATAATTGAGCCACGTAACTTCAACATGCCATGAAACCTTGACTCTATGTTGCCCTTTTCTGCGTGTATACATTATAAATATTCATGGTAACTGGATATAAAAGAGGCTGACCTTTAAACGTTCAAGTGTATAGCATTTAATATATTCATTTCAGCTAGCAGTGCTTTGGTGAACTTCTAGTCATGACGCTTAAAAGGTAAAACAATCCAAATGAGGTTTCATTTACAAAATAATTTTGTACATTTATTTTCAGGTCCATTTCCGATTAGCATTGGATAAAAATAGTTTAGTAATGGGGTCAAATTCCTACTTTGCAATACATTCCAATATCACCCATGCTAAGAATGCTAAGACACATAAATAGAGTATTATATATGATGGATTTATGTCTGACTAATATTTCTTCTATAAATGTTTTTTCTTATTAGATTTTTTTAAAAAGTATATAAAAAGCAACCATAGCAATAAGTCACTCAAAAGCAATCAGTGGAGAAAATATCAAGCTGGAGGCTAGGGTTAGGATGGTCACCTTCATCTGCAGATCAATACAGTACAAATGTAGATTATTTCTAGCAGTGTTCCTAGTGAAGATTGAGGATCCAATACAAATAATCGAAGGCTAAGAAATATAGCATATAAGTTACCAAAAAGTCCTTTCTAGGAGCTTGAGTATGTCAGAGAAAAGATGGAGGAAACCAAACCAGTAATTGAAGGGAAGGAACTACCAAAGGATTTTTAAGACGGAGAGGTACCTCCATGGGTGACTATAATGTTTCATCATATGCTGTTCAGGATGATCAAAATATTTCACTCTAGCTGTAAAAGGTGGGTGGAATCTTATCAAGTGAGTTGTATGAAAATAATTGGAAAGATTTAGTGATAGATTTAGTGGCTTCGGAAATTTGCAAAAAGTCAATATAAGAGAAACTAAGGGAAATGTGATAATCAACGTGGAACGAAATTATGCTGCCATCATTATTACCAAAATGAGGAATGAATGAAATATCTTATTGCTCTAAATTGTGACTGATTAACATGAAAATTTAGGCTATAAATCATTGCTGGGGAGAATTTAATATTACCGTTACCTTTTTGGGAGATCGGCCATCATTTACGATGCTAGTTTCACAGGACTTTCCTCTGTAAGAATGGTGTTAAACCACCCACCTAATAAAAAAAAGGAGAATATGTAGGAAAACTGGTCATTCCACATGGTTACATTATGGTCATTCCCATTTGTATGCTAAGACCATTTTCCCCTTCAATCTCTTGCTATACTTTGACTCCCCTATGTGTCTTTTTTGTCATATCGTCAGCTGATAATTTCAACTCCAGCTGGTAGATCTGAATAAGTACAACGTAGGAACAAATATTGTGCCAATTTCCGTTACCCAACTAATGACACAGAAGGTGGGTCCTCCTTTGATGCTGGATCACTGGCTCTATATCAATACTATAATTCCAGAGAAATTATTTGCATATCTTGCAACAGGAAATATGAAAATTGCTGCTCTGAATACACAAAGTATCTTTTGTTTGGTCTATTAAATATGTAACATAGTAACATAGTTATTAAGGTTGAGGGAAGACTTTAAGTCCATCTAGTTCAACCCATATCCTATCCTAACCTGCCCTAACATGTTGATCCAGAGGAAGGCAAAAAAAAACCCAAGTGGCAAACAGTAAGCATCACATTGAGGAAAAAAATTCCTTCCGGACTCCACATACGGCAATCAGACTAGCTCCCTGGATCAACGCAGTATCTAGGAAACTAGTGAATATAGCCTGTAATATTATACTTTTCAAGAAAGGCATCCAGTCCCTTCTTAAATTTTAGTAGGGAATCACTCATTACAACATTAGACGGCAGAGAGTTCCATAGTCTCACTGCTCTTACAGTAAAGAATCTGCGTCTGTGATTATGGCTAAACCTTCTTTCCTCCAGACGTAGAGGATGCCCCCTTGTCCCCGTCACAGGACTAAGAGTAAAAAGATCATTAGAAAGGTCTTTGTACTGTCCCCTCATACATTTATACATTGTAATAAGATCCCCCCTAAGCCTTCGTTTTTCCAAACTAAATAACCCCAAGTGTAATAACCTGTCTTGGTATTGCAGACCCCCAGTTCTCTAATAACCTTGGTCGCTCTTCTCTGCACCCGCTCCAGTTCAGCTATGTCTTTCTTATACACCGGAGACCAGAACTGTACACAGTATTCTAAGTGTGGTCGCACCAGTGACTTGTATAGAGGTAAAATTATGTTCTCCTCATGAGCATCTATGCCTCTTTTAATGCATCCCATTATTTTATTTGCCTTGGCAGCAGCTGCCTGACATTGGCCACTAAATGTGAGTTTGTCGTCCACCCATACACCCAGGTCTTTTCAGTGACAGTTTTGCCCAGTGTTTTACAATTAAGGACATAATTATACATCTTATTTGTTCTACCCAAGTGCATGACCTTACATTTACTCCCATTAAAGCTCATTTGCCATTTATCAGCCCAAGCTTCTAGTTTACATAAATCCTCCTGTAATATAAAATTATCCTCCTCTGTATTTATTACCCTGCAGAGTTTAGTGTCATCTGCAAATATTGAAATACTACTCTCTATGCCCCCTACAAGGTCATTAATAAATATGTTAAAGAGAAGCGGCCCCAATACTGACCCCTGTGGTACCCCACTGCTAACCGTGACCCAGTCCGAGTGTGCTCCATTAATAACCACCCTTTGTTTTCTATCCATGAGCCAGTTCTTAACCCACTTACACATATTTTCCCCTGTCCCCATTGTTCTCATTTTATATATCAACCTTTTGTGTGGCACTGTATCAAAAGCTTTTGAGAAGTCCATGAACACCACGTCCACTGCATTCCCTTGTCCAGTCCTGAACTTACCCCTTCATAAAAGCTTATCAGATTAGTCTGACAAGAACGGTCCCTCGTAAACCCATGCTGATACTGTGTCATGAGGTTATTCAGCCTCAGATACTCCAATATAGTATCCCTTAAAAAACCCTCCAGGATTTTACCCACAGTAGATGTTAAACTCACTGGCCTATAATTTCCAGGTTCAGTTTTTGCCCCCTTTTTGAATATTGGCACCACATTTGCTATACGCCAGTCCTGTGGTACAGACCCCGTTATTATGGAATCTTTAAAGATTAAAAATAATGGTCTATCTATGACTGTACTTAATTCCTGCAGTACTCGGGGGTGTATCCCATCCGAGCCTGGGGATTTGTCAATTTTAGTGATTTTTAGACGCCGCCGTACTTCCTGCTGGGTTAAGCAGGTGACATTTAATGAAGAAATTTTTTTATCGATGATCATGTTATCTGTCATGAGATTTTCTTGTGTAAATACAGTTGAAAAAAAGTCATTTAGCATATTGGCTTTTTCCTCATCCTCATCCACCATTTCACCCAGACTATTTTTAAGGGGACTGTTAAAAATGCTTAATTTTGTATATTTTTCAAGGACTTGTTACCAGATGTGATACTTCTAAAGAAAATGTCACGTTTCTTATAAAAAAATTATAGTGGTTTATTGGACTGTTCATCAAAACAACATCATTACAGGAAAACATAAAATGAGTGAAATAGTTACGAAGAGATTGTCCATTTGTCCATAGCAAAACTTGTACACATCTTTCCTTGGTGTCCTGAATGGTAAAATGACATTCTGGCCTTGTCAGCAGCATAGCAGGGAAACAACACGTGGTTGCAGCTGTTCATTCATCATAGTGTTCCATGTGTCTGTGGAGAGAGTGAGCGAGCAAGAGAGCGACCCCTCCCTTCGTGTAGTCATTATATATATGTCCCTTAGATCACATGGTCTCTATATATGGAGTTGTCACTTTACCATACAGAAATAGCATGTGTAATGTCAGCTGAAATTCAGTATACTCAGTACAGAATTGAGTGTATAAAGAATAAATCCTTAACCAATAATTAATATTTAACAATTCCCCCTTTTGAGGGTGACAGACATTAATTGGAACCCTCAAAGTAGAGAAGTTCATCTTTAGGATAATCAGATCTTCTTTCTTCTTTTCTTCTTCTTTGGCAAAATAATTTAATTTCCATAATAATAATAATTTCAGATTATTGTTACACACACTCAATAACATAATTATGTGAATTCATGTTATGGTAAGCCGTGATCAATATTCATATAAAATATGTGTTATACTTTCCTAAACCTAAATCGAAGCATCTCCGGTCCAGTCATCATCATCTGATGTCATCTGGTCTTCATCTTGACGTCTTGTTCTTGATTCTTTTAAAACACAGTCTTTATACGATAATTCCTTTGAAATAACATGTAGATATTGTGGAGACCGTGTGTCATGTGTCCATCAAAGTCCATAAATTCAAATGTTGATAAGAAAACAAAGTTCATTGATGAAATGAAGCTTTAATATCTGAGCAGTGTCACCTTTAAAGACCTGGACTTACATTGGCTCGCCTTGGATATTTCTGGAATCCTCCATGCCATCCGCACTGGTCTTGGAACAGGTGTGACGTCTTTGGTCAGCAAAGCAAGGGTTAAAATGACTCTTCCTTGCTAAAGATAGCACCATAACCAGTCCTTAGACCTAATGCACAGGACTCATGTCAGAGTTGTAGTTTCACCCAGACTATTTTTAAGGGGACCAACACTATCATTTTTTAGTTTCTTGCTATTTATGTAGTTAAAGAATATTTTGGGATTATTTTTACTTTCTCTGGCAATGAGTCTCTCTGCCTCAATCTTTGCTGTCTTGATTTGCTTTTTACAGAATTTATTCAGTCTTCTGTATTTATTTAATGCCTCATCACTAGAGTTGAGCGATACTTTCCGATATCCAAAAGTATCGGAATCCGAATGGTATCGCCGATACCCAAAAAATATCGGCGATACCCGATACCGATACCGGAAATCCAATGTAAGTCTATGGGAACAAAATATCGGAATTAAAAAAACCCCATTCTTGCCTTGTTGGTTAATTGTACATAAAGGAAAACAACAAAGAGTAATGTAGAATGTATTGGGGAAGGTTGAGGAGACATTAAAGGCATAGATGTTTAACCCAATCAAATGGAATAGCATAAATATTTTTTTTTTTAAAGATGTTCGGATTGACGAAGAAATTGACAATGTTGTTAACGTTTTTTCTATTTTGGCAAATATGTATATTTCACAACTTCCATGCTCTTCACCTTTTTAACTTTTGACACACTTTCTCCTTCATAATCTTCAGCAGCATCATCTTTTTCATCAAATTATTCTTCATCTTCACCTTCTTTATCTTCTTCTTAAACTTCTTGCTATTCATCTTTTTGTTAACATTACTCATATTCTTCTTATTAAACTATTATTCTTATTCATATTGTACTTCATCTTCTTCATCATATTCTTATTTGTGACAGAGATTCCTGTACTTGTAATCTGTCAAAGTATGAATTTTTCATCCTTCCGTTCTTGCTGTCACAAAAGATTTAAATTACAACAGTATTTGTCCGTGTTCAGTTTAGCCTGCAGCAGCAGGCATTTTCCAGGGGCACCACGAGGAGGAACGGACTCACCCCCATACACTGCTTAGTCTTCTTCTGCTTATAATTTAGAGCATATATTTTGCTCTTCATTTTGGTCTTATACTTCATGTTCTTCTGCTTTTTGATCTTCTGCTTATTGTTCTTAAGTCTTGTAAGGTTCTGTGTACATGTTCCTGAAACTCAGTTTGTTCGTCAGCCATTTTACTTTCTGTCTTGCTGCAGCTATCTTGCCCTCAGTCAAAATGGAGTTTCCAGCTTGCATGTTCCCGCCCTGATTCTCTCCTTTTGCTTCTTAAGCAGCCACAGCTGAGCAATCAGTGCTTCAGAATCTAGCCTGCAGTGAACCTGTGACCTGACTCCTAAAGCCTTGGACCTTGTACTCCAGCTATTCCTACTGAGGAACTCTGAAGCACTTGTGGACTCTGAACCCTGCTCTTTGAAAGACCCACGTTTGCATGGACTTACGGTAACAGAGAAGAAGATCCTGAACCTGTTGTGGAGAGTGATTGCTGAGCTTAGATTACTCTGGCCTGCTGTGTCTCCTGCTTCTGTGTCTGCAAACTGTGTGACTATTTTTGCCAACTTGTATGAAGTAATACAAGACTTTCTATATCAAACCTGTGTCTCATGTATTTTCATCGCACCCAAGCACAAGACGCTATATGAACTGTACTACATACATTACAAGATTCTGAAGCCAAAACGTTAGTGTCTGCTGGGTCTGGAAAGGCTGTGTCTGCTGTAACTGTGGATATCAGATGTCGGGTGAACTTTCTGTGATGATAGTGGTTGTGACTTCTCACAACCATTCCAGGTGAGCAGTTCCCTTAATTTTTTTTTTCTCTCTGCAGTGTTACCACAGGTAAACACTATTGTTTTTTTTTTTCTCCTCTCCTCTTCTTCCAGTACTCCTGTCTTAAAAGATCTGGAAAATGGAGGCCCGCATAAAGGAACTTTGCGGAGTGACTGATAATATCCTTGCAGATTTGCAGAATATAAAGACCCGTTTTTCAAGCCTACAGGACCTCACTAATCACAATTTGCAAGTGTTTGGACAGACTGCCCAGGATTTGCGAGCCAGGATTGAGGTTCTAGAAGAGCGAGTCCAGGCTCCTGCCGTAGCCCCGAGTTCTGGGATTCCCAAGTTGCCCCCTTTTCGTTTTGGCGGTGAACGTGAGAAATTCAGGGGATTTATTAATCAATGCAATCTTTTTTTTTCTGCACATGCTTCACAATTTCCCACTGAACGATCTAAGGTGCTTACTATAATTATGTTGCTTACCAACAAGGCTTTGATGTGGGCAAACCCTCTGATTGAGACTGAGGATGATTGTTTGAATCACCTTGATGCTTTTATTTCAGCCATGGGGCAGGTGTTTGATGACCCCAATCGAGGTGCAACAGCTGAAGCAGCCATGTTAGCTTTGCGCCAAGGTAAGCACTCGGTAGCTGAATATGCCTTGGATTTCAGGAGATGGGCCCTTGATACCACCTGGGACAGTTCCGCCAAAAAATCTATTTTTCGAAAGGGGTTATCTCCACTGATTAAGGATGAACTTGCTCGTGCCGACCCTCCCACTGCGTTAGGTGACTTTATTAACTACTGCATCCGTATTGATACTCGTCTGACTGAACGCAGGCAAGAGAGATGGTTCGAAAGCAATCGCACTAACCTTTTCCTACCTTCCTCTCCAGCTAAGGAACCTTTGAGTAGGATTACACGGGAACCTGAACCTGAACCCATGCAGGTAGACTCTTTACAAGACGGGTTAGTGATGCACGCAAGGAACATCGTTTTAAGGAGAATCTATGTTTCTATTGTGGTAAGTCAGGGCACTTCATTATAAACTGCCCCAGCCGTTCTCGTAAGACTACTGCAGCACTCATTCATTGTGAGTGTTGCGAGAGGGGATCTGTCAGGTCCGAGCCTCAGGCTCCAGAGAGATCTGCAGCAACAGATCTTGATTTCTCGGACTTAAACCTCCGTTACCTCTGAGGACGTTGACTGTGTAAACGCTGCCATTTTTCAAGTTTCCTCAGCGGTGTCCCAGCTGAGTTGTAAGAAAAACAATTCTCATTGCTTTCTTTCCATCAAACTCTGGGTTGACTCAGCTTGGGTGTCTAGCTCTGCTATGATCGACTCAGGGGCAAGTGGAAATTTTATGGATGTCTCCTTTGCTCTGAAACAGGGGATACGTTCAGTGAAGAAGGCTACTCCAGTACAGATGGAAACTGTGGATGGCTCCCTGCTGACCTCTGGACCAGTGGATCAGGAAACAGAGCCTTTGAGGGTTCTTATGGGTAAAGATCATCAAGAGAAACTGTCCTTTATGCTTATCTCTTCTCCCCACTTTCCCATTATTCTAGGGCTACCATGGCTGCAGGCTCAGAATCCTACCATTAACTGGGAGACCAAGGAATTACACTTTCCAGAGAAACAGATGAGTCCAAAAGTTTCAGCTTGCTCTGTTCCTAAAGGAACCATGTCAGTCCCTGAACTACCAGCTGTATACCAGGACTATGTAGATTTATGTGACAAGAAGAACGCTGACCAGCTTCCTCCTCACCGTCCATATGATTGTCCAATTGAATTATTGCCTGGAGCAGAGATACCTTTTGGTAAGATCTACCCCCTGGCGGGGCCCGAGCTAAAGGCTTTAAAGGATTACATAGACAAAATCTAGCCAAGGGCTTCATACGCCCCTCTTCATCTCCTGCAGGTGCACCCATCTTCTTTGTAAAGAAGAAAGATGGATCTCTGAGACCATGCGTAGACTATAGGGAACTCAATAAGGTTACTATTAGAAACCGTTATCCATTGCCTTTAATCCCTGAGTTATTGGAGAGAGTGCGACATGCCAAAATTTTCTCTAAACTAGATCTTCGTGGGGCCTATAACTTAGTCCGTATTAGACCTGGGGATGAATGGAAGACTGCATTCAGGTCACGCTATGGACACTTTGAATATCTAGTTATGCCTTTTGGTCTGAGTACCGCCCCAGCCACTTTCCAACACTTGGTGAATGACATCTTCAGGGATCTCCTAGATACATTCGTGGTAATTTATTTGGATGATATTCTAATTTTTTCTAACTCCACAGAGGAACATCATGGACATGTGAGAATGGTCTTGGAACGTCTAAGACAAAATCATCTTTACATCAAACTTGAAAAGTGTGAATTCCATAGGACCGAAATTCAATTTCTGGGGTATGTACTGTCTACACAAGGAATTAGTATGGATGGAAGCAAAACCCAAGCCATCAAGGATTGGCCAAGTCCTAGAAATGTGAAGGAGGTACAGCGCTTCATCGGGTTTGCCAACTTCTATAGACGTTTCATTAGAAATTTCTCTGAGGTAGTGTCACCTATCACCCAACTTACCCGGAAAGAGTCTAGGTTCTCCTGGACTCCCCAAGCCCAGGAAGCATTTTCCCGTCTAAAAGATAAATTTACCACTGCACCTATCCTAGTACATCCCAACCCCGAGCTTGCCTTCATAATAGAGGTGGATGCTTCAGACTGTGCCGTTGGAGCTATACTCTCTCAGAGAACAGGTGAGAAGAATGTCTTGCATCCCTGTGCCTTCTTTTCCAGCAGTTGTCTTCGGCTGAGAGGAACTACGATGTGGGCAATAGAGAGTTGTTGGCCATTATTGCCGCCTTCAAAGAATGGAGACACCTTCTTCAGGGAGCTGCACAGCAAATAGTCGTCCTGACAGACCATCGTAACCTTGAGTTTATCAGGTCGGCTAAGTGCCTGACTCCTCGCCAGGCTCGCTGGAATCTTTTCTTAAACCAATTTAATTTTATCATTTCTTATAGACCAGGATCGCGCAATGGAAAGGCTGATGCACTCTCTAGGATTTACTCAGCAGAGACACGTCCAATTACTCCTCCTAAGACTATTCTTCCTGACTCTAGATTCCTAGGAGTAATTCATAATCAAGACCTACTTAAGGACATCAAGGAAGCATACCATGCGGATTCCTTTTTGGCACAACCCCCAAGGGACGTAAGTCTTGTCTTTAAGAATGGTGTGTGGATTCAGGGACAACGCCTGTATATTCCTGAAACAGTCAGATTGAGAGTATTGCAACTCATTCACGATTCCAAGATAGCTGGGCATAAGGAATTCTAAAGACACAGGAATTTCTCTCTCGTTTCTTTTGGTGGCCCACTTGCAGGTAGGATGTTTTAAACTATGTCACTTCATGTGAAGTCTGTGCAAGATGCAAAACACCTCGCTCCTCACCAACTGGTCTGTTACAGCCTCTTCCCACCCCGTCCCGCCCGTGGGGATCCATTTCTATGGACTTCATTGTGGAGTTACCAACCTCTCAAGGGAAGAACACCATTCTAGTGGTGGTTGACCGTCTAACAAAGGCAGCTCATTTTATCCCTTGTGTCGGCTTACCCACTGCAAAACAGACATCAGATTTGATGATTAAAGATGTGTTTCGCTTACATGGAGTACCGGATGAGGTTATTTCGGATCGAGGGGTGCAATTCACTTCTAGGTTTTGGCAAAATTTCTGTGCAGCATTGGACATTAAAGTAAACCTTTCTTCTGCTTTTCATCCCCAGACTAATGGACAGACCGAACGAACCAATCAAACCCTGGAGCAGTATCTTCGCTGCTTTATCTGCCACCTACAGGATGATTGGGTGGATCTACTTCCATTAGCTGAGTTCTCGTATAACAACTCTCAGAGTGCCTCCACTAAGCAGTCTCCTTTTTACTCTAATCTAGGTTATCATCCTAACATTCTACCACGATTTCCCATAGAAACGCCTTTACCAGCAGTGGCTGAAAGAATCACGTCTTTACAGAAGAATATGGATCTTCTAAAGGAGAATCTGGAATCGGCTCAGGAAAGGTACAAGAAAGCAGCAGATAAATTTCGTAAACCTGCACCAGCTTTCAAGGTAGGAGACTTGGTCTGGCTGTCAACCAGAAATCTTAAGTTAAGGATTCCATCGTCTAAGTTGGGACATAAGTACATTGGACCCTATAAAATCAGTAAAATTATAAGTGCCGTTGCTTGTCGTCTTCAACTGCCCAGAACTATGAGAATTCACCCTGTCTTTCATGTATCCCTACTAAAGGCTGCGACACCCAATACGTTTCCTGGACGTTCTTCTCCTTGCCCTGACCCAGTGCTAGTCGATGGTCAGGAAGAATTTGTGGTGGAAAGTATTTTAGATTCCAGGTTGTATAGAAATCAGTTACAATATCTGATTAAATGGCAGGGCTACCCAGTGGAGGACAACTCGTGGGAACCAGTCAATAACGTTAATGCTCCTCGCTTGCTCCGTCAGTTTCATCAGAGGTACCCACACAAGCCTGGCCTGAGGTCATCCGGAGGTTGTCCCTAAGGGGGGAGTAATGTAAGGTTCTGTGTACATGTTCCTGAAACTCAGTTTGTTCGTCAGCCATTTTACTTTCTGTCTTGCTGCAGCTATCTTGCCCTCAGTCAAAATGGAGTTTCCAGCTTGCATGTTCCCGCCCTGATTCTCTCCTTTTGCTTCTTAAGCAGCCACAGCTGAGCAATCAGTGCTTCAGAATCTAGCCTGCAGTGAACCTGTGACCTGACTCCTAAAGCCTTGGACCTTGTACTCCAGCTATTCCTACTGAGGAACTCTGAAGCACTTGTGGACTCTGAACCCTGCTCTTTGAAAGACCCACGTTTGCATGGACTTACGGTAACAGAGAAGAAGATCCTGAACCTGTTGTGGAGAGTGATTGCTGAGCTTAGATTACTCTGGCCTGCTGTGTCTCCTGCTTCTGTGTCTGCAAACTGTGTGACTATTTTTGCCAACTTGTATGAAGTAATACAAGACTTTCTATATCAAACCTGTGTCTCATGTATTTTCATCGCACCCAAGCACAAGACGCTATATGAACTGTACTACATACATTACAAGTCTCTTGTTCTGTATCTTGTAGTTTGTCTTAACCTTCTCAGTCCTGTTGGGTAATCTTTTATTTCTTCTTTGTGATGGTGTTTAGGCTGGTTGGCTTGATGCTCGTCGTCCTTGTGGTCGTCATTTTCTTCGGGGTGGTCATCAGGATCGTCGTCTTCATTGTTGGAGATCCAGAGTGATTACCCAAAAAAACATTTAAAAATCTTCAATTTGTAAATGTAGCAGAAGGTACAAGAGCCAATGCAAGTAACAAGGACCAGCTGACTGTCCTGGAACCCGGAGGGGCAGCAGAAGGAAAAGAGCCAATGGCACAACCGAGGACCAGCTGACGTTACTGGGACACGGTTACTAAGCAGGAGGTACCTGTGCTCCAAAGCACTACCAAGGACCAGCAGACGTTGCTGGAACTTGGATACCGAGATGGAGGCACCTAGGCCAAAGGCACTGCGGAGAACCAGCTGACGGTACTGGAACCCGGACGGGTAGCAGAAGGTACAAGAGCAATGCAAGTAACGAGGACCAGCTGACGTGCTGGAACCCGAGGGGCAGCAGAAGGAAAAGAGCCAATGGCACAACCGAGGACCAGCTGACGTTACTGGGACACGGTTACTAAGCGGAGGTACCTGTGCCCAAAGCACACCAGGACCAGCAGACGTTGCTGGAACTTGGAACCAAGATGGAGGCACCTAGGCCAAAGGCACTGCGGAGAACAGCTGACGTACTGGAAACCCGGACAGGTAGCAGAAGGTACCCATGAAATTTAAGTTGACAGGCCGCGAGCCGGCCGCAGTTACCGAATCACACAGTACTACAGTGAGTGATTGTCCTATTGTCACAACGGAAACAGCCTTTATTTGCATATCCGCAGCACACATAGGAAGCACCTAAACTCCAGCACCATAGAGTCGGCTAACCCGACCGCAACATGACGGACAACTTATTGGAGGCTAAGTGACGTTACACTGACAGGAAACAGATGGCGTGCTGTAACCAGTCTGGGCAGGAGTGAGTACCCGTGCAATGACACTTCCGAGCAACAACTGGCGGTGTTGTAGCCCAGGTATGAGAAGAGAACCGGTGGAGGCAGCAGGACTTTTTGCCGTTCACACAGCAGGGGAACAGCTGACATTACTGAACCCCAGTAACACAGGAGCAAGTGTTGACTGTGCTAACAGCACTTCCGAGCAACAACTGGCAGTGTTGGAGCCCAGGGATGAGAAGACAACAGGGTGGAGGCAGCAGGACTTTTTGCCGTTCACACAGCAGGGGAACAGCTGACATTACTGAACCCCAGTAACACAGGAGCAAGTGTTGACTGTGCTAACAGCACTTCCGAGCAACAACTGGCGGTGTTGTAGCCCAGGGATGAGAAGACAACAGGGTGGAGGCAGCAGGACTGTTTGCCGTACACACAGCAGGGAACAGCTGACATTACTGAACCCCAGTAACACAGGAGCAAGTGTTGACTGTGCTAACAGCACTTCCGAGCAACAACTGGCGGTGTTGTAGCCCAGGGATGAGAAGACAACAGGGTGGAGGCAGCAGGACTGTTTGCCGTACACACAGCAGGGGAACAGCTGACATTACTGAACCCCAGTAACACAGGAGCAAGTGTTGACTGTGCTAACAGCACTTCCAGGCAACAACTGGCGGTGTTGGAGCCCAGGGATGAGAAGACAACAGGGTGGAGGCAGCAGGACTTTTGCCGTTCACACAGCAGGGAACAGCTGACATTACTGAACCCCAGTAACACAGGAGCAAGTGTTGACTGTGCTAACAGCACTTCCCCGAGCAAACAACAGGGTGGCTGTTTGTAGCCCAGGGATGAAAGACAACAGGGTGGAGGCAGCAGGACTGTTTGCCGTACACACAGCAGGGGAACAGCTGACATTACTGAACCCCAGTAACACAGGAGCAAGTGTTGACTGTGCTAACAGCACTTCCAGGCAACAACTGGCGGTGTTGGAGCCCAGGGATGAGAAGACAACAGGGTGGAGGCAGCAGGACTTTTTGCCGTTCACACAGCAGGGGAACAGATGACATTACTGAACCACAGTAACACAGGAGCAAGTGTTGACTGTGCTAACAGCACTTCTGAGCAACAACTGTCGGTGTTGTAGCCCAGGGATGAGAAGACAACAGGGTGGAGGCAGCAGACTTTTTGCCGTACACACAGCAGGGGAACAGCTGACATTACTGAACCCCAGTAACAAGGAGCAAGTGTTGACTGTGCTAACAGCACTTCCAGGCAACAACTGGCGGTGTTTGGAGCCCAGGGATGAGAAGACAACAGGGTGGAGGCAGCAGGACTTTTTGCCGTTCACACAGCAGGGGAACAGCTGACATTACTGAACCCCAGTAACACAGGAGCAAGTGTTGACTGTGCTAACAGCACTTCCAGGCAACAACTGGCGGTGTTGGAGCCCAGGGATGAGAAGACAACAGGGTGGAGGCAGCAGGACTTTTTGCCGTTCACACAGCAGGGGAACAGCTGACATTACTGAACCCCAGTAACACAGGAGCAAGTGTTGACTGTGCTAACAGCACTTCCAGGCAACAACTGTCGGTGTTGGAGCCCAGGGATGAGAAGACAACAGGGTGGAGGCAGCAGGACTTTTTGCCGTTCACACAGCAGGGGAACAGCTGACATTACTGAACCCCAGTAACACAGGAGCAAGTGTTGACTGTGCTAACAGCACTTCCGAGCAACAACTGGCGGTGTTGGAGCCCAGGGTCAAGGAGGATGTTTAAATACTAGATCAAGTATTTTCCTTGTTACGTGTCAATTAAAAATGTCTATACTCCAAACAAGAGAAATATAACCTTTAGTACCATAAGATGATGATTTTACTTAAAAAAATATATGTTAATTAATAATTTACAAACATAAACGCATACATTAACATGTTGAAAAGCAATGCAAACCACAATTAAAATAGGTTAAATAATTTGCTATACGGTTTAAAATAAAAGCATACAAGTACATATCAGAATCCATTAATGATGGCTAAGTAACAGTATGTACACCATTTTTATTGTGTAGACAATGAATGGCTGACTTAAAAACATAATCAGCATTACAAGTTATCTTTGACATTCATAAAACTTTACATTTGGTGAATAATATCACTAAAAAGTTTTTAAAAATATCTAAAATTTCCATCATGTAATACTGAATAATATGTGCCAATCATTTATATTAACGAACAAAAACTTTAAAAAGTGCATAGTGCATAGTGAAAACAGCTATTTATGCCTGACTGTGGACTTGCAAGCATGACAACGGATAGATAAGGTATATATAGATGAGACTGCATAGCCACAGATGGTGAATGGCGATGTAATACTGTACCTCAATAAAGTGTGCGTTACTACTACATCCTTTTTTTATATAGTTTTATAAAAGGTTACGTGCATGTATGGTTGCGCCTTTGTTTGGACGCACAGACTGGCTTCCTGCTGTGACGCGTTGGGTATTGGAGCGTCTGTGCGTCTTATGACGCAGACTAACATTCACGGTGCGCATCGTTCATCATCGCAAGCGTACCGACAACACAAAGGCGTTGTCATGACTGCTTTACTTAGTAAACATGCACCTATGATGAAACATACATGCATGTGCCCTATTACATAACAAGCTACAAGAAAAACGAGTGTGAGGTGTGACACAGCTGTTTTGTTAAGGTACAGTATTATATCGACATTGTACAGGTGTCGCTATTCAGTCTGATAAATAGATATCATTCACCTATTCTATCAGTTGTCGTTCTTTCAGCACCACTTACAGGTATATATTTTGCTATTGTGACTATGCCCTATTGACTTTAACAAGGTAATGCATGATTTTTGTTAGCGATTATCATGTTTACATGAAGGACCTTTATGATATGGGCTGTTAACTTTCTAATTAAATATGTATTTTTTAAAATGACACAAATATAAGTAATGTTGAAGAGGACTATTCCTACATGCATTGTTTGCACAATATTACAGGTGTACATCACCTCCCTTAATCAACATTGGATTATTATATTTACTTGTATGCTTTTATTTAAAAGCCAAGAACACTGAAGTCTAACCTTCGCACTGCAGCTGTTGTCAAAGTTCAACCCACATTAGCATTTGTTTTCGACATGTGCATATCTGAAATAATATGTCACAATTATTTTGTTACAGATTTCTGACAAAGACTAATCATTTTATGGTTTTAAAGCTGACGTTTCAAATGTTTACAGCTTAGAAATCAGGGTGTAGCCTCATATCTATGTGTAGCACTAGACACTTTGACATGTCATGTTTTTTTCACCATGTGTAGGTAGCTAGCAGTAATTTTTGCCGGACACACAGCAGGGGAACAGCAGGCGTTACTGAACCCCACAAACACATCAGCGATTGTTTTCATCTGTGCATCTAACACTTCTGAGCAGCAACTGGCGGTGTTGAAGCCCAGGGTCAAGGAGGGTGTAGGCAGAGGCCTAGTATGAGATGTTTGAAGTTGAAGTTGTAGTTAGCAGCAGTAATTTTTGCCAGACACACAGCAGGGGAACAGCAGGCGTTACTGAACCCCACAAACACATCAGCGATTGTTTTCATCTGTGCATCTAACACTTCTGAGCAGCAACTGGCGGTGTTGAAGCCCAGGGTCAAGGAGGGTGTAGCAGAGGCCTAGTATGAGATGTTTGAAGTTGAAGTTGTAGTTAGCAGCAGTAATTTTTGCCAGACACACAGCAGGGGAACAGCAGGCGTTACTGAACCCCACAAACACATCAGCGACTGTTTTCATCTGTGCATCTAACACTTCTGAGCAGCAACTGGCGGTGTTGAAGCCCAGGGTCAAGGAGGGTGTAGGCAGAGGCCTAGTATGAGATGTTTGAAGTTGAAGTTGTAGTTAGCAGCAGTAATTTTTGCCAGACACACAGCAGGGGAACAGCAGGCGTTACTGAACCCCACAAACACATCAGCGATTGTTTTCATCTGTGCATCTAACACTTCTGAGCAGCAACTGGCGGTGTTGAAGCCCAGGGTCAAGGAGGGTGTAGGCAGAGGCCTAGTATGAGATGTTTGAAGTTGAAGTTGTAGTTAGCAGCAGTAATTTTTGCCAGACACACAGCAGGGGAACAGCAGGCATTACTGAACCCCACAAACACATCAGCGATTGTTTTCATCTGTGCATCTAACACTTCTGAGCAGCAACTGGCGGTGTTGAAGCCCAGGGTCAAGGAGGGTGTAGGCAGAGGCCTAGTATGAGATGTTTGAAGTTGAAGTTGTAGTTAGCAGCAGTAATTTTTGCCAGACACACAGCAGGGGAACAGCAGGCGTTACTGAACCCCACAAACACATCAGCGATTGTTTTCATCTGTGCATCTAACACTTCTGAGCAGCAACTGGCGGTGTTGAAGCCCAGGGTCAAGGAGGGTGTAGGCAGAGGCCTAGTATGAGATGTTTGAAGTTGAAGTTGTAGTTAGCAGCAGTAATTTTTGCCAGACACACAGCAGGGGAACAGCAGGCGTTACTGAACCCCACAAACACATCAGCGATTGTTTTCATCTGTGCATATAACACTTCTGAGCAGCAACTGGCAGTGTTGAAGCCCAGGGTCAAGGAGGGTGTAGGCAGAGGCCTAGTATGAGATGTTTGAAGTTGAAGTTGTAGTTAGCAGCAGTAATTTTTGCCAGACACACAGCAGGGGAACAGCAGGCGTTACTGAACCCCACAAACGCATCAGCGATTGTTTTCATCTGTGCATCTAACACTTCTGAGCAGCAACTGGCGGTGTTGAAGCCCATGGTCAAGGAGGGTGTAGGCATAAAATATTGAGTTATTGCCTTGTTACGTGGCCATTGCAAATGTATGTTATAACTGAAGCAGGCCCAATGGCACCAATGAATGTGAAACACTATCATAGAATGGTAGAGTTGGAAGGGACCTCCTGGGCCTTCTGGTCCAACCCCCTGCTCAAAGCAGGATTCTCTAAATCATCCCAGACAGATGTCTATCCAGCCTCTGTTTGAAGACTTCCATTGAAGGAGAACTCACCACCTCTTGTGGCAGCCTGTTCCACTCATTGATCACCCTAACTGTCAAAAAGTTTTTTCTAATATCTAATCTGTGTCTCCTCCCATTCAGTTTCATCCCATTGCTTCTAGTCTTTCCTTGTGCAAATGAGAATAAAGATGATCCTTCTACAATGTGACAGCCCTTGAGATATTTGTAGACAGCTATTAAGTCTCCTCTCAGTCTTCTTTTTTGCAAGCTAAACATTCTCAAATCCTGCAACCGTTCCTCATAGGACATGGTTTGCAGACCGGTCACCATTCTGGTGGCTCTTCTCTGAACTTGCTCCAGTTTGTTGATGTCTTTTTTAAAATGTGGTGCCCAAAACTGGACACAGTATTCCAGATGAGGTCTGACCAAAGAGAAGTAGAGGGCAATAATGACCTCACGTGATCTAGACTGTATGCTTCTGTTGATACATCCTAGAATTGCATTTGCCTTTTTTGCTGCTGCATCACACTGTTGACTCATGTTAAGTCTGTGATCAATTAGTATACCCAAGTCTTTTTCACATGTGCTGTTACTTAGCCCTATTCCTCCCATTTTGTATATGTTTTTTTCATTTTTATTGCCCAGATGTAGTACTTTGCATTTTTCCCTGTTAAAATACATTCTGTTAGTTGCTGCCCACTGCTCCAGTTTATGTATATCTTTTTGAATCCTCTCTCTCTCTTCTCTAGTATTAGCTACCCCTCCTAGCTTTGTGTCATCAGCAAATTTGATCAGTTTACCCTCAATTCCTTCATCTAAATCATTGATAAAGATGTTGAACAATACAGGGCCCAAAACAGAGCCTTGTGGTACCCCACTTGAGACATTCTTCCAACTGGATGTGCAGCCATTTACAACCACTCTTTGGGTCCGATCACTAAGCCAGTTATGAATCCACCTAACAGTTGCCTTGTCCATTCCATACTTAGTCATTTTTTCAATAAGGATTGTGTGAGATACTTTGTCAAATGCTTTACTGAAGTCAAGATATACTATATCTACAGCATTTCCCTGATCCACCCAGTCAGTGATTCTGTCATAGAAGGAAATTAAGTTAGTCTGACATGACTTATTAGTTACAAACCCATGCTGACTCTGTTTAATCACTTTATTCTTATCCAAGTACTTGCATACATGTTCTTTAATAATTTGTTCAAAGATCTTTCCTGGTATAGAAGTCAGACTCACCGGCCTGTAGTTCCCTGGGTCCACCTTCTTCCCCTTTTTGAAGATAGGAACAACATTTGCTCTTCTCCAGTCTTTTGGGACTTCTCCTGTTCTCCAAGAATTTTCAAAGATTATGGACAGTGGTTCAAGAATTTCTTCTGCTATCTCCTTCAGTACTCTGGGGTGTAATTCATCTGGACCTGGAGACTTGAATTCATTTATGTTAGCTAAGTGTTTCCTCACTGTCTTTCTGTTTATAGATATCCTGGATTCTTCTATTCCTTTAATAGGACAGTGAAGATCAGTTGATGTTACATTTCCTTTCTGAGAGAAAACAGATGCAAAATAGGAATTTAAAAGTTCAGCCTTCTCAACATCCTGACTTACCATTTCATCATTTTCATCCTGTAAAAATCCTATAGCATATTTGACTTTTCTTTTACTTTTGACGTATCCCCAAAATCCTTTTATGTTGATTTTGACGTCACTTGCAAGCCTTAATTCATTGTCAGCTTTAGATAATCTGATTTGTGCCCTGCAGGTTCTGCAGACGGCATTATATTCTTCTTTAGATATGCCTCCCTCTTTCCATTTGATAAACATTTCTTTCTTCCTTTTTAGCATGTGTTTAAGTTCTATGTTCATCCATCCTGGTTTCCTTAAATGCTTCCCATTCTTCCCTCTTTTCGGAATTGTTAACGATTGTGCTTTGAGAATCTCATTTTTCAAGATTTTCCATCCTTCCTGGACATTTTTGTCCTTAAGGATATCCAGCCATTGGATCCCTCCAATTCTCTTTCTGAGTTCCTTAAAATCTGCCTTTCTGAAATCTAACCTTGACGTCTGAGTCTTCACAGTAGAAAATGAACTCGGCACTCAACTTTAGTATAGTGAGAATAAAGATTTTTATTCACAGTAGTAACACGAAACGTTTCGGTCCTATATCATGGACCTTCATCAGTCACAGATACTACTGGGAAGGGGGTTGATCCACATAGGGAAGAAAGAAAGGGCTGGATATAGCCTGTGTTGGTGGGGTGAGATGAGGAAGAGGACAATGCCTCTATTGCACTAGTAACCTGTTGTGAAGGAGTCCGGTAGTGAGGATAAGTCTCTGCATTGGACGCGGTGTCCACTAGTGCAATAGAGGCATTGTCCTCTTCCTCATCTCACCCCACCAACACAGGCTATATCCAGCCCTTTCTTTCTTCCCTATGTGGATCAACCCCCTTCCCAGTAGTATCTGTGACTGATGAAGGTCCATGATATAGGACCGAAACGTTTCGTGTTACTACTGTGAATAAAAATCTTTATTCTCACTATACTAAAGTTGAGTGCCGAGTTCATTTTCTATTAGATACGGTGTGGGAACCTACTCTGGCACCTTCTTGGTTGTGCACACGGTTATTTTTTCATATGAGTCTTCACAGGTCTTCCTCCTCTTGTTATCCAAAATTCTAAAATAGCATGGTCACTACCTCCTAGAGTCCCAGCCACTCTTACCTCCTCCACCATTTCCTCCCTGTTTATGAGGATTAGATCCAAGGTAGCAGATCCCCTTGTTTTCTCCATTACCTTTTGGAAGATAAAGTTGTCAGCAAGAGAGGATAAGAATTTCCTGGACCTGTTAGTTTTGCCTGAGAGAGATTCCCAATAAATGTCTGGATAGTTGAAATCTCCCATGACCACTATGTCATATTTTTTGGAGAACTTGGCCATTTGATGCATAAAGAGTTCATCCATATCTTCAGCTTGCACAGGCGGCCTGTAGTAAATGCCTACAATGGTGTCCTTTCCATTGTTTCTGTCCTTGTATTCTTACCCAAACAGTTTCCACAGAACTCCCAGTCTCTGAAGCGTCAATCTCTGTGCAGATATACGCTTTTCTAACATACAATGCAACACCTCCTCCTCGTTTATCAAGTCTGTTTCTTGCAAATAAGTTGTATCCTTCTAGCCTTGTATTCCAATCATGTGTATCGTCCCACCAAGTCTCAGTGATTCCAATGACATCATATTTCTTCTCCTGCGTTAGTAGCTCCAGTTCTCCTTGTTTGTTGCCCATGCTTTGTGCATTCGTATAGAAACACTTTAGTTTGTGATTGGTTTCTCTTCCTTCAATATTTTTATTATGTAAATTTTTTTGTCTTTGTTCTTCCCCTTCACTTCTAATAGCAGAAATCTCAATAGTATTTGTCAAGTGTATGGCTTTTGCTGGCGTTTTGCTTCCCTTCCCACATTGTTCTAGTTTAAAGCTCTCCTGATGAGTGTAGCAAGGCGACTTCCAAATACATGTTTTCCAGTCTTCGTAAGGTGCACCCCATCTCTAGCAAGTAGTCCATCGTATAGGTAATTCACTCCGTGATCCAGAAATCCAAATCCTTGCTGACGGCACCATCGACGTAGCCAGTTGTTCACCTGCAGAATCTTATTCCACCTCCTTGTTCCATGGCCATCCACTGGGAGGATGGAAGAGAAGACCACCTGCGCTCCCAGTTCTTTCACTTTCTTACCTAAGTTTTCAAAGTCACTGCAGATGGTTTCCAGGTCGTTTCTAGCGGTGTCATTTGTCCCCACATGTATTAGCAGGAATGGGTAGTCATCTTTAGGTCTGAAGAGTCCTGATATCCTGTCAGACACATCTTTAATTTTTGCACCTGGAAGACAGCACATTTCTCTTGAGGTTATATCCGGTCTGCAGATAGCGGCCTCTGTTCCTCTCAACAGGGAATCGCCCATGACAACAACTCTCCGTTTCTTCTTCACAACAGTTTTCTTTCTCCATTCAGGAGGACTCTAGGGCGTACAAGGTTGTTTGTGGGCAAAGTCTTATCCTGATGTATTTCTTCATCGTTCTCCTGTGTAAGAGCCTGGTATTGGTTCCTGAGCAGAATTGGTGCTGACTGCCTCCTGATCCTCCTGCTTCTCTGGGTCACATGCTTCCATTCCTCTGTTTCTTCAGTTGCACTTCGAATTTCCTCTCTTTCTGTACCATGAAGAGATAATTCTGCTCTGTCTAAGAACTCTTCACCTTCCTTAATGGTCTTCAATGTAGATAACCTCTCTTCCAGATTTTGCAACTTTTCCTCCAACAGGGACACAAGCTTGCATTTCTGGCATGTGAAGTTTGGCTTTTCCACTGGTAAGTCTATGAACATGTAGCAAGAAATGCAGCTCACCACATGGCTCCTAGCCTCTTCCATGTTCTTATTGTTCAAGAGATAATCAAGCGGTGAAATATAAGCCAAAACTCGCGCGCCGCTAGGCTAGGTTTATCTCCTCGGGACTCCTCCCCTGGTTTACTGATGTCCTCCTTTCAGCTGCAACAGCCAAAATCCAGTGTTCCTTGAGCTCGCGGAGACTCTTCACTTATCCCAGAAGGCACTGGGAATATGCAAATTATCTCCTCGGACTCCTCCCCTGGTTTACTGATGTCCTCCTTTCAGCTGCAACAGCCAAAATCCAGTGTTCCTTGAGCTCGCGGAGACTCTTCACTTATCCCAAAAGGCACTGGGAATATGCAAATTATCTCCTCGGGACTCCTCCCCTGGTTTACTGATGTCCTCCTTTCAGCTGCAACAGCCAAAATCCAGTGTTCCTTGAGCTCGCGGAGACTCTTCACTTATCCCAGAAGGCACTGGGAATATGCAAATTATCTCCTCGGGACTCCTCCCCTGGTTTACTGATGTCCTCCTTTCAGCTGCAACAGCCAAAATCCAGTGTTCCTTGAGCTCGCGGAGACTCTTCACTTATCCCAGAAGGCACTGGGAATATGCAAATTATCTCCTCGGGACTCCTCCCCTGGTTTACTGATGTCCTCCTTTCAGCTGCAACAGCCAAAATCCAGTGTTCCTTGAGCTCGCGGAGACTCTTCACTTATCCCAGAAGGCACTGGGAATATGCAAATTATCTCCTCGGGACTCCTCCCCTGGTTTACTGATGTCCTCCTTTCAGCTGCAACAGCCAAAATCCAGTGTTCCTTGAGCTCGCGGAGACTCTTCACTTATCCCAGAAGGCACTGGGAATATGCAAATTATCTCCTCGGGACTCCTCCCCTGGTTTACTGATGTCCTCCTTTCAGCTGCAACAGCCAAAATCCAGTGTTCCTTAAGCTCGCGTACTTCAAACAAGAATAAATGAAGTTTTACTAGGACAATAAAATGATGAATTCAATTACAAGAATAGAAAAATATTTATACTTGAGAGTCCTCAGTGGTTGATACCGTTTAATGGCTAACTGAAAAGATGGTAACAAATTCCAAGCTTTCGAGACTACTCAGGTCCCTTCATCAGGCTAAGACTAAAACAAAAAATGAAGAATCACATATTTATACACACAACAGGACACAGGAATAGTGCAATAGGTAAGACAAGTGACATGAAGCAGAACTGTCATTATGGCAGAGGGATGATCATAAATATTGGAACAGTTCCTAGATAAGGAGATAAAGTTTTATTGCCCTCTGATTGGGGTCTGGTGTTCTGTTTTGATGCCCCTAGAAGGTCAGAGACGCAGATTCCTTAATTGATATAGAATGACATGAATCCGTGTGATCTATTCATTCCAGCACTAAGAGTGTCAAAGGTCATGATGAGCTTATATTCCGAAACCTTTGTATCTTTCTCAGATTTGAAGTTATATTTTAATACCAGTAATTCCATATCCATCATGCTATGACCGGGTATACAAAAGTGTTTTGCCACAGGTAAATCCATTATTTTTTCTCTTATTGTGTGGCGATGATAATTCATCCTTGTTCTCAGTTTTTGGCCGGTCTCCCCCACATACAGACCCCCAGTTGGACATTTTGTACATATAATTTGGTACACCACATTAGATGTGATGCAGCTGAAAGTACCTTTGATCTTGTAGTCCTGATGGGAGTAGGGGATCTTTATGTTGTTCGTGGTCATTATAGATGCACAGGTTTTACATTTCTTCTTGTTGCAAGGAAAGGTTCCTGCAGCTGTTGGGGAGGACAGGGAGCTTCTGACAATGATGCTTCTTAGATTTGGGGCTGCCTAAAACACAGTAGTGGGGGGTCGCCTCAGAAAGACTTTTTTGAACCAGGGATACCATCCAAGAACAATTGAAAACCAAATTTCAAGAGCCAACTGAATATCAAGGAATCACCTGCTACATTACAAAGGTAAAGAAGAAAATAACCGGGTGCCTCTAGTGGTGACCTACAATCCAAATCTGGAGGTGCTAAGGGGAGCTACACGGAAACTACAACCTTTACTACAAAAAGATGCCCGATATTACAATCCATATTTCCAGACCCCCCACTACTGTGTTTTAGGCAGCCCACAAATCTAAGAAGCATCATTGTCAGAAGTTCCCTGTCCTCCCCAACAGCTGCAGGAACCTTTCCTTGCAACAAGAAGAAATGTAAAACCTGTGCATCTATAATGACCACGGACAAGATAAAGATCCCCAACTCCCATCACGACTACAATATCCCAGCTACTTTCAGCTGCATCACATGTAATGTGGTGTACCTAATTATATGTACTAAATGTCCAAATGGGGGTCTGTATGTGGGGGAGACCGGCCAAAAACTGAGAACAAGGATGAATTATCAGCGCCACACAATAAGAGAAAAAATAATGGATTTACCTGTGGCAAAACACTTTTGTATGCCCGGTCATAGCATGATGGATATGGAATTACTGGTATTAAAATATAACTTCAAATCTGAGAAAGATACAAAGGTTTCGGAATATAAGCTCATCATGACCTTTGACACTCTTAGTGCTGGAATGAATAGATCACACGGATTTATGTCATTCTATATCAATTAAGGAATCTGCGTCTCTGCCCTTCCAGGGCATGAAAACACAAAACCAGACCCCAATCAGAGGGCAATAAAACTTTCTATCCTTATCTAGGAACTGTTCCAATATTTATGTTCATCCCTCTGTCATAATGACAGTTCTGCTACACGTCACTTGTCTTACCTATTGCACTATTCCTGTGTCCTGTTGTGTATAGAAATATGTGATGCTTCATTTTTTGTTTTAGTCTTTGCCTGATGAAGAGACGTGAGTAGCCTCGAAAGCTTGCAATTTGTTACCATCTTTTCAGTTATCCATTAAAAGGTATCAACCACTGCGGACTCTCAAGTTAAATATTTTTCTATCTACTGGCTAACACGGTACGAAGATACACATGTTTCCTAACTTCAAGAATAAAAATAAAGACCCTGCAAATATAAACGCATATATGCACATGCCAACAAGAAATGGAACAACACACCACCCAAAAAATTGGTTACAAAATATAGTGTTGTAAATTTAAGAATAAAAGTCCATTTTTGTATTTATGAATAATGCTTAAGGAACGCTATGTTAAACCATAACATAGTGAAGACAATGGATTTTGTAATAGTCACTCATCATCATCATTGCAATTTATATGTGACAGTCACAGACATTTCAATTATTTAAGTTAATAAAATCGTTACTTTGTACAGCATGTATGACATGTCCAGCATGGACTCATCAATGTGATGACGCAATAATGTACGATAAAAAATAACCATTTAAAAAAACATTATGCATTGTCACAATTTAAGTGTGTGCCTGCAAGTGTAGGTGAAACAAAGGCTACGGATAGCAAAGGTATATTCTATGTCTGTATCAGACAGTGGACAGCCTCTGATGGGTAATGGCGATGTTATACTGTACGTCAATAAAGTCTGCGGCTGCAATCATGCATTTTTTGCTTGTACAGTGTTGAAGAGGGTAAAAGCATGTCTGGTTGCGCAAGGCTTTATCCGTCAACACTACCTTCCTACTGTCACGCGTAGGGTAGGGTAGCGTGTGTCTATTAGATGACTCTCTATAAAATGTGACGTTACGCAGCGTTATTGTGCCCTAGGGACGCCAAAAATACGACAGCAGTAATCATTTACTGTTTAATACTCCACCTATGACCAACAAAAAAAGCACGTTCCCTCTTTAACAATCTACAAGACTAACAAGCATAATGGTTGACGCTGACTTTATTGAGGTACAGTATTACATCGACATTGTCCATGAGTAACTATGCACTGTGATACCTATATACCATTATTAATTTATATCTGTTGTGGTTGTTTCAACAGCACTTGCAGGTATAACTACCTATTGTCAGTATGCATGATGCACTTTCTAGATGTAATAATTTATTATTGCACATTATTACCAGGTTTAGATGCTGGCCATTTCATATATGGTGTGTGAAGTTACAGTTGGCATCAGTATGTGTATTTTATAATGTCTGTCATAAATAAAACTCGTGATGATGATGATGAGGATTTTATGATTCGTACATCCATTGACTGCATTATCTTACAGGTACAGATAAAGTTCCTTAAAAAGCATTAATTGATAAGTATGAAATGTACTTTTATGCATTAATTTCAAAAAGTGAACACTATGTTTTAGTTTTTGTTACCATTTCTAATAGACATGTGCAGATATGCGCTGTGATGACAAATTATTATTTGTCCATATTTGTTATAAAAATTTATCATTCTAGGCCTGGAAAACTTCACAATTTCCTGTTTTAAGCATAACAATCAGGGTGACGGCTCTTCCCTATTTGGAGCATGTTCCACATGGGTTTTTCTGTGCATGTGTAGGGAACAGGAGACTTCTTGCCGGACACACAGCAGGGGAACAGCTGGCGTTACTGAACCCCACTAACACTATAGCTTGTGTATTGGTCTGTGGACACGACACTTCTGAGCAGCAACTGGCAGTGTTGTAGCCCAGGGAGTAGAGTTCAGGTGGTAGAAAGATGAACATAACAGGAGACATGGATAACGTTGCGAACCAGTTATTTAATCTGAAAACGGACAGACAAATTCTGGCGAGATCCATGCCTTGTTCATTTTCAGAAAAGTAAGCCGGTCTACATTATCGGAGGATAGTCGCATGCGACGGTCTGTTAGTACACCACCTGCAGCACTAAAGACGCGCTCCGATAATACACTGGCAGCAGGCAAGCCAGCACCTCCAATGCATACTGGCTAAGCTCTGGCCATGTATCCAGCTTAGAGACCCAAAACTTGAATGGGGAAGAGCCATCTGGGAGTACACTGAGAGGGAAAGACATGTAGTCTGTCACCATCTTACGGAAACGTTGCCTCCTGCTGACTGGAGCCGTCTCGGATGGTGTAGACATTTGTGGCGCTGCCACAAAACTTCGCCACATTTGGAACATACTGGTCTTGCCCTGTGCAGAGGCGCTGCTTGTGCTCCCTCTTGTTGCAGAGCTGTCTCCACTGCCTCGACGCACAGAGCTGCTTTGAAAAGCAGTAGCAGCAGCAGTGCTCTCGGCTGGAATGGAGAACATTATGGATTGCACCAGTGTGTCTTGGTACTCCCGCATTTTACGCTCCCGGTTCAACGGTGTGATGAGGCTTTGTAAGTTGTCCCGGTAGCGAGGGTCTAGGAGGGTGTACACCCAATAATCAGACGTGGTGAGAATGTGGGCGATGCGGCGGTCGTTTCTCAGGCACTGCAGCATGAAATCAACCATGTGCTGCAGACTCCCAACTGGCCAAGAAACGCTGTCCCCTGCAAGAGGCGTCATCTCTGCCTGCTCTGCATCACCCCACCCTCGCTCTACATACTGACTAGAGCGTTGTGTACCTCCCTCTGGAGCGATGTCTTCCTCCTCCATTGACTCCTCCTCATCCTCCTCACAAAGTGAGCCCTGCCCAGCCCTTTGTGAGGAACCACGTTGCGCTGACTGTCCAGAAGGTGATGGAATTTGTGACTCCTCATCCTCCACCTCTTCCAAAACCTCATCCCTTAGTGCTTGCAGTGTTTTTTGAAGCAGGCAGATAAGGGGGACAGTCAGGCTGACTAGTGCATCATCTGCACTCGCCATCCGCGTTGACTCATCAAACGCACGCAAAACGTGGCAGATGTCCTTCATAGAGGCCCACTCAGTAGTGGTGAAGTGTGAACGGCGCAAATTGCGAGTTGATTGCGCCTGATGCAGCTGATACTCCATTACTGCTGGCTGCTGCTCACACAACCGCTCCAACATATGTAACGTGGAATTCCACCTGGTGGGTACGTCACATATGATGCGATGTTCAGGAAGGCGAAATCTGCGTTGCAGAGCTGCAATGCGCGATCTGGCCATGCTGGAACGTCGCAAGTGAGCGCACTCTAGGCGGACCTTGTGCAGCAGTGCATCAAGATCCGGATAGTCCCTCAAAAAACTCTGCACGACCAAGTTGAGCACATGTGCCAGACATGGTATGTGAGTGAGGTTGCCAAGGCCCAGAGCTGCCACCAGATTTCGGCCATTGTCACACACTACCAAGCCTGGCTGGAGATTCGCTGGCAAAAACCACACGTCGCTCTCCTGCTTGATGGCATTCCAGAGCTCCTGCGCTGTGTGGCTTCGATTCCCCATGGAAATTAATTTGAGGACGGCCTGTTGACGTTTGGCCACGGCTATGCTCATATCGGTCGCAACAGGTAAGCGTTCACGGGTCCATGTGGAGGTAGACCGTGATGGCTCCTGCAGCGATGATTCTGAGGAACTGGATTAGGAGGAGGAGTCAATGTGGACAGACTTGATTCCTGCAATCCTTGGAGTTGGCAGACACGTACAGCGCCACTCGCAAGATCTGTACCCGGCTCCACAACATTGACCCAATGGGCAGTGAGGGAAAGGTATCGTCCCTGGCCATGGGTACTGGTCCACGCATCGGTGGTCAGGTGGACCTTGCTACTGATGGCGTTTAGTAGCGCATGTTTAATTTTTCCCTCAACATGCTTTTGCAGACCAGGGACGGCTTGCCTGCTGAAATAAAATCGGCTGGGCACATTGTATTGTGGGACTGCCAATGCCATTAAGTTACGGAAACTGTCAGTCTCCACCAGCCTGAATGACAGCATTTCAAGGGACAGGAGTTTTGCAATGCCAGCATTCAGAGCCTGTGCTCGTGGATGGTTTGCCGAGTATGGCCGTCTTTTATCCCATGCCTGTGCTACCGATGGCTGTTTTGTGGCCTGGGAGTGTGAGGATGACAGGGAACTTGCAGCTGTGGGTGGAATAACACTGGGTCTCTGGACAACAGTGACAGAGGTTCTTCCATGGCGATCCTGTGAGGAAGCCGAACCAGCTGTGTGTGAGCTGGAGGAAGAGGCTCCAACACAGCTGAAGATGTAGGTGCTGCTGTAGGTTGGCCTACATCTCCAGTGTGTCTTTGTAACTCAACCACGTGCTTTGACCGCACATGTTTCCACATATTTGTGGTATTAAGGTTACTGACACTTTTACCTCTTTTTACTTTTTGATTACACAGCTTGCATTTGACATAGCAAATATCATCTGCAAGTGTGTCAAAAAAGGACCACGCAGTGCAAGTCCTGGGAGCCCCTTTTTGGCTGTTGGAAGAGAACTGCTACGAACGGGTGCCAAACTGGAGGCTACAGGCAACCGAGTCTGCAGCCTACCTCTCCCTACTGTTTGGACCGTTGGGGCAATCTCTTCCTCAGAGCTGCTACCACCACCTTCCTGTTCCTCACGCCATGTTGGGTCTTGGACCTCATCATCTCCACTACCCTCTTCCAACACCTGCTGCTGTTGGGTGATCTGGCCAGCACCATGCTCAACAGAAACTGGCACCTGAGTCTCATCATCATCAGATGCGTTCTGCGGTGTGCTGACCATCAGCACTGGCTCACCGCCTCTTCAGATTCAGAGAGACACAGCTGTTGCGCATCACTGCATACTGCCTCTTCTTCACATTCCAGAATGCTGCTTGGCTGGGCCCCTGTTTGCAAGCCAACAGATTCTGAGAACAGAAGCAGAGACTCAGCTGGCTCCTTTACAGAGCTCTCTGACTGCCTGGGCAATTTGGCAGGCGGTGAAGAGACAGATGGTTGTTCAACAGTGCTGTGGTCCTGAGAGGAGGTGGAAGCAATTGAAGTCGATGCATTGGCTGCCATCCAACCAACAACGGCTTCAATTTGTTCTTCCCGCAGCAGGGGGGTACGCCGAGCTCCTACAAAAGTGCGCATAAAGGAACGCTCACGGGGAAAACTGGTGGATGCTGTGTCACTGGGTGCGCAGCAGCCACAGAATCCCCACGTCCTCTCCCTGCTGAAACTCCACGGCCACGACCACGTGCCTTACTCCCTGCCTTCTTCATCTTGGTAGATTGATAAAGAAAGTCAGAAAAGTTATAAGGCCTAAGTGTGGTTATTCCTCAGAGACTACAGTGAACACTGCACACAACTGTTCACTAGCTGTGAAAGGCTCCTTTGTGTACTTCTATAGTGTTTGCAACCAATGTATTGTATACGGATGGAAGCACGTCACACTAATAGATTAGATTTTTTTAAAATAGAATGGAGCAGCACCAATTAGTGAAAAATGTGAAGGATGAGGCAGTGACACACGCTCAGCAGACTACAACCAGCAGTGGTTGAAGAACTAACTGGAGCGTAATCTGCACTCAAAAAATGAAAACCTCACAGACTACAGTGAACACTGCAGACAACTGTTCAGTAGCTGTGAAAGGCCCCTTTGTGTACTTCTATAGTGTTTGCAACCAATGTATTGTATACGGATGGAAGCGCGTCACACTAATAGATTAGATTTTTTTCAAATATAATGGAGCAGCACCAATTAGAGAAAAATGTGAAGGATGAGGCAGTGACACACGCTCAGCAGACTACAACCAGCAGTGGTTGAAGAACTAACTGGAGCGTGATCTGCACTCAAAAAATGAAAACCTCACAGACTACAGTGAACACTGCACACAACTGTTCACTAGCTGTGAAAGGCTCCTTTCTGTACTTCTATAGTGTTTGCAACCAATGTATTGTATACGGATGGAAGCGCGTCACACTAATAGATTAGATTTTTTTAAAATATAATGGAGCAGCACCAATTAGTGAAAAATGTGAAGGATGAGGCAGTGACACACGCTCAGCAGACTACAACCAGCAGTGGTTGAAGAACTAACTGGAGCGTAATCTGCACTCAAAAAATGAAAAGCTCACAGACTACAGTGAACACTGCAGACAACTGTTCAGTAGCTGTGAAAGGCCCCTTTGTGTACTTCTATAGTGTTTGCAACCAATGTATTGTATACGGATGGAAGCGCGTCACACTAATAGATTAGATTTTTTTCAAATATAATGGAGCAGCACCAATTAGAGAAAAATGTGAAGGATGAGGCAGTGACACACGCTCAGCAGACTACAACCAGCAGTGGTTGAAGAACTAACTGGAGCGTGATCTGCACTCAAAAAATAAAAACCTCACAGACTACAGTGAACACTGCACACAACTGTTCACTAGCTGTGAAAGGCTCCTTTCTGTACTTCTATAGTGTTTGCAACCAATGTATTGTATACGGATGGAAGCGCGTCACACTAATAGATCACTGTTAATTTCAATTGAATGGAGCTGCACCAATTCCACAAAATAAAATAAAAAAAAAAGTCACAGAGTGACACGTGCAGATGCCTACAAACAGCGTTGGATGCAGAGCAAACTGCAGCGTCACCTGCACTCTCACACACACACCTTGCACAGAGCTGTTAAAACAACACTGCAAGGCAAAAGGAAGCTTTACACAGCGGTTGGTAAACTAGCCTGCCTAAAGCACAGTACACAAAATCGCAATCTCTAACTGTCCCTCAGAGTCAGCAGAGCAGCGTTCTGTCCCTAACTGAGTTCACAGCACAGTGACGCTAAAATGGCGGCGGCGCCTTTTATAGTGCATTCTGACATCATTTCAGCAGCCAATCACAGCCATGCCATTAGTTAAGATGACCGCAGCAGTACAGGATGTGCCCACACTTCGTAGGATTACTCATTGGCTGACTAAAATCACAGTGCCTCTCAAAGAATTATGGGAACTTCCGATTCCGGTATACGATATAGGAAAAATATCGGAACTAAGTATCGGAATTCCGATACAGCGAATATCGGCCGATACCCGATACTTGCGGTATCGGAATGCTCAACACTACTCATCACTACCTACTTGCTTTAATTCCCTAAACGCTTTCTTTTTGTCCCTTATTGCGCCCCTTACAGCTCTGCTTTAATTCCCTAAACGCTTTCTTTTTGTCCCTTATTGCGCCCCTTACAGCTCTATTTAGCCATAGTGGTTTCCTCCTAATTCTAGCATGTTTATTCCCATAGGGTATATACTGTGCACAGGTCCTATTCAGGATACTAATAAACGTCTCCCATTTTCTTTGTGTATTTTTATGTCTCAGGATATCGTCCCAGTTTATTGCACCAAGATCATCTCTCATCCATTGGAAATTTGCCTTCCTGAAGTTTAGTGTCCTTGTAACCCCTCGACTACACATCTTATTAAAGGATACATGAAAGCTTATTATTTTGTGATCACTATTACCCAAGTGACCCCCAACCCTTATATTTGATATGCGGTCTGGCCTGTTGGATAATATTAGGTCTAGCAGTGCCCCCCCTCTTGTTGGGTCCTGAACTAGTTGTGAAAGGTAATTGTCTCTCATAGTTGCCAAAAACCTATTACCTTTGCTGGAATTGCAGGTTTCTGTTCTCCAATGTATTTCAGGGTAGTTGAAGTCCCCCATAATAATGACTTCTCCTTGAGTTGCTGCTTCATCTATTTGCTTTACGAGGATATTCTCTGTTGCTTCCATTATTTTAGGAGACTTATAACAAACCCCTATCAGTAATTTATTATTTTTCTCTCCTCCCCTAATCTCCACCCACAGAGACTCTACATCTTCATTAGATTCACAGATATCACGCAGGATGGGTTTTAAGGATGATTTTAAATATAAACACACACCCCCACCTCGCTTATTTTTACGGTCATTCCTAAACAGACTATAGCCCTGTAAATTAACAGCCCAGTCGTGGCTCTCATCCAGCCATGTCTCAGATATCCCCACCATGTCATAATTATGTTCCAACAAAATTAATTCTAATTCCGCCATTTTGTTGGTGAGGCTTCTGGCATTAGTATACATGCACTTTATGTATCTCTCTGAACCTCTATTCTTTCTTAAATTATTAACTGTTCTAACCCCACCCCCCATGCCATCCCCACCTCCAATTTCATTATTTGTGCCCAGGTCTCTATCTGCACTGCCTTCCCCTCCTATAAAATGAATACCCTCCCCCCTAGTCCCTAGTTTAAAGACTCCTCCAACCTTCTAGCCATTTTCTCCCCCAGCACAGCTGCACCCTCCCCATTGAGGTGCAGCCCGTCCCTAGCATAGAACCTGTAGCCAACTGAGAAGTCGGCCCAGTTCTCCAGGAACCCAAACCCCTCCTTCCTATACCAAATCTTGAGCCACTTATTAACTTCCCTAATCTCCCGTTGCCTCTCTGGTGTGGCACGTGGTACCAGCAGTATTTCAGAAAATACCACGTTGGAGGTCCTTGCTTTAAGCTTGCAGCCTAATTCCCTGAAATCATCTTTAAGGACCTTCCACCTACCTCTAACTTTGTCATTTGTGCCAATGTGCACCATGACCGCTGGGTCCTCACCAGCCCCTCCCAGTAATCTGTCAACCCGATCAGCGATGTGTCGGACTCGAGCGCCAGGTAGGCAGCACACTGTTCGATGATCCCTGTCTTTGTGACAGATTGCCCTATCTGTTCCCCTAATAATTGAGTCCCCCACTACCAGCACCTGTCTGGCCTGCCCTGCTCTACTAATTCCCCCCCTTACTGGAGCAGACACTCCTCCGGCTTTCAGAGGACTTGCCTGGCTGCAGCTGTGCTACCCCTGTACTGACAACCCCCTCATCTGCCAACTTTGCAAACTTATTGGGGTGTGCCAGATCAGGACTAGCCTCCCTGGCGCTCTTCCCTCTACCCTGCCTTCTAACTGTCACCTAGCTTGCTGCTTCAGTGTCCTGCAGCTTCATCCTAGCATCCCCCCCTCATCAGTCCCATTGAGCGTCTGCTCAGTGAGCAGAAGACTCCTTTCCATATTGTCTATGGATCTCAGTGTTGCCAGCTGCACATTTAGATCCAGGATTTGGGCTTCCAAATGCACAACGTGCTCACATCTCGCACAGCAGTATGCACCCTCGACCGGCTGTTCAAGGACTGCATACATGTGGCAAGATGTACACTGGATGGCATTGGCAATAGTGGAGCACATATCTAATGGGGATTTCACCAGACAGCAAAGATAAATAAAAATAAATAAAAAGTATTAATAAAATATACGGTAACAGCAATTCAGTAAATCCTCCCTTGGAAACTCCCTGAATCCAAAGTCACTGAATCTCAAGTCACACTTACCACCGTTCGCACTTACCACCGTTCGCACTCAGCTCGCTCACACTCGCTGAAGCAGAAGATTTAAAGAGATTTTTTTTTTCTCCTTCAGCAGCAAATCACCCTGCTGCTCAAATGCACTTCCAAAACGACTTGAGCCCCAACCAGCTGGCCCTTATAAACCCTTAATTATGAACCCCCATCCTTAATTAACCCCTTGTGAATATAGCTACACCAAGATTTAAATGCAATATAGTTAACCTTTAAACCTTTAAACACACAGATAGTAAAATAAGAGATTAATCCTTTAGAGAGAAAAAATAGGTTAACAAAGCCCCCAAAAGATAGAACAGGTAGAAAGGCACTCAGAATCCACAATTCAGCCACTCACACCAATTCACACAGGTATTTGATTAAAGGTTTTTCAAATACTTCTTCACTGAATCTCAAGTCACACTTACCACCGTTCACACTTGTGCATCGGTCACACTCAGCTCGCTCACACTCGCTGAAGCAGAAGATTTAAAGAGATTTTTTTTTTGTGTGTGTGCCAAAGTTTATGGTAGATAGCATTAAAAGGTTCAGAAAATGCCTTCACAAATTGGCAGGAATATGGTAGTGGGAAAAGTAATGTCAAGATCTACCCCCAATGATAAAGTGGGCATCTCCAGTGAAAAATAACATCTTCACAAGGCAGTTGCACAGATGTATTATTCATCCTAAATTCAATGGACGTTCATAATTGTCTGCGCGGATGGGATACAATGAAGCTGTAGGATTGATCATGGCTTCTACAAACCTGCTAGCTTACACTCCTTTCACCTATCATACAGTCATGGACAAAAGTTTTGAGAATGACACAAATATTAATTTTTACAAAGTCTACTGCTTCACTTTTTCTAATGGCAATTTGCATATACTCCAGAATGGTTCCATTGTTGCCAAAAAGGCTCCAGGGAACCCACGAAAGACCAGCAAGCGCCAGGACCGTCTCTTAAAAGTGTTTCAGCTGCGGGATCGGGCTACCAGCAGTGCAGAGCTTGCTCAGGAATGGCAGCAGGCAGGTGTGAGTGCATCTGCACGCACTGTGAGGCGGAGACTCTTGGAGCAAGGCCTGGTCTCAAGGAGAGCAGCAAAGAAGCCACTTCTCTCCAGAAAAAACATCATGGACAGACTGATATTCTGCAAAAGGTACAGGCAGTGGACTGCTGAGGACTGGGGTAAAGTTATTTTCTCTGATGAATCCCCTTTTCGATTGTTTGGGACATCAGGAAAACGCCTCATTCGGAGAAGACAAAGTGAGCGCTACCACCAGTCTTGTCTCATGCCAACTGTTAAGCATCCTGAAACCATTCATGTGTGGGGTTGCTTCTCAGCCAAGGGAATCGGCTCTCTCACAGTCTTGCCTAAAAACATAGCCATGAATAAAGAATGGTACCAGAATGTCCTCCAAGAGCAACTTCTCCCAACCCTCCAAGAGCAGTTTGGCGATCAACAATGCCTTTTCCAGCATGATGGAGCACCTTGCCATAAAGCAAAGGTGATAACTAAATGGCTCAGGGAACAAAACATAGAGATTTTGGGTCCATGGCCTGGAAACTCCCCAGATCTTAATCCCATTGAGAACTTGTGGTCAATCATCAAGAGACGGGTGGACAAACAAAAACCTAAAAATTCTGACAAAATGAAAGCATTGATTGTGCAAGAATGGACTGCTATCAGTCAGGATTTGGTCCAGAAGTTGATTGAGAGCATGCCAGGGAGAATTGCAGAGGTCCTGAAGAAGAAGGGGCAACACTGCAAATATTGACTTGCTGCATTAACTCATTCTGTCAATATAAGCTTTTGTTACTCATATGTTTGCAAATATATTTCTGTCTGTGATAAAAACATCTGTCAAACACACATAAAAACCAGAGGGCAGCAGATCATGTGAAAATATAATATTTGTGTCATTCTCAAAACTTTTGGCCATGACTGTACAGTGTGCCAAGGTTGCTGTAATCACAGGACTTTATTAGTTTGCAAGCTTCATCTGTACACACACAAATTATGTGTAAATGCATATTTAGGTAAGTTATTCAGTTATCTTATCAGAAAAGGCAGATCTTAAAACATCAAGGGCCAAAGCTTCAAAGTACATGTCTCCCTCCATTTCCCATATGAAAATGAGAATCTATACATACTGTACATAGTTATTGTATACCACTGTTGCTAACCCTAAAACACACAATAAAAAGACCAATATCACCAAAATCACTTCTATACAAGCCCAAATAGTACTTTTACATATTGTACACTATCATTACCACTACATACTGAATACATAATAGTATAATATAGTATAATATGACAATTAATTCTACACAAAGACCAGTAATGGCACCATATACCTTATACTACATAATAGCTGAAAATCATTAATCTGTTACTAAAAAAAACAAACACAAAAAAACTATGGTATTAAAAAGACCATTATTGCCACTATGCAGTGACCTTATAGTAGAAGATACCAGTCCCGTCAACCATATAGTTCAAGTTACTACTATTCAGGTATATACAGTATCGTGATTTATAGGTGATGTTGTTTCGTTCTGGGGTCGTTCACTTTTCTTGTCTTTTCCATCTGGTCCAGACAGACATGACAACATATTCAGCCACAACTTGACTGCAGAGTTTATGAAGTAATGAGGTCCCATTTGTTCTTTTGAA
>JARQOD010000001.1:938560805-938591231 GCA_033576555.1 Oophaga sylvatica
AACACTACTTTTAACACATTTAATTTTTTTCAAACAATAAAATATGCGGTATGTAAAATAGGTGCAGGTCACTGAGGGATTAGTAACCTGTCATAAGCCCATACAGATGAATATGTAAGCAGAGCACCACATAAAGCCCCACCCACAATCTCCTCCACAGCTACGCCCACATACTGCCAAGGAGCACGAGCATATCATTAACTGAAAACTGCAAATAAAGATTAAACCACAACTACAAGACAGATTTCATCAACCAAGGTATCATTTTAATCAGTATAATGGGGCTGACCTGACAGTATCTGTAGTTTACTGAGCACAATCCTGCTGACAGGTTTTCTTTAAAGCACCACTTCAGCCTTTCTTTTTATTTCAGTGCTGGAGTAGTGCCACTACTAAAAGTTCCCTGTCCTTAGTATTATACTTACTAGCCACCGTCTTCAACTTTTTCTGGCACAGCTCCGGTCCCACGCCAATATCTTGCGATGGCAACTTCTGACTGACCGGAAGTCAGAGGTAACGGGCACAAGCGCTCAGTGCAAGTCTATGAGAGGTTCATTCTGGCCTCGTTCTGGCTCTCATAGACTTACACCGAGTGGTGACTTCCGGATCACCTAGCAAAACATTGGAGCAATCCGTCAGGTCATAAACTGCTGGAGACCGACCAGAGCAGCGCTGATAACAGATGAAGACGGCAGCGGGTATGTGTGAGACTAGGGCAGGAAACTTAGATTACCTCTCCAGTGCTGAAATAAAAAAAATACTGCTGTGGTGATTTAAAGTATATTTAAAGTCATCATACCTAGCTGAAATCATACAGCCAGTGCCTAATACGTGCTGCCTGCTGGGCCATGTATCAACTATGATTTTCCTTTTAAATTATTAAGATTGCAAAGCGCTTGTGAAGAAAAGCATGTGCAATTTACTTCTTATTAAAAAATACTTTTCATTCTCAAGAAGAATTTTTAATTCTATTGTATACAGTTCGTTGCCAAGTCAACCGGCCACCTAATAGTTTCAAATTGGCTAGTTTCTTATGCAGGTAGCGTACACCGCTTGCAGGCTCTATGCATTTATTGATCGATCCGGCTAGTTTCTCTCACTCTTGTCACAGCAAAGCTGTCTTTGTTTGCAGCATCTACATAATTGAGCCCAGCGGTTCTACTGCCCTGCTGGTCTGAACTGTCAAATAATTGTTCTCTACTAATAGGCATTATCTTTTCTTTTAGCCTTGGCAAAATGGGGCCTCACCTATCAAAACCACCTCTGCTTCCCATAGCAGCCAATCACAGTACAACTTTCATTTTATGAGTGCTGTTTATGAAATCAAAGCTACACTCTCGTTGGTTGCAAAGACAGGTTGGGCCTATAGCAAGCAATCACCATGCAGCTTTTATTTTTCTAGAACAGTTAAAAAAATGAAAGTTGCATTCTCATTGGTTACTTAAGCCAACAAAGAGTCTACTATTGTTAGAATGTTTTCTTAACTGAGGCCGCATGTGTCGTGTGTTTTGAGGAGCAATATATTTTTGTCACTAAGTAGAAGATTTTACAGAATATGACATCTTGCAAAATATCTTTTGAGGTGTCTCAAAAGATAATGATATCATATCCTTTAGGCGAATTGCCTAAAATGGCTGCTTCCATTTCACACATGGTCAGGCTTTCCCATAATACCTTGCAGTTATCAAATTGCATATGCACAGCAAATGAGGAGGGATATCGTAGTCTGTATGAAAGCAGAGGCAGGGAATGCAGCACCCGTTTTGTGGTGAATCTGGATAGTGAAAGCTTACAGCTAAGCCATAAGGATGGGGAGAGAAAGCCACAGCACAGCAGTGAAAAACATTATGTTGAGACGAAAAATGAATAGTGTCATGTATGGTTTTTTTGAGCAATTGAAGGTTGTAGTACTTTTGATTAGTAGGGAAGTGAATTGCTGCAAATCAAATTTTGGGGTAAAATTTAGCCAATGTGGGGGACTGAATTTCAAAAGATTGGCTCATCCTGAACTATCAGGAATTTGAGTACATTTACAATAAAAGTTTTTTTTTATTTAATTTATTTTTTTCCTGCTCTTTTGAGGATATGAAATTGTTCCCTGAACCTCCTCAGTATAGACTGGAGAGTTATTTTTTATTGTTGCCAAAATTGAACATTTTATTCCGCAGCTTTATAGATAAAAATAAATCTAATAGCTGGGAGCTGACAAAAGCTCAATTTCTGATTACTGCAGCAGCTGCTTCCGAAAGGATGGCTATACTAAGCAAAGCTGTCAATGACAGATACCAGGGACACAATGACATGGAGTATGGGTTCTGTTATATTTTTTGCAAAGCAAGTGTCATCAACACGCCTGGATTTTACTATACAGTCCATGAAATCTGTCACAAATAATCAAAATTGGCAAAAGTTAAAATTATGAACATTGTCAAAACTTATTATATTGATTAAATCTCAGTAAATTACTGGATAATGTTGTTTTATATGAATTATAATTACTCATAAAAATATTCCTTTTTTACTGGTTGGCAGCAATATTGCCATTTTAATTTTTCTTAGTTACCGGCACTTTTTTATGAGTCAATACCTAATAATGATATTGTACAGAAGAAATTCATACTTAAAAAGTGGATCTGTCAGCAGATTTTGCAACACAAAATGCACTCACTATTAAATAGATCTCTTAGCCCTGATAAAGCAGTTATACTTGATTTAAAAACCCATGTCAGAATAGCTGTAAAATCCTGGGCATTTTATGAGTCCAGCTAAAGAGTAAGGCTGGAGTCACACTTAACGTATAAAAAATCGGTCCGATTTTGACGGCTGAGAATCGCACAAATGTTCCCCGAACAGTGATCCGTATGTAATCCGTTTGCAATCCGATGATGCAATTTCTCTCATTTAAGTATCCAAGTGAAAGCCGTATGGCGTGATTTTATCGCAGCCTTGCAAAATGGACATATAACGGTTCCTTGGCCTGAAATTAATTAAAATCATAATCAGTAACCCTATTTATTGGCTCAGCAACAGGTGACAGCCTCCAATCTTTGCATTAGAGTCCGTGCTTGTGTTGTGGTATTTCTGCTTTGTGTCAAAAACATGTCAGACAGGCTTACTTACAACACTATTGAGCGGGTGCTTTTCTACTGGGTTTTGTCCCGACATTTTGGGGAGCCATACCCAGTGATTGTGGATCCGAGGAGGCGGAGACGAATGTGGGTACATCCGCTTTTGAAGCGACGCCTGACTAAAGGCCATTTCCACCGTCTGTATGCTTCTCTACATAGGCATCCTGACAAGTTCTACCAGTATTGTCGGATGAGCCTGTCCATATTTGACATTCTGATGGAGATTGTGCGCCCTGGGATCACCTTTAAGAATGCGCAAGTATATTTCTGCAGAGGAGCGCATTTTACTTACATTACGGTATGTATTCATCCTCTATGTAGATGGTGTGTTTTCCTTTTTCTTCTTTAATGCACTCATCCCTTCCATTTTTTGGCCCGTGTTCTTTCATTATTTTAACTACAACATTTGTCCTTTGACATTATATGCTGCTTTTATTACGAGCAAAGCCATAGCATGTTGTTTAATTTTTTTAAAGGCAAGGCTTATTAGCTATTGCCCATAACTTTTAGGAAGGACTAAACTGGTTTATGGCCGCATTGGATTCTCATTTTTTATGTTTTATATTCCCTTATAGATTCCTTTCCACTGGGCTCTTCCATGCAGCACTGCATCTTGAATTCTTAATTGGCAAATCCACCATCTCAGGCATTGTCCGTTCTACGTGCTCGGAAATATAGTCCCGACTACATCAATCGGTCATGCCTGAGCCCAAAATGGAAGACTGGCTGCAGATAGCCCATGGTTTGAGGAAACGTATTGGCTCACTGGATGGAAAGCACATCCGTGTGCGTAAGCCGACAAACTCAGGGTCCCAATATTATAATTATAAACAGTATTTTTCTGTAGTGCTGTTGGCCCTGGTCGACAGGGACTACAGGTTTATAATTGTAGATATTGCCTCCTATGGAAGAGCTGGAGACTATAAGTCTTCAATTCTTCCATTATGGGTCGGCGGCTACGCAATAATGATTTTTCACCTCCCACCCCCACGTCAGCTACCAGGTTCCACTATGGAAGCGGTACCTTATGTGATGGTTTCAGATGAGGCCTTTCAATTAACACGCCACGTCATGAGGCCCTATCTACGTAGAGCCCTGGACCCCCGGTGCAGAATCTTTAATTTCCGCCTATCCCGCTCACGATGACTGGTGGAGTGTGCCTTTGGCACTCTTTGTGCCAAATGGCGGGTCCTGCAGTCAGCCATTCAACTTAGTGAAGGAAATGTGAATGAAGTTATTAAAGCCTGTGTGATACTTCACAACTTCACCAGAATCCATGACTGTTCCTCATATGATGGTGATAAAGTTGCGGTTGGAAATAATGGCAGGGCTAATGCACATGTACTTCATCCACGTCGTCAGTCCCCTGGACTTAAAGTGCGGGATATTTTTACAAATTATTTTGTTTCACCAGAGGGATCTACTCCATGGCAAGACAATGCAGTTTCTATGTTGTAATATATGAGTTTTGAGGTATAAAAAATAAAGTAATCTTAATGTTTGCAGTGTGTGTCCAAAAAAATTCTGTACTTTCACAAAAATACCATATCTGTGCCATATGGCATATTGGGCCTATAAAACTTATATTAAATGTAAAAAAAAAATGTCCAAGAACATTCTAACCTACAAGTTATGGTAGGTTGGGGGTGGTGATGGCGGGAGAACAGCTTGTGAGGTTTGCCTTGTTTGTTGGGCAACCTCAATTTCACCCTGTGGTATGGAAGATGCTGAGCCAGGATGATGTTGTGGAGGATAGTAGTGGGAAGTTGGGTAGTGAATTTGGTACTCCATGTCGACCATACCCATGTTGGGACCAGCCTCCAACAGTGTGTCTGATCAAGTGGCCATTTTGGGCAGGTGCAGTATGATCATAAAATTGGACCTGTGTTGGCCAATGTTGGATTGGGGCAGGCTGTGGCTGAGGTGTAGGCATCTGGGGAGGAGGTGGCTCAGAAACTGATTGAGCCTGCACTTCTGCTACTCCCGGCATTTGCAGTTGGTTACTGGTAGACAATTGCCACCTTTCCAAAAAAGCAAATACCAGGTTTGGGTTATTTGGTGGTGTGCATGCATCAATCAGGATCTGTATTGCCCCTCTGGCACGCAGCCTGAGCTCACGGCGAATTGGACGGAGGTACCATGCCAGACTGCGGGCGTAAGCTTCCTCCCCATCATCATTTACAGTACTGGCCAAATAGTCCAACAGCCCACTGTCCACTTGCCTCCTGATGCTTGTGGTTGATAGCTCCCTCCTGTGCCAGCCACGGCGTGTGATGGCGGCAGCCTGGGGTGAGGTATCCACAGGCAAGGTTGGGCTGCTACTGTTGCCCCGGTCCTCCTCTGGATTTGCCATCTGTGGTGCAGATGCCGCTGGTGGAGGTGGTTGGGTGCAGCTTGCAGGTGCAGTAAATGGGCCAGCCACTTCTTCCCCTACTGGATCAATATTGACCTCAGAGTCCAGTGCTGTCTCCCTGTCCGTAAGGTTTGACTCAGTACTGTTTTAACAAAAAAAGAAGATTAAATAAACATATTAAGATTTGTCCCTAACAGCATGTGTAAAATGTGGTGTCATGCATGCATTTACGGTCTCAGATCCATAACGAGAGCCAGAAAATTGAGACGATCAAAGTAGATATTCTTTCTTTTCGTGGGAGCGGCATCCCCACTCCTGGCCCGCTGCTTTCGCTCCCGCCGGTATTGGTCACTGCGGCTGCAGCACCGTCTTGTGACATCAGTGACTGCAACATAACACAAGAAAAGTTTTACCTTCAATCAATGTGTTTATATTGCAAAATGTAGTTTACAATCTAATGTGGCCTGCTACTTGGCAAGTGTAAAGTCTGAAATAAGCCACATATTACACAAAAAACATCACATATGATCATTTTATGTTCGCTTGGTAACACGTGTTACTTTTATTAATAGTACTTTTTAATGACTGTACTTACTAATTTGTTGCTGGGCCTCACGAGGTCTTTCCTCAAAGTCCGGTACATTTGGGTGCAGATTCTCCTCCATGCTGCCTCCTGATGTGCCCGGTCTGCATAGTGTGCGTCCCATTGATATAATAGTTCGGCCTCTCTTGCACCAGAACTATGAGCATCTCCACGTTAATGTGTGTGGCCATGATGGTGGACTCAGTGGAGGTGTGTTCCTTGATTTTTCTAGAGGTTGCCAGAGAAATTTGCATGCCAAAGCTTCCTGACAATGCCTGATTCAATTTCCTGTCACCTGGAGAATGCTTGCGCATTTCTCGTAAGTCACACGCATGGTCCGTGTGGTGTCCATTTTTTCTCATACCCATAGACTTGTATTGGCGAGACTCGGCCAATATATGCTGCAAATCGCAGCATGCTGCGATTTCACTCGCACGTATGATACGGCCGAGAAAAAAAACGGTGATGGGAGCTGCCCCATAGAATTACAGCTGTCCGAGTACTATGCGATTTTTTTTATCGCATAGCACTCGTCCGTATTCCTCTCTAATGTGACTCCGACTTAAGAGAGCTCATGTCAAGAGCCCAAGTGTATTCAGTCTTCACCATCCACCCACCTGACTGGCAGTTGCAGCTTGTACTGATCGGTATGAGATTTCAGCAGTAGCAGCAAGACAGGTACTGAGGAACTGTCAATCAGGCTAGGTGGGTGGAAACTGAGTTTAGACTTTTTAAAAGGATTATACATCCATTCTGACTTGTATTTTTAAATCAAGTCTAAGGAATCTAATAGACATTTAATAATGTATGCAGATTGCGTTATAAATCTTTTGACTGTGTTCAATTTCTCTATTTATTATAGATGTTTTTCTGGTCAAATCATAGGCAAAATCTGCCCAGGAACAATCGGAGAGTGAGTGCAGGGATGCTGAAATATTAGGGTGGGGATTTTGAGGTACACTTAAGGGGTTTATCCGAGAGAAAAATATGTCTATCTGTCTGTCTATCTATCTATCTATTGATCTAGTTAGCCATGCATCAATTAAAAATAATAGTTGGCTGCCTACCGCCTTATAGCACCCCCTCAGATCCAGCACAGACCACCCAAGAGGTCTCTGTCGTCTCCAGAAGTTGTCTCTGCCCTATTTGGAAGTCCGAGGCTGCTCAAACCTGTAATTGGCTGCAGCATTAAAGTGACTAGAAGAACACACCATCAGATGTTTCTCTGATGATGTCACCTAAATAGGACAGTCACCATTTCTGGAGCTGAAGGAGACTTCCGGAACAGTTTGTACTTTATCTGCAGGCACACAGGAAAGTGAGTGTGCCTTCATTTGTTATTTTTAATCAATCCATAGCTAAAAAAAAATAGTGTTTCTGTTGAACAAGCCTTTCCATTGACGTACTTCTGGAAAATCCGTAGAACTCCATGTGCCAATTTCTCAGGTGATACAGTTATTCATACAATTTAATAGAGATAAAGCTACAGTTACAAGCCATCTAGTATTATATTTATTAGCATTTGTTTGGATTCAATAATGAACATATAAATTGTATAGGATACATTTTATTTGTCGATGCAACAGAATTTATCTAGTTATTTTGAAATACCCATAAATTAATTCAAAGCACATACTATATAAACTCGAGTATAAGCAAACCTGAGTATAAGCCGAGGCACCTAATTTTTCCACGAAAAACTGGGAAACTTGCTGACTCGAGTATAAGCCAGGTATGCATTGTCCCCTTATTCCCATCCTGGCATGCATTGCCTCCTCATCCCCATCCTGGTATGCATGGTTCCTCATCCCTATCCTGGTATACACAGCCACCTCATGCCCATCCTGGTATGCACGGCCTCCTCATCCCTATCCTGGTATGCATGGTTCCTCATCCCTATCCTGGTATGAATGGCCTCCTCATCGCCATCCTGGTATGCTTGGTTCCTCATCCCTTTCCTGATATGCATGCCCTCCTCATCCCCATCCTGGTATGCAGGTATGCACGGTTCCCCATCCCTATCTGGGTATGCATGGCCTCCTCATCCCCATCCTGGTATGCACAGCCTCCTCATGCCTATCCTGGTATGCATTGTTCCTCATCCCTATCTTGGTATGCACAGCCTCCTCATCCCTATCCTTGTATGCATGGCCTCCTCATCCCCATCCTGGTAAGCATGGCCAGTGCAGTGAATATTCATTTCTCTTTAGCAGCGGGCACAGGAGTTAGCCACAGCCGCCGGCTCCTGCCTCTGTGACCCGCTGCTCCACCGCTGCCGCTCCCCCTCCATCTTCTGGGACAATTGACTCGAGTATAAGCCGAGGGTGGCGTTTTCAGCACAAAAAAATGTGCTGAAAGATTCAAGTATATACAGTTTATACATAGCGAAGGGGGTCTACCCTTTACTATCCATCATAGAAGAGACCTGCTAAGAGCCTTTCTCACGCTGGAAAAACATCTACATGTGCATCTCGCAAATTAAAATATCTTCAAAAAGTTAATTTATTTCAGTTCTTCAATGCAAAAAGTTAAACTCATCTATTATATGGAGTCATTACAAACAGAGTGATCTATTTTAAGTGTTAATTTAGGTTAATGTTGATGATTATGGCTTGCAGCCAATAAAAACCCAAAAGTTGTTATCTCAGTTAATTAGAATATTTTATAACACCAGCTTGAAAAAATGATTTTAAAATCCAAAATGTTGGCCTACTGAAATGTATATTCAGTAAATGCACCCAATACTTGGTCAGGGCTCCTTTGGCATCAATTACTGCATCAATGCGGCGTGGCATGGAGGCGATCAGCCTGTGGCACTGCTGAGGTGTTATAGAAGCCCAGGTTGCTTTGATAGCAGCCTTCAGCTCGTCTGCATTGTTGGGTCTGGTGTGCCAGCGGCAGTGCAAATATTGAGGAGCAAAACTCTGTGAGTTTCTCATAAAGTGTGACCCGGCCTTAAACGCAATATTTGCTAATTTAAAAAAAAGGAAAAAAATTGCAATGTTTATAGCCTGTTTCCTGTAATAAAAAGTAAAATAATAAACCAACCGTATACTCCCTGTCCGACGCAGTCCAATTAATAACGAGTGTCCCACGACGATCTCCCCTATTGAACAGTGTCATGTCACTGCTCTATAGGGCCTCTCAGTGATGCTTTGACAGGAGATAATCCTCCTGCAGTGCATCAATGAAGAGGTCATCTGAGTTCATTCTCTCACTTTCTGGCAATGCTGCGTGGGAATTTTCTCACACAGCATTGCCAGTGAGAGAGTGAACTGAAGTGACCTCTCTCCCTTCAGCGGCAGAGGGATATACATCGCGGAGGATTATTTTTATTATTATTATTATACATTTATATAGCGCCATTTATTCCATGGCGCTTTACATATGAAAAGGGAAAAATATAGACAGGTACAATAAACATGTGCTAGACAAGGGACACACAAGTACAGAAGGAGAGAGGACCCTGCCCGCGAGGGTTCACAGTCTACAGGGATGGGTGAGAATACACTAGGAGAGGGTAGAGCTGGTCGTGCGATGGTTCAGTACACTGAGGATCATTGCAGGTTGTAGGCTTGTCGGAACAGGTGGGTCTTCAGATTTTTCTTGAAGGTCTCCGTTGTTGGTGAAAGTCTGATGTTTTGCGGCAGGGAGTTCCAGAGTATGGGGGAAGCCCGGGAGAAGTCTTGTATGCGGTTGTGGGAAGAAGAGATGAGGGGGGAGTCGAGAAGGAGATCTTGAGAGGATCGAAGGTTGCGTGTAGGTAGGTAGCGGGAGACCATGTCACAGATGTATGGAGGAGAAAGGTTGTGGATGGCTTTGTATGTCATGGTTAAGGTTTTGAACTGGAGCCTCTGGGCAATAGGAAGCCAGTGAAGGGCCTGGCATAGTGGGAAGGCTGGGGAATAGCGGGGAGACAGGTGGATTAGTCGTGCAGCAGAGTGTAGGATGGACTGGAGTGGTGCCAGAGTGCTAGAGGGGAGGCCAGACAGTAGGAGATTGCAGTAGTCGAGGCGGGAGATGACAAGGGCGTGCACTAGTGTTTTTGTGGTTTCATGGTTGAGGAATGAGCGGATCCGGGAAATATTTCTGATTTGAGGCGGCAGGAGGTGGCGAGGGCTTGGATATGTGGTTTGAAAGAGAGGGCAGAGTCGATGATCACCCCAAGGCACCGAGCATGTGGGACTGGGGAAAGCGAGCAGCCATTGACATTGATGGATAGGCCTGTGGAGGGGTAGAATGAGGTGGGGAAAGATGATGAATTCTGTTTTGTCCATGTTCAGTTTGAGAAAGCGAGCAGAAAAGAAGGCTGAGATAGCAGACAGACACTGTGGGATTTTGGTCAGTAGGGAGGTGAGGTCAAGTCCAGATAGGTAGATCTGCGTGTCATCGGCGTAGAGGTGATACTGCAAGCCTGGGATTCTATGAGCTGTCCAGGCCGAAGGTGTAGATGGAGAAGAGTAGGGGTCCTAGGACTGAGCCTTGGGGAACACCGACAGACAGGGGGTGAGGTGAGGAGGTGGTGTGTGAGAGGGAGACACTAAATGTTCGGTCTGTTAGGTATGATGAGATCCAGGATAGGGCCAAGTCTGTGATGCCAAGAGAAGAGAGAATCTGTAGGAGGAGGGAATGGTCTACGGTGTCAAAGGCAGAAGACAGGTCCAGGAGAAGGAGGACAGAGTAGTGTCGCTTGCTCTTGGCGGTTAGCAGGTCGTTAGTGACTTTAGTTAGGGCAGTTTCAGTTGAGTGATGCGGTCGAAAGCCTGATTGTAACCGGTCAAAGAGGGAACAGGAGGAAAGGTGGGAGGACAGTTCAAGATATACATGCTGTTCCAGTAGTTTTGAGGCGTAGGGGAGAAGAGATATCGGGCGATAGCTAGACGCAGAGGATGGGTCGAGGGAGGGCTTTTTGAGGATCGGTGTGATTGAGGCATGTTTGAAGGATGAAGGAAAGACACCATTTGTAAGTGAAAGGTTGAAGAGGTGTGTGAGAGTAGGGATGAAGACTGTGGCAAAGTTAGGGATGAGGTGGGACGGGAGTGGGTCAAGCGCGCAAGTGGTGAGGTGTGATCTTGACAGGAGAGTGGAGAGCTGATCTTCTGTATGGTGGTGAAGCTGGTTTTGGAAGAACAGGGCTGAGTGGCTAAGAGGGGCATTGGGGGCTGCGGGCCAAAGCCTTCTCTGATAGTATCAATCTTTTGCTTAAAGAAGGAGGCAAAGTCTTCGGCAGAAATGAGAGGAGAGGGAGGAGGTGCTATGGGATGGAGTAGAGAATTGAAAGTGTTGAAGAGCTGTTTAGGGTTGTGAGACAGGGAGGATATGAGAGATGCAAAGTAAGTTTGTTTTGCGGCAGAGAGCGTGGACTTGAAGCTGGCAAGGGACTGCTTGTATGCGTTGAAGTGTTCGGTAGAATGGGTTCTCTTCCATCTCCGCTCGGTAACCCTGGAAGCCCGTCTCAGTTCTTTGGTCAGGCCGGTCAGCCAGGGCTGCCTGTTGATTGTACGAGTTTTGCTCTGCATGAGGGGGGCGGCCGAATCAAGTGTGGTTTTTATTGTGGTGTTATAAAATGTGGCAGCAGCATCTGTGTCATTAAGTGAGGCTATGTCTGTGAGAGGGAGGAGGGACTCAGAGAGCGATTGTAAATTGAGGTGTTTGAGATTTCTGCGAGGGTGGGTGAGTTTGTGGAGTGGGGGATTCGTATTAACAGAGGAGAGGGAAGAGAATGTCAGTAGGTTGTGGTCAGACAGGGGGAGTGGGGAGTTAGTGAGATTAGTGAGGGAACAGAGACGGGTGAAGATAAGGTCCAGCGTGTGACCGCCTTTGTGAGTGGCCGCAGAGTACCATTGAGTCAGGCCGAGGGAAGCTGTGAGCGAAAGAAGTTTAGAGGTAGCCGGGGTGGAAGTGTCAATGGGGATGTTGAAATCGCCCATGATGATGGTGGGGATGTCAGCAGAGAGGAAGTGGAGTAGCCAGGTGGTGAAGTGGTCGAGAAAGGTGGAGATGGCTAGTTCCGGGGGCGGTAGATGACAGCCAGTTGGAGGTTGGAGGGGGAATAGATGCGGACGGAGTGCACTTCGAAGAGGGAATAGCAGCGGAGGGTGGAATTTGAATAGGGGTAAAGGAGCAGGTATCAGACAGGAGTAAGCCAACTCCTCCACCACGTTTGTTGCTGGGGCGAGGGGTGTGAGAAAGATGAAATCCGCCATAGGAAAGCGCAGCTGGAGAGGCTGTGTCAGAGGGAGTGAGCCAGGTTTCAGTGATGGCAAGGAAGGAGAGTTTGTTGGTGATAAAGAGGTCGTGGATAAATGACAGTTTATTGCAGACGGAGCGTGCATTCCATAGTGCTCCAGGTAGGGGGACTGGGGAGGGGTGTGTGGATGGATAGGTATGAGGTTGACAGGGTTGCAAAAACGTGTGGAAGATCGTGGCAGGGTGTTAGAAATGAGTGTGGGGATGTGATGAGGAGGGCCAGGATTTGGGGATACATCGCCAGCGATGAGGAGTAGCAGACAGAGCGTTAGAAGGTGAGAGCAGGATAAGCCATGGTGTGGCCGTGTGTGTCTTGGTAAAAAGGATTGTATGTGGAGGAACAGTTCTGAGGGAAAGGTGAGATGGCTGGGGAGAATGGAGGGGGAAATGACTAATTCCTTAATAGGTGGGGGGATTACAGGGGATAGGAAGAAAGAAAGGAGGATGGGGGTGAAAGTGATAAGAAAATGAAACATAGTGGTTTTAAATGATGTTACCTTGCAGCCAAATTCCAGTCAAATTCTAGTCTAATTCACAGTAGTGTAATTAGAAATCTGTAATTTGAAATATGGGATTTGAAATATATGAAGCAGACTACGTCTGGAGCAGACCCATTGCACTGATTATGTCTGCAGCTAATGGCAATCAGGTGTGAGTGGAAAGTGGGCTGAGACTGCTCCACTGTCAGTTCTTCGCGGAGGCCGTGTAGAGCACTGACATCACCCAATGTCAGTGTTCTACACCGGAGATCGTCGTGGGACACTCGTTAATAACTGGACTATGGTGGAAAGGTAAGTATAGGTTGTTTTTTTTATTTTATTTTTATTAAAGGAGACGAGGGCGTCGGGGACTAGGTGTTTGTACTCTATTGTATGTGTTGTATGTTAAGTGTATGTTCAATATGTTATATGTATGTAACGTATGTTCTGTATGTTTTTTTTTGTTTTTTGTACTACTCACCACAGTCATTGTCTGATGGGACTACTTTCCCATCATTGGTAATGCTGTCACTGTGAGCATTCATTGACGGATGGGAGCAGTAGTCCTATCAGACAATGGCTGCTTACACAGACACGTACACAACACACACACACACATGCGCACACACACACACACACACACAAACACACACACACAATACACGCAGTGCCACTCACACACTATACACGCACAGTTACCGCCCACATTCCGCCCACACACTTCCCTCCTCCCGATCCACAGCGTTTCATCCGCAGCAAAACCGCAGAACTGTTTTAGACCTGCGGTTTGGCTGCAGATGTACCCGACTCAATGCAAGTCAATGGGTGCAGAAATGCTGCAGATCCACACAAAGAATTGACATGCTGCGGAAAATAAAACGCTGCGAATCCGCACGTTTTTTTTCTGCAGCATGCGCACAGCAAATTTTTTTTCCATAGGATAACATAATAAATCCGCAACGTGTGCACACAGCTTAAACTCATCTATACCCTTCTTTTCACTGTCCTGTGTGTGGCTGTAAGACAAAGCTGCAAGACAAAGCTGCAGCAGAAGTATCCCTACTGGGCAATAGGACAAAAGATTGTTATGACCCTTTGCCATTGGTTCATTCTGCTACCAGCTGAAGATGGAAATGATCAGCATGATCAACATGATTTATATAAGACTGACTATTTCAGGATCATATGAAAAATGATGTAGACTCTCAAACAGAGACAGAATCTATATTTCTTGTTTAATTTATTCATTCATTTCTAGGCCTTTAATTTCATGGTGTTTGGTCATTTTAACTTTTCTTCACCAACAGATGTTTTTGTTGATATCATCTAGTAATGCAAAATCATTAATATGTTTTTTTATTCCCCACCAGTGCTTATATGGCGGCTGTCTGAATGTCTACCTGAAGCAATTTCTGAACAATAAACATCATGAATAAACAAAACAGTCTCTTGTATGCAGGGGGAAAAAGCGTAAGTAGTAATGTTTCCATGTTCTTAAAGATAGGATGCAAGAGAGTGAACTATGGTATAGGCAACAATTACATTAAATGTGATATCATGCGTCTGGTTACAAGCACATCTGTACATCTGGTTAGCACTGCTTCTCCTTCCTATTAGCAGTTCAGGTTTTCCTTGCTCTGTTCTTGCAAGGGTTAACAGTCCTATTTGTCTGCTAGAGCTCTCTGTCCTGAGCTGTCTCAGCTGTTCTAAGTTCATCACTTCTCCTCTAACCTTCAGTTGTTGACAGTGATAGCTTGCAACTACCTGGTTTGGAGCTGGAGGAATGAGCTGTGAAAGGAGCAGAGGTATGGGGTTGTATTAGGAGATATTTGGGGTGTCAGGTGTCAAACTCTCACCAATCTTTTATTGATGACCTATCCTAATGATAGACCATCAATATAAAAGTAGTGAACAACCCAATAACAAAAGATCATTTTACCGCTAATTTGCTCTTTGTTAGACACTTTTATCCAGTTTTTTGAATATTCACAGGTGAATGGCCAAAATCATAGAATCATGCCCTATAGGCAATCCTTTATTTATAAAATACCGCACCCAAAAACAACCGTGATATATCAAAAAACAAAGTGTATACCTGACTTAAAAACTAGGGGGATATCCTAGAGTCCCTGATGTATGTCTGGGCTGTCACCTGCCTAACAGCGGAGGTTGGCACCCTAGGGGGAAGCGTTGTGGCGCCCCCGCTCCACGATGGCTAACCCTAGGGTCCCTGTTAGGCCCTTACACCTTAGGGAATACCTCTACCCAGATAATAGGGGGACCCCTAACAATAATACAGAGACCCACTAACAATAAAGGTGACCCTAAGTCCCCAAAGTATTAAAAACAGTTCACAAACACACGGGGTGGTGGGTAGTATAATGGAGATTGGCACAAATCTGCTGTACAGTATTGATAGTATATAGCAGCCTCCTTATACAGATAGGAGTTATGATAAATCTGCCTTCTTGTGCCACAGCTTAATGAAAGTGAATTTGAACAGTCTCATTCTTGTTCACTCACTAATAAAGGCCTCTCAAGTGTACATGGAATCTATATATGTGTACATTCTGAACGGTCAAATAATAAGCTAAGACGCAATATATAATTGTCGGCTATTAGACCCAACGTCTAGTCTGAACTTGTACAGAAAAACACTCTGAAAAATGACTAGAAAATATAATGACTGGAAAATATAAGACGCATCGGCGTCATGAGAAGGTCATTGAAACTTGATCCTTATGCCATGCTAAGGGATGACAATCCTTGAAAATAGATATGTAATGCAGCAAGATATGATTGATGTATACCTTCCCTAAAAATGTCCGATGTACCAGATAGGAAATGGGTACAGATATCACATTCCTACAGGTATGGTGCTAAATAGGAAATAGGTACATATATTGCCTTCCTACACGCATGGTACTAATAAACCCTCATCATGATGTAGAATACACTGAGAGACTCCATTATAACATGATATTAGTAAGAAATGCGTAACGATACTCATAATTTCTCATGGTCACCCCACCACCGTCAATAGTAGCGCCTCAATTCACAGGTGAATGGCTAAAGTAAAATCAGAGGATAAAGATCATTACCACCTAATGACCTGAAATAGTCAATGTTTTTCTCTTGTGGAAATTCTTCAGTTATTATTTCTGCTGACTATATCACAATCAATATCTTATGTAATTAATTACTTTAGTATAATGATACAAAGCAGCTCAGTCTGCTAAACTACCTTGGGTGTGTGACAAAGTATAAAAATTAGATAAGCTCCCACTATTGTTTCTTTGTGATCCATTGACATAGATGTTACCAGCAAAGATAATAAAAATACTATCCTCCACAATAAAGAAAGGTTTTACATCTCTCTCTCTGTGTGTATATATATATATATATATATATATATATATATATATATATATATATATACAGCTATCCTGGTGATGCTGCATCTTCAACTTTGTAATGTCCAGCTCCTTAAAATTAGCTCATCACATCTGTCCTGATGCTGCTGCCTCTTCTATTCTGCTGTTGCAGTGCAGTCTGCACATTTTATCTCTGCTGCATCTAGTGCTTCCTGTTTTGCTCGTCCATCTACCATCCTTCATATTTCGCTGTAATGCTTCATGCTGATCCATGTGCCATCCAGCAAGATAAGCTCTGCTACTCTACACAAAGTGAGCCCATAAGACACAAACTGTCTTACATGTGCAAACAAATGTTAACCCTGGTTTACACTTAATGAGTATTGATGGGCGAACCTCTGGATGTTCGGGTTCGGCAGGCTCAGAGGAACATTTAAAAAAAGTTTGGTTTGAGTATCAGAACTGTACACAGACCGGAACCCAAACTGGGACACCAACAACATTTAGTTCAAGATGGGGTTGTCCTAGTAGTGGACAACCCCTTTAAAGATCTAGTATGTCCAATATCAGACTGCTGATTGTTTGTTCTCTTGGAGATAAGCCGCCTAGTCATAGAGAGCACAGGCAGAACGAGCGCTTATGACAGCAGAGGAAAAACTGAGGTGGCTCCTGGCCAAAAGACTGGCCATCGTTAAGCCAACAGTCATCTAATGTGTATGCTGGGCTTTAGACTGTCTAGTGTAAGAGTATACTACCTGTTAGTCGGGTTACTGAACCAGAAGTTTACATTGTCTAAGAATTAGATAGTATTAATAAATATGCCCCATTATTCTTTGTAGTTTGGCATAATACATGGATCACTAGAGACAAGTTAGAGCAGTAAAGTGACCTATAAATGAAATTTGCTCAAACTTAATAGGTTCAAAATTGTTAATAGTTTTGGAGCTCTATTTTCCTGAAAGTTTTCCAGAACCATTTGTTACCAATACAGATGTATATAGTTAAAAGGAATCTGTCATCAGGACGGAACACCCAAACTATTTACATGTGCATGTACATATTTCAAAGACAAATCCAGCAATATCTTTACATGGTCAGTCCGTTCCTCCATTACTGAGAAATCATAATTTTTATATATCTATGCAGATGAGACTGTAGAGCTGAAGCCTCTGTCACACCAGCTCTATTCTCGGCTCCATAGCTGCCGCCTCCTCTTTGGCTGATGGCCTCTTTGCTGTGTCACTTCAGGCAAAAACGTCCTCAGTAAAGCAGTTGTGCAGCAATAGAGCTGGAGTGACAGAGGCTTTAGATGTACAGTCTCATTTGCATATCAATTCTAACACTAATTTCTCAATAATGAAGGAAATGGCTGTCCAGGTAAAGGTATTGCTGGACATGTCTTTGAAAGGGCTACATGTGCATATAAATAGTATAAGGTGTAAATTTCTACTCACAGATTCCCTTTAAATAATAAAATCCTAATTGCCTGAAACCAACACTAGTTGGCGCTCATAGCAAGATTTTTTTAAACAGCTCCCAATAAACATTCTAATAAATCCATATGCAATGAGCTCCTCTAGTGGTGGTAGTGGAAAAATAAGTAAAAGGATTATTCCTAAAATAGAAAGTTATTCCCTATCTGAAGGACAGGGCATAAATTGCTGATAGCGAGGGATCTTCTCTCTAGGACCTGCAGCGATCCCAAGAACAAGGCTCTGAAACTATATATAGGTATTTGCAACCCTCGACTCTATTCATTGTCTATGTGACTGTTGAGCTCTGAGATAAGTCTCACAGACAATAGAGTGGAGGCCAAGTACACGCACCTCCGCTGCCTTCAGAACAGAGTTGCAGAGCCCCATTCTTGTGATCACTGGTAGTCCTAGGTCTCAGACAATGATCAAGTTATCCCTCATCCTTTGTATAGAGGTTAACTCGATGTTTAGGGAATAATCCTTAAAGCACTATCCAACATTTTATTTATTTTTTTTTTTTCAAATGTGGCACCAAAATATTTATTTTCACCTTCTTAAGACTTACTCCAGGAATTCCCAATTTTACCAACAAATGCCCGTTATTTCCATGCCACATTTCTGGGTGCAACAGGTTCATGCCTACAACTTTCAGTAAATCCGTCAGTGAGATCATCCTGGTGACAGCCATTATAAGCCTTATCTTTCTTCTCCTGAATTATTATAAACCGATTTATTTCCACATGATAAAGCTGAACTTTGTTTTGGTCATAAATCAGGTTAGAATAGTTCAGGAGAAGAGAGTTGAGTATGTGAACAAATTAAATAATCGGTGCAGAATTTTCTGCATCTATTGGCAGGAAAAATGCAGGGGCAAAATAGTGGATTTTTGACAAATTTGTGCTGCATTTTTTACTTGCATTTTTGATGCAGATTTTTCCCCACTCATTAGTATGTGTGAAATTTGCAGCAAAAACACTGAAGGAATTGACATCCTGCAGATTTATATCTGCACCAAATCTGCAAGTCACAAATAGGCAACATGTGCATGAGACTTCAGGATTCTCATTCACTTTCTTGACATCAGGAAACCCTTCAGGTTTTGTGACAATTCTGCACTGAAAAAAAGCTGAAAAAATGCAACGTGTGCACACGGCCTTATTGTACTGTGTTATATACAGGATGTAAAAGCCAAACAGCCCAAATTAAGAAAAAAAACTATTGTAAAAAAAGATATGGCGAAAATACATTTTTATTTATAGTATGCAAATTGTCTCATCAGAGAGGAAGAGGACTAGAACTCTAGTGCCACCTATAGGAAGTAGCAATCCTAAAAATCAATATCGACGCTCTAACGAGCCTTGTCACACTAGAGAGTCGATGTTGACTTTTACGATTGCTACTTCCTATAGGTGGCACTAGAGTGCTAGTCCTCGTCATCTCTGAAGAGACAATTTACATATTTCCCAGAGGAGCATTGTGGCTTAAAAGTCTCCTCACATCGGCATGTCAAACCTGACGTGTCGCTCTTCGCAAGGAGAAACATTACCCCTTATTTATAGTAGAAGGGATAAAACTGTGACTATAGGTCGACATTTTAGCTAGAAGTTATTTTTGATCATTCAAAGCAGTTCCTCGGCATTTACTTCAAGTCATGTAAATATTCCTCACCTTCTGGCAGCAATAGTTTTGATACTTGCATCGGTGAATAAAAGCCAGGCATGCTGTGAAGCAATCTGTACCCAAGTTTGCTCTCGATTCTGGTTTCCTTGTGTCAATAGGTGAGAAGTAGGAGGTGAAATTCACAGTAGGACGTTAGAAAGGTCATTTTCCATGCTGAGAGATCTGCCTTCCTAATTTCAGCTTGGTACTGTTATACGGAAATAAATGGTTTTTACCATCCATTCTGCAGCTGTGAGAATTACTGGTCCATTTCCAGTGAGATACTGTATATACAGATTATATACCTACAGCTGGGCTCATTCTATACCTGAGGAAGACAACCAGAGCTGGAGTAAGACTAGAGGGTAATGCACAGACCTGGAACAAATGTGATGTCGAACGGTTAAATGCTCATAGGGATCATTCATTTTCTTTAGGTAAGCCAATTGCTTTATTTCCCGATATATCTGCACACCTGCACAACAGATTTTTCTGCCTTGCCGTTTTACTTTACACTCTGGAAATGCTTTTAGCTACAGGATTAATGCGGCGGAAAAGCAGTTAAGTCAACTGACAGTCACTAATGCAGGCAGGGCCATGGTTAGCCACCCAAGGAAAATTTTGTTCTCTGTGCCAGTTCTTTGATATCACCTATTGTAATCCATTTATTTTGATGTGTAGTTGGAATTACAGGATTACGTTTGGAATAAAGACCATTTTTTGCAAAGGAAAAAAAATTATTCGTTTTCAAAATATGAACAGTGAACAATATTTAAGGGGCTTAAGAATTGCTTAATCGTACTTAAGATTATGCATTGAGCTGGACTTCTGTTTTGCTATAAGGTTTGCCATAGAAAACAGCCTCTTTTTATCATTTGGTCATAGCGAGAGCCACATTTCTTTTCTTACAATAGGACCATGACACCTATATGAGCTTGTTAACCATGCCTTCCCAAAACCATTGGCTTTTCCAGCATCTTTTGCGAAGGCTTCCATTGCTATGCATCTACACTGCTACAGTTAATTATAAACAATTCAAAATAATCGCACAGATGACCAGGGCAGCTCTAGCAGATCAGAAATTTTAGAAGCTGACTAATAGTGCCAAGCTTAAAGGGATTGCCCACTAGCTTTTTTTGATGGCCTAGCATCTCCGCCTGTCAGTTGTTACCGGCATTGGCGGCCAGAAGTTGTCGGATGCTGCCGAAACAGAACAGCTCCATTATTGGACACAGAACACAACAGCTCCATTATTATGGGCAAAAAAAACAAAAATAACATCTACAGAATGGGAGGAATAGAAGTTAGCAACAGCACATGTTAAAAAGACTTGGGTATACTAATAGATCACAGACTGCACATGAGTCAACAGTGTGATGCAGCAGTAAAAATGGCAAGCACAGTTCTGGGAAGTATTTAGGGAAGCATAGAGTCTAGATCACTTGAAGTAATTATCCCCCTCTAATCCTACTTGGTCAAGCCTCATCTGGAATACTGTGTAGAGTTCTGGCCACCACATTTTAAAGAAGACTTTTAAAAACTGGCGCAATTTTAGAGAAGAGCTACAAGGATGGTGAGCAGATTGCAAACTATGTCCTACAGGGAACGGTTAAAGGATCTGGGAAGATCTAGCTTGAGGGTGAGTTCTCCTTGAATGAAGTCTTCAAACAGAGACTGAACAGACTTCAGTCTGAGATGGATTAGTGAATCCTGCATTGAGCAGGGGGTTGGACACGATGACCCTGGAGGTCCCTTCCTACTCTAACATTCTATGATTTCTATAGTGACTGCAGCAGAGTACTGAAGTTCCACCTCCTATTAAAATTGTAGTACTTGGCTGGGGTCACTATAGCTTTGGAATATAACTAAGGAATTTTACCACTTGTTCCCAGAAGCCCTGAACCCGAGGATAATGCTATTGTTAAAGGAAGCGATGATACCCCCATGGTGTGTCATTCATGAGGAAAGACTGCCATCTACAGGCTGAAAAACATCAAGAGGAACAAATTGGCACCAGCAGAGTTGCAGGGAAACCAGTTCTTGTGCGGGTCCTGGCCAGGTGACTTGCATGGTAGAGCTCTTGGATATAAAAGCCCTGCGAGACAAACGGTAATGAGGATTCGGTGCAAAGGACAAGAGTGGGGCTGACGCGGACCAAAATGCCACTGAGGCCATTGTGACAGGCCGCAGCAAGACGCGTACGTCACCAAGGTGCCGGTCATTGTCAGACAAGGTCCAGACCACGTCCTGTGAGACTACGCCGGTCAAGACCTAGAGTTCAGACTGCGCCGGTCAAGAACAGAACCCTCGCTCTATACCCGTCAAGTTCCAGATTCCAGATGACACCCGTCGGTATCCAGTCCTTGCAGCCGTAGGCCTAGGAGACACCCACCGATGGTCAAGTACCAAAGATTCGCGAGGAGACAACGATCAGAGGAGCATGCCTGCAGTTACAGAGGGAAGGCATGAGTGAGCAGGACCGTCATTTCCTGCTACAACGCACGGTATCAGGGTTGGCCTGGGTTAGGACAAAAAGTGGGGAGTGGGCTGGTTGGTGCAGTACAAGCTCAACATTCTCTAATAGACTTTGTCAGAAGGACAAAGCGGGAAAACCCATTACACCTCCCCCCAGGGCCAGGATTTCAGAAAGGACTAACATGGTAGCTCCCATTAATGAGCCTACCCCCCTTGTAAGGAGAACATTAGCATACTTTTATAATTGTATTGTTTTATGATTTTTTGTTGATTTGCATTGTTTTTTTATATCATTAATTGTCTCTTAACTACTGTAAATTCCCTCTACATTTGAAAGAATTAAAAAAATTAATTCACTGTTTCTGCCTCCTGTGAGTTGCATTCGGTCCCATGCTTTACAGTACAACACATGGGAAAATGTGCTTGATGTAGAGTAACATTTCGGGCATTAGACTAGATAATCCAGGTGGTATTTAACTTGCTAAAGAGTAGTAATAGTAAGCTCTATGAAGTATAAAAAACTGCATGAGACAATCATTTTAGTTAGAGTTATAGTGAAGTGTTGAATAAAATACGGTAATCATCTTGACTGTGGAAGGCACAGTTGTTTTAATTTTAACACTGTAAAATAAAATTTATATTTACTTTTTTATGCTTCATTTACTTTTTGGCAGACTTCAAAATAATCACACTGCAATTAAATGCTAAACGAATATAATTAAAAATATTTTTTGAGATACAACTCCATATTGACAAAAACTGGAAGTAAGAAAATTTTTGCCTGTATATCAGGCAGAAAGAAATATATGATAAATCACCTATTCATCACATGAAATCTAATCGTGAAGGGTCAGGACGATAAAGCCGTCACTGTCAGTGTTCAATGGTGACCAGAGAATACGTCTGTCTCATGGTTATCCTTCAAGCAGATTTAAAGACTCTGCAATTTCAGTCTCATCTTGAAGTCCTTTTCATGTCTCAATCTCATGAAAATGTCAATGCACATAAATTGTGCCTTGAGGGTTTCATCGCCCGGTCTGTCATCTGAAATATTCCCTTGTATACAGAGCCTAATATTGGATTTAAATAGAAAAATTTAAATCTTAGCAAACCAAATAAGTCCAGGCAATATCAGATGACATCGAAAGGGATTTTCAAGCAATAACCGCAAAGCTTATTTTTCGACACGTCACTGAGATTTAGTGTGTTTGTGGACTAAACACTGCAAGCAATTTCACTGTCCTTGTTTTTCTACATTTCTATTCCATTCTCATTATATCTCTCTCCGGATGTTTGTTTAAAAACTTTGAATAAACTATGGCATGCGGTAGAGGGGAACATGCCATGAAAATAACTGACCAGTTATAATTTAAGCCAGAAAATATATGAAAAAGATAATTATGAAAAAAGGTCTTGAAGCTTTTGAGAATATATTGACAGGTCAAGGACATGTTAAAGGTTACTCCTCTTATTTACATGGAAGAAGTGTGCATAGACTAGAGTGTGATATGCAATAATATTACTCTGACGGTTGAAGCATATTCTGAGCCATACAATATTTTGGAGGAATATAATCTTACAGACCATCAACAAAAGCATCTTCATCAGTTCAAGCCCAGGCCATTTTCCTTCGTCCCTGACCAGACACATTTACAGGTTTATTTACACATGTGGTATAAAAAGCTGCACATTTTTGGCGTTAGAGCCTCTGATGATGAGGTCAGGCTTATGTGGCAGGTAGCTGTGAGGTACCACTCGAATGCAGTGTCTGGCAAAGTATCAGCTGACCCAAGGGGTCAGAGATGCTGGTTTGGGTTGTGTGTACCAGGCAGGACAGAACAGCCACTGGTATGGGTTCGGACTGTGTGGCTTCTGCATAGCAGACAGGATGGCCACTAGTACAGGTTCAGACTGTGCAGCTTCTGTATATCAGACAGTTCAGGAATGCAAGCAGGATACAGGTTAAACAAATCAGGGTCTGGATCAGACAAGGCTGACAAGGGGACCTAACAACAGGCAGGTAACTATTAACTAACTAGTACAATTGTTGCTCAGGCACCTCCCAACAGGTGGAGGTACCTTAAGTAGTAAGTATCTCCCAACTATTGGTTGGGGACATTTTAGAAAAGTACCTGCTATTTCTGTAAGAGACAGGAAGCGCGTGTACCCTCAGCATGCTGCCAGGGTGTCTACCAAATGTGCGCAGACCCTGAAGAGTGGAAGTGGAGGCAGGAGATCCAGAGAGGTGGCTGGGGTTGTAAGTAAGTCGGTGTCCTTGCCGGGTGAAGGGAGCAGAGGCACTACAAAAGGAAATGTGTAATTTACTTTTTTCACATTTTTTATGACAACGAAGGACCACTAAAATACATAAAAAAAATTATATCTATCTACCTATATATATTTATCTATTGATATATATATATATATATATATATATAATATATATATATATATATATATAAATTCCCCGATATAAAACAATTGTTTTGGTATATAGGACCTGTATTTTTATTTAATTTTTTGAGGGGGTGGGGAGGGGGAATCATTACAGCAATTTGGATTAGCCTTTTTCCTGGTTTTTATTTAGTCATTTATGTCTTACATTGTTCACCCCTTATAAGGTCATAAAAGACTATTGTTTAGAGTATGATTGATACACTTGAAATCAATAAGGGCACTACCAATATTGGAAAACTCAGCATCCATACCATCACTTGTACGTCAACAGCCAGACTCGGTGGACAAGAAAAAGCTTTCAAAGCCAAACAACCTATAAAATTAATGTTTTTTGCTCTTTGTCATAACTTCATTCTTTCTATACCTTCATTGCAATACTGTACATCCCTCTTTCACCATGATGTGTTATCCTTATATACATTATCCTTATGACACCACATTCATACAGTCATGTGATGTCACCATTGGACATGATCCCACAACAGCATCATCCAAGCTTTAAGTCGAGAGCTCACACAGAGAAACTTGTTTTGCATTAGATAGCTTTGAAAAATAAATAAAGGCTCTTATTCATCAAGAGTGATATTTTTCACAATGGTCTTGATGGAGGGGAGAAAGGTTAGCATGCAAGGCACCTGAATCATTAAGCACACGACTCTTCATGAATCAGGTGAGGCACAAATTTGGCGTGTGGCTCCATTTGCGCCTCACCACAAATCATACTCCAATCAAGTACTGCAGTAAGATTTGTGGCATCAGGAACACTATGAATTTGACTAGTAGGGGTCGACGCATCCTGTTCTGCCCTAGCTCTGCCTACTTTATCAGAGCATTGTGAAAATGGCATGAAACATTGAAACAGTTTTGGTGTAGCCTCGCATTTCCTATAGATTTTGCAACTTTTTAAAGCTAAAACTGGAGTAAAAGCTTTGATTAATCAGAGACATACTATAGATGCATAAATTATTTCTGCAATAGTATTGATTTATGTTCCCCAGGGTGAATATCAGAGCTTGGAAGTGCATGTAATTTCCATGACTTAGAGGTCACAGAGTTTAGTTCACTTCACCTTGTTATAACTACGGAAACCTACTATCAATTATACCATACGATGTTGGTATGGAATCTCTTGAGCCCTCATACTGGCACATGATGAATCATACTGTCACTGATTGCCTCTCTAAAACACATTGATCTCTTGAATCTCTAATGTACTGTACATTTCTGCTAAATTGTTATCTGAGAAGCAGAAAAAAATACCGTTGATGTTGAAAAAAATAACGTGCTCAGCCATAATTGAACATACTTGACTGTTAGAAATCATTCATTCCTTAATTTAAATTCTAGCCTTTCTTTTTGCACTCTTATATACATGTTGGCTCCATTCAGTTGGAATGGGGGTCATTCTATAGATTTCTACAAAGTCAAACCCATTAAGAAAAGATATCATATAAATTTGGAGCTAAACTTTGTAACCTTAAAAAAAATAAAATAAAATAAACTTAGAAAATAGGAAAAAATCTGACTTGCATTTTACCGCCAGCCTAAAAGGATGCCAACTTTTTAGCCTATTGTGATGTAAACTAGCTTGGCCAGTGCAAAATTTTTCACACATTGGTCGTCAGGGGCGCAGGCAATTTCAGAAAAAGCAAGCTGGTTAAATGTAAATGTATTTCATGAGATGATGAACACAGACAGGTATTTATATATGTAGATTGGTAATACAATAAATTGTTTTGATAAGTAGAGGCCAAAAAATGTCTTTCAGTTGTGGTGACACCTGCTGGTCATTGTTTCTTTCTGCAGGTTTATGAAAATGAATGTTTAAACTGTATTTAGGGATAAAATTGTGGATGTGTGGTTTGTTTGGCTCTTTTCTTGCTGAAGGGGGCAAGTTTACCTTTCAAATGGTGTATCATTTGTGTGTGTGGGGCGAAGTAATCAGCGAAAAAGCAGTGCATGTTTACAAATGTGTTTGCATATGTGCCTCACCTGCAGTGAAGTGTGCAATCCTCCCATTTGGCTGAAATAGGCTGGTCAAGCACTTTGGCAAGCTGGAAAGACCCCTAGGCAAATGTTTGGATTTGTTTGTAATGTCTGTAAGCAGCTTTGTGGTAGTGTGCTTTGGGGTAGTGTGGTGCCACCTGCAGGTCATTTTTCAAATCGTGGATGTGTGGTTTGTTTGGCTATTTTCGTGCTGAACGGGGCAAGTTTACCTTTCAAATGGTGTATCATTTGTGTGTGTGGGTGTAGTATGAATGGAGATGCAAAGTAATCACCAAAAAACAGTGTTTAGAAATAATAGAATAGATAGAATACAGTTGTTTCCTACAATTATTACAATAGCCATAAACAGTATTCTGGCTATTCAGCTCTGACCCCAAAATCGATTGATATTTCCAAATACAGTATGTGTGCCAATTTGCAAGTTTTGGTTATCTAAAACGACACCTTTGAAATTGCTGTATTAAATATTATATACAGTACAGACCAAAAGTTTGGACACACATTCTCATTCAAAGATTTTTCTGTATTTTTATGACTATGAAAATTGTAAATTCACACTGAAGGCATAAAAACTATGAATTAGCACATGTGGAATTATATACTTAACAAAAAAGTGTGAAACAATTGAAAATATGTCTTATATTCTAGGTTCTTCAAAGTAGCTACCTTTTGCTTTGATGACTGCTTTGCACACTCTTGGCATTCTCTTGATGAGCTTCAAGAGGTAGTCACCGGAAATGGTTTTCACTTCATAGGTGTGCCCTGTCAGGTTTAATAAGTGTGATTTCTTGCCTTATAAATGGGGTTGGGACCATCAGTTGTGTTGTGCAGAAGTCTGGTGGATAGTCCTACTGAGTAGACTGTTAGAATGTGTATTATGGCAAGAAAAAAGCAGCTAAGTAAAGAAAAACGAGTGGCCATCATTACTTTAAGAAATGAAGGTTAGTCAGTCCGAAAAATTGGGAAAACTTTGAAAGTGTCCCCAAGTGCAGCTGCAAAAACCATCAAGTGCTACAAAGAAACTGGCTCACATGAGGACCGCCCCAGAAAAGGAAGACCAAGAGTCACCTCTGCTTCTGAGGATAAGTTTATCCGAGTCACCAGCCTCAGAAATCGCAGGTTTACAGCAGCTCAGATTAGAGACCAGGTCAATGCCACACGGAGTTCTAGCAGCAGGTACATCTCTACAACAACTGTTAAGATGAGACATTGTGCAGCAGGCCTTCAAGGTAAAATAGCTGCTAGGAAACCACTGCTAAGGACAGGCAACAAGCAGAAGAGACTTGTTTGGGCTAAAGAACACAAGGAATGGACATTAGACCAGTGGAAATCTGTGCTTTGGTCTGATGAGTCCAAATTTGAGATCTTTGGTTCCAACCACCGTGTCTTTGTGCGGCGCAGAAAAGGTGAACGGATGGACTCTACATGCCTGGTTCCCGCCGTGAAGCATGGAGGAGGAGGTGTGATGGTGTGGGGGTGCTTTGCAGGTGACACTGTTGGGGATTTATTCAAAATTAGATAATAAAAATTATAGTATGAATTTTTCATGCCATTTGTGTTCTCTCAAGACAAATTGTATAATCAAATCCATGTCATGGCGATTCACAACAGATAACAGAGTAAAATAATAAAAGTAACATAATAGTGCAACAAGTCGAAAGTGCAGCATATATACATATATTAACGACATAATTAAGAACAGAATGGATAAAATGTATCCAGTGATTTATAAATGGATGATGGATTGTGTAGATGGTTCTAGAGATATGATAAGCTCGCTGTAACGCAAGAATATTAAGTGATTACTTTTGTTGACTTTTCATTGAGTGTCTTCAGGTCTACTGACTGCATCTAAGGGTTCACTAAGACTTTAGTTTTTCACATACTAGTTTTATCTGTGATTTTCATACTATTACATTCTATGAGGCTGTTCACGTATCTTTGTATTTTTTTTTACAATTCTTTATTTAATAGGTTTTCAAGCATAATAGTAAATAAACTAGTAATGAAATAGTAATATAATTACAAAAAAAAATTTTAAGTCAAGGAGAAGCCTTTATCTTTGGCTCCATTTATGACTTTCTCTTTGGTCTACTCTTGAGTATTGCTTTCCTCTTTGGCTCTAACTGCTTGCCACACATTAACTCATTCTATAATTAGCAGTAAGATTGGATCAGAGTCTATCTTGGGATCTATGACCTGGAAAAAACCATATTCCTTAGAGGGAGTGTCATTGTACATGCAATCCAATCTGGATAGTACGCTATAGAGAAGGAGAAACCGGTCAGGATTATATATATATATATATATATATATAATATTTCTTGGAAAACAGCATTGTATTAATTGAAATTACTGATGTTTGCATACATTTGAGTGCACTGTGTGGTCCTACAAAGTGATTGACAGCTATATCTGCACGCAGTCATACAGGAAGACTGTTAATCATTGAACAGGAGGACCACTTTCTGGGCTCATGCCTACAAACAACGATTATTTCAATTATTAAAAGGCAAGAGCTACTGACACTTTTATCAAAAATCTATTTCAATCTGATCAACTCTTCCTGCTCTATAACATCATGCCTACAGATTAGATAAGATTTTCAAAATACCTGGTTCCCCTTGAAAAAAGGGTGAAAAAAAGAAAATCTTTCTGTCATGTCTGTCCGTGCCTACAGGTTCAAAAAGGCTACCTCGGACAGACCTGGCAGATCCAAAAGAACCTTGAGCTTCACCCTTTAACCCCCGTACAAGGAGGGATCTGGTCTTACAACAGGGTCCACTGGATTGCTTTCACGGAAGGGTTTCCATCTGGAGGGGCGAACCAGAGGCAGGAAGTGTGACCCAGCAGGGTCAAAGCCAATTGGTCACTTCAGGTACAAAACTGTGAACCAAGTGGATAGTCAAATGTCAAGCCGAGGTGAAAGAACGGGATTAATCAAGACAAAACAACAGGAGCTCAGCACATATGTAAATACCAGGACAGCAAACCTATTGACTGTCATTGGGAACTGATTTTCAGGGGTTTAAATAGTGAGTGGCCCCAACCAGTGCAGACAGCAGGAAGAAACACAACCTGACAGAATATACCCCATAGCTTTTGGACTGGTCAGAGCCACTAGTCCCAGGTATAAAACAGGACTACTGAATAGTCATTCTATATCTGTCCATGAGCGAAGCAGGAGTAGAGTGGTCAACCACGGATGTCACACTTTCATTCTGTCCTCCAGGTTGCCATGCGCTATTCCCATTATGGCAAAGAGTGTCCATTCAATAATAATTCTGAAAGAGGCAAGAAAATATTCCTTTAGGCGAATAAATCATTACAACATTGACCCATGCTTAATACAGCTGCGTCCAAATCAAACTCAAGATAACAAAAAAAAAATAGAAAAAAAATGACTTTAGTGCTTTTACTGTTAATTATAGGTCCTCAAAGTCGTCAAGTAGCTAAAAGTTAAATCAATTATAATTTTACCTCTTCTTCCCTGCTGTGATTTGGCTCATATTTCTTTTGAAAATGAATTAATAATCCAATTTCCAACATCCTTTCTAACTGCAGTCTTTATTCTTTCAGGTTCACTTTTTAATAAGTTTGTACCACCTTTAACATCCTTATTCTTCATTTATTTTATTTGGGCACTTTTATTCTGCCATTCCAGCTCATTTTCAGAGCGGTCTACTTCTTTATGCTCGTGCCTCCGTCATAAATGTAATTGACCCTGTCAGCTTCAATTACAGACTAGCTGCTCTAAAAAATTAGCTGCATCTGTCCAGTGCTAAATTAATGTTTTTGAGACTTCCTTGTCAGGTCATGCATAAAATCTTCAAGTCACCAAACATCATGTTTTTGAAACCACTACGCTAATGGTTGTGTCAGTATATGTAAGTATATGAAGATTTAATCTGAGATATTATAGTTTACATGTATACTTCATATTCTAATTAGAATCTAGATATAAATAGCAAATGTGGAAAGTACAAACGATCCCAGAAATTCCTTAAACCTTTTTTGTGATCCGCTCTAAAAATATAGCGCTCTAGCAAAATGATCACTGGGGCTGATGGTTTTAATCGACCACCAAAGTCCACGAAAGCTGCCCTGGGATGATGCCTGTTAGTGCATAACTGAATTTCATATGCACAGACAGTAATGCTAAATGTAGCGAAAGAGATCCTGATTCC